>OX637364.1:2045588-2504611 GCA_951799405.1 Agapetus fuscipes | reverse complement strand
CCTAGGCACTGCTAAGTAATAAGTATGAGACAGTATGCTGGGCAGACAAGTGCCTTTCAGTGGTATCTGATCACAGACGGGCTCTGTTACTGATAACTAAAACCTTCAGAACGACTTCCACTGTAGCTCTATCAGTCTTGCCTTTGGATCTCCAGCTACAACTATCAGCGCCAGCTACAACTATCTTAAACGCGTAATTACGGAGTCGATCGTTGACATAATACGGTAATCGCAGTGTTAGATAGGGAAAACGGTTGAAAATAATATGGTTGTGTAGAGTACATTTCAAGGATCACAACCATATATTTTTTAACTTGTAAAAATAAAGATATATCTGATAATTTTAAAAAATCAAATGCGGAAACTTTGAGTTCCGCCAAAACGCAGCACGGCCGGCTAGCGACGTTTGACGTCAAAATGACGTAGATGGATCCGACTACCTGGGCCCGTCGATACCCACACTCCGAAGATCCGAAGATCCATCGACGTCATATCCGCCTAAATAAAAAATGACCTGTTATACTGGAAATCGAAAATGCGCGAATTTAAAGAGCTATGATTTGAAAACTAAGCCAGATATGTATTTTTTTAAGAGCGCAGATGCATTTTTAAAAATGTAGTCTATCGTTTTATGAAATAAAATAAAACTACCCTTTTGTCAAACCCCTCGTGGGGGACGCGTGACGCAAGCCGAGAGAGAGTTACAAATAGTTGTACTATGTGTGCAGCTCATTTGCGTTTATATCAGTGTAGACCCCCCTGCCTGAGCTTTTCCGACACAATAGAGTGACAAATCAGGCAAGTTTTCCGTTAGGCTGGATTAACTCTAAAGCATTTTATTTTTAACAAACTTAAATGTGAGTTTTCTTTATTGTTTCAGATTGTACGAGAGGACACCGCATCAATATTATTATGAACTAAGAATGAATGTTTTGGAAAATTAAATATGTAAATAAAGCAAAATCGGAAATCAATCTGCAGTGGAAATTTGAATCATATTAAAATCATTTTGTATGGCTAAGATGCAGAAATTTTGGTTGTGAAATTAAACATCAAAATAATACTTAGGTGTAAATTTAAAAAAATATAATTGAGGCCCATAGCAGGTATTTTATGATTATTGTGTACCTACCTATTTAAAAAAAAATTACATCCTCAATAGAAGATAGAAAGAAAAAAATTAAACCATTACTGTAATAAAATTCATGAACTTTTTTGTTATATTATTTTCAAATACGCTTAATAAATTAATTAATTTAACTTAATAATATGATACTATTTGAACTAGTCCAATGTACTGTAGCTGGGGAGCTTAGACGAATATTTGTTTGCCTAGGTATTCTTATGACAGAATTGTACCTATTTAATTTATTAAGTAAATAGATATTTAATATTTAAAATAAAGTACTAAAATTCTATCTTTTCAAAACTCCAGTGAAAACTTTTTTTTCATTCTTCTTTTGTAAATAATTAAATCTGTATATTCCATATTTGGTAGAAAAAAATTTTTTTTTTCAAAAGACGTTTCGGCGCTATAGCCGAGCAGACAAGACAAAGCGCTGATAATTTGACTAGCTTATGTTTGAAATAAAACCGTGCTGGTTTGAATCCTGTCGGGCCATTTTGACCCTGAATGAACAAAGTCATAGGGTATTTATGAATTAATAATCAATTTAATCAATTTGATTAATTATTAATTCATAATATTAATACCTGTTTCTGGACAGTTGGTTGGTGAATTGTTGGTGAAGTTGGTTGGTGAATTGAAATCCTCTTAATGAATTTATTTTAAGAAAAAATCTTGCATCAATTTTCTAATCCATAATTATTATTTAGGCATTTTTTTTTTGTCATTTTGGGCACAATTTTTTTTTTCAAAAATTGTTCAATTTTTTTTGATAAAAAACATGAATCTGAATTATATTGTAATATTAATCCAATAAAGAAACTTCATACATTTTTCTTAATTCATTGAACTGTTATCCTGTCGCCATCCCAATTTAATCATCTTCTTCTTCTAATATCGACTGCTCCAAGGAAGACAGCACTAAGTCAAAAAAGATAGTTTTGCAGGAAAGCCAATTGAATGTTATTTATTCCATGGAGAACAATGCCTTAACTATTTTTTACATTAATTTATTAACGTAATTAAAAGAGATAGAGACACGGCTGTCATCTTGGAATGAAGTTAATGATTTGTTACCTTCAGAAATGGAAATAAGTCAAAAACCTTAATTTCAGAGTTACTTCTTTCTTCCTTGGAGCAGTCGATATATAAAATCAAACGGATGTATGTATGTTTGTCCTGTTTGTCCTAACTACTGAACAGATTGCGATTCTTTCTAATTTCGACAATTTCCCAACATGAGAATTCTTTACAAGCCAACTTAGTCTTCTGTATAAAAAAACTGGAGCAATACAGGACATTAGAGCAGAAATAATATGCTAAAGCTATTTTCACCTCTTGACAGGGGAATTTTTTGACTAAAAGAAGTGTGCAAGGAAACACCATAGTTGAGACACATGTGCTGAGATACTGGCCATCCCTAAGAGAATGGCGGCTCGATAACAGTAGCCAGACGAGCCACTACAAGGGGTGACAGGGTACAGGTATGGCTTATAATCGTCCTTTCCTCTAAGTGCCCCAATACAGAAGCAACACAACTACATATGCAGCTAAGGCTCTGCTACAAAATATTGTAGCTAGATGAAGAGCTGAATAAAGCCATGCGTACCATCTCAGGAACCGTAAGGTCTACTCCCGTCCAGTGGCTCCCAGTCCTATCCAACATTGCATCCCCAACCCTGCGTAGATCCATAGCTTCCATAAACATGGTCGAAAGAGTGAGAAGTTACCCGCTGCTCCCTGCTTTCAAGGACATCTTCCAGCACCCAAACAAGCGACTCAAGTCCAGAAACTTCATCTGGGCAATTGATGATCTTAGTAAGGATGTTGCATCATATTGGAGGAGAAAAGTTTTAAAAACCAAGATCTGATCACTCTGCTACATCGGGAGGTCCCAGGGTTCAATATTTCGAGAGGACTAAGGACGATCTTAAATAGGGTGCGCACAGAGCAAGGCCGTTTCATTTTCTTACTCGTCACGCAGCCAAGTTGCTAGGGAAAAGGCATGCAATTTTTTTAATGGTTGCTTAAGACAATATTCCCTTATCTAATCTAATCTAATCTAAGTTGCAAAGATATGTTACATTGGAGATTCACATTACATGCATTCTCACAACCAGACACGTACAAGTTCGCGCTTGCACATGCCTCATGTGAACCTACAACATAAAAACCAAATCTCAAATGGACATACACCCTGCAACTCTTGCCGTCCTTCCCTGAGACAGGGGTGACATTGGCAAAGTGAACCATTTTTACAGCATGGGTGGTCAGCCGCATACCAACCTATAAGTCCCTTATAAGTGTGATAATAATAATATTAGGATGATTTATTTGGTGAGCGCTGTTTTTGTGCGTATCACACCTCAAGAGCCCTCTGCGAGCTTGGTCGTCGCTGTAGAAAGCGCCAATTCTCAAGCAAGACCCAGTTGTTGAAAGGTTGGATGGACCTTTCAGTGACCGGTCTTTGGTGAAAGTTTATGAATTTTTCAACCCAGCGAAGAGCACATTTGGAAATATAAATAGTATATTTTTTGTGCTCTGCCGGGATTCGAATCCACAATCTTCCATTTACGAGTCCGAAGTGTTGCCACTGGACTACGGACCGGTCCAAGTGATGTTTCCCCACCGAGAAAAACGTTCCATGTAAAAAATTGTGGTCACTCTTTTTAGAAGTTTTTAAAATCAGCTCCTTTTACTAATTTGTTGAAAAAAAAACTTGGCTCGTTATGAAATATGCAGTACATTTCTGCCATATTTAATATTTTGCGAGAGATAGTTTTTTTTGCGTAAAATTATTTTTGAGTGAAATTAAAAATAGAGGAACTGGCAGAGGTCCAACTGGAGTGAATGAGTGGAGCAAACTAACTAATGACCCACTTGACAATAGTATATTTCAGTGAAAAAAAAACACTGAAACTTGGTCATAGAAAATGTGTCAATAGACTTCGCTATTTTCTTGTGAGGATGATTTATTTTGTGGGCGCTGTTTTTATGTGAATCACATTTCAAAAGCTTTTTACGAGATTGGTCGTCGTTGTAGAAAGCGCCTTTTTTCATGCAAGATCTACATAGTTGATGTCAGGCTGGGTGGACGTTTAATAATAACAATTTCATAAAGCGCTGTTTAGTGGCACTATAGCAAGGGCGTTTAAAGCAAAAACACATATTTCAAACGAAAATCAACCCTGCAACTCTTGCCGATCCTCCTAAAACAAATACGGGTGGTGAGCCTCATATCAACCTTTACGTCAATGAACTATACTTCCTTCCTAAGTTACCGTAATTGGTTTTATATAACTCCTTCAAAAGTTAAGTCCAAACAGTTTATGAACTTGGACGAGAATTCGTCATTTTATGCAGCCACTTTGCTTTCAGTCTTTCCTTCTTCTTCTTCGATGACCCTACAGCTCATATCTCCCCTTGGCCTTCGCCTCCAACTCCTCCTGTCTACCGCTGCAGCTTTCCAGTCCGTCACCTGCAGTAGTTGGTTTGCGTCCTTCCTCACGTCATCCTTCCATCTCAGCCTAGGTCAGCTGACTCTTCTTTTCCCACTCGGATGTCCCTCAAGGATATTTTTTGGTACCCGTGAAGATGGCATTCTCTGCACATGTCCGGCCTATCTTAGCCTTTTTAATTTAGCATGTACAGAGAGTCTGGGAGCCTCATAGATGTCATAAAACTCTTCGTTGTATCTTATACTACAGGTTTCGCCATCATTAACGGATCCCAGGATTTTCCTTAGTACTCTCCTCTCAAATCTATCCAGTTTTTCTGCAGACTTTGCAGTCATTGTCCACGCTTCACACCCATAACTCACTACTGCCCTAATTATAGTTTTGTCGAGGGTAATTTTCGACCCTTTTGAACTTGAGTACTGGAAGAAGAGAAGGGAAACTCGGTCTTTCCACTTGGCCGGATTTAGCCATTGGCCTGGTTAGGCACTGGGTTTTGGTGGAACTCACCCAAATAACTAATGCACTGTTTATGGAAGATTGTTTAGAATGTTTATTTAATTAATTAGTTCACAAACTTACACCAGATTACAAAAATTATAATGGATGAAAGCAAGCGGACATGTTGCTATTGTGAGAGTTCGAGAGAGAAGACGGAAAAGGATACAGCTGTCAAACATTGACATGAAGTTGGTAGAAAAAACATCATAGACAAAAATACAACTGTATCATTGGTAGGTATGTTAAATTCTTAACACCACTGCTTCATGATTATTCTCTTCGGTCCCCGATGGTCCATTCACTGAATGTGTGAAGAAACATAAGTCCTTATTGATGAATAGGTACCACACCGGAAACTATGAAGCAAAAAGTAAAATAAGTTTCTACCCTTGTATATTCTATAATTGAAACATTACACTCCTAGATGGCAATGACCTGTTGAAGCGCATTTAAAAGACAATACGAGATGTCTACTCCTCAAGTTTAAGGTCAACGCCAAACGACAGACAGCTCGCTAGACGACTAAAGTACCTACCTATAAAGCATTGCGTAGACTCCCCTCGACCGCGTAAATATAATAAATGTATGGAAACTAAATCTCTCACAAGATGTACTTTTGTAATTTCCATGCATGTTTTTATTTACGCAAGAGGGGAGCTTACGCAGGTTTTGTACTCGAGGTAGTGTTCTCGCTCGCAGTAGGTATGTCTGTCATTTTTTTTGTCGTTTGTTTTATCTGCGTACTAAATACTGCGAGGTAAGTACACGTCGACGGTTAAAAGGAAGTAGGGCATAAGCGACGTTTTGGTCACAAATGAGTTATGAATGCTATCCTACATGAAATTTTCCGCTCTTTCTAATGCGCTAACTCCCATAGCTCTACGATGATTTTTGCGTTGTTTATGCCCAAGCAAACAACTGCGTTTTCGAAATATGGTTTGGGTGTAATCGACAAGATTTTGGCCTTTTTTGTCCTAAATGCGTTTGTGATATAAAAAAAATCGTAAAACCACATAAATAGGAATGCCGATAAATGCCTTTATTTTTAGAGCTGTTTTGATCTTAATTATATGATAAAAAAAATTAAAAATTAGGCCATTTTTCTGCAATCTCAAACTTTAAACTGTTCTCCTGAACTACTTAGTTTTTTTCGCTTATGCCCTTACTTTCTTAGTTCCTTTTAACAGTCGACATGTACTTGTATTTAGACGACAG
Source organism: Agapetus fuscipes (assembly GCA_951799405.1). Lineage (NCBI taxonomy): Eukaryota > Metazoa > Arthropoda > Insecta > Trichoptera > Glossosomatidae > Agapetus > Agapetus fuscipes. The sequence goes on along the minus strand of OX637364.1, from coordinate 2,498,314 downwards.
AGCGACGAGTGAAATAAGAAAACGTGGAAAAACGAAAATCTGCCAGTTTTATCTTGAAGTAAGTAAAATGCGCATTTTTTTTCCATTTGCAGACTGTCTACCAGAAGATCTTCTGAAATATATTTTGCCATTTTTTTTGGATACATTAAATTAATGTTATTTTCAAATAAAGTTTGAAACTTTCACATTCACTTCAAGATAAAAAGTTTATTCAGATGGCGCTACGCACTATCTATAATTTGAGTTTTAAAGTTATATTGAGATTTATATAAACTATAATCTAAGCTACAAAGATACATTAATACTTCAAACTCATATTCAATGCATGCCCATAAGCAGACACATGTAATTTCGCACTTACAGTTCCTGCAAAGTTTTTGAGAAAATATGAAAATACTAAGACAACGTAATTGATTTAATTTCTTCAAAACAGTTTTTCCATATTTTCTCAAAAAAATGAGCATAAGTACTGCAACTCTGGTCGATTAACCCTGAAACAGGGATGACATTGCCAAAGTGAACCATTTTTTTTAAGCATGGGTGGTCAGCGTCATACCAACTGATATCTCAAGGGATACTATAATCTCATTTGCAAAGCTTTATTGTATTAAGTACTTATACCAAACCTTACAATTCCTGCCGCCTTTCCTAGTAACCTGGGTGGCATTGGCAACGTGGCTTAAGAAAGAGTCTAATAATTGAGTATCGAAAATAAGGATGTAAATTTATCTTTCATTGCGTACACCCGACCTGAAACAATGTAATGAAACATTTTTCAATAAATTGTTTATACACCCAGGATGTTTATTTTGTTGTTTTTATTTGTGCCGCTCCTCTTGCGAATTGTTGAATTAGTTGCACTTAGATGCGACGATGCGTTTTTTGTAAAAAGCTTCCATCTCATTGCAGCGAGCGCGCCAAGAATGCGCGAATTGTTTTATTTTTATACTTTTCTTTTGATTTATACTCACATTTCTCAGTTTCGCGCCCGATTTTTAATTAATGTGTCTATGAGTGTTACCATATAGATTGCACTAACTTCGACATCTTATATTTTCTGTAAAAAAAGAATCAGAATGTTTGGAAATTGATATTTCATGTTGAGGTTGAGCTGAAATGTAACAACGGAAATTTATTGGTGATGAAATGAGTTTTTAAACGGTGTTTTTTCGATTGGTAAACTTCACAAGAATATGTGACGAAAGTCCTAAGCAACCTTTAATCTATAATCCAAGTTGCAAAGATACATTGACACTTCAACTTCATATAACATGCGAGTCGTATAACTGCAAACGCCGTCATCTCCAAATTTTATGATTTTTGAGATTTTTATTGAATTTGATTCTGCGTTGTGTAACAAATCATTTGTTGTGTGCAATGTGATAAAAAACTCACTTTATCCTTCCTAATTTTAATTGAAAAAGTATGATTTCGTGCAAACGCCGTCATCTCCAACTGGTGTTGTCGTTTTACAAGTTAACAAGTTTATTTTTCTCAAAATCATCGCATAAGGAGTTGACGGCGTTTGCATTTATACGACTCATACATTCGAGAGGCGTCTCGTGTGCTCTAGAACACGAGAGAATAAGCCTTGGTCACATATAAATATAGGCTGCGGTTCTGTGAAGCTTGAGTGATCCTTTAACGCCTCAGCCGTGAAACCGCCAATACAGAAGTTACAAAGTGAACCATATTATGTAATCGATTTGTTAAAAATAAATCAAGAATGCAATTTTATTAAAAGTGAATACGAAATAAATCTTAACAATATTATTCAGATTCAATAAATAAAAATTAAATAAAAGTCACACATTAAGATCAAAAGATTTTATAAATTGGCGCGCACAAGTGAGACTCGCGCAAAAAGTGCAATAAGCATTATTTCAAATGAATGTTGGCTGGCGGGATCCGAGGCGGGAAAATTGTCAATGGAAAAAATGTGAGAAGAGAGATTTATAGGGGACGGTCGAAGGAAAGTATAATATATAATTTAAGTTGCAACTATTCTTCTTCTTCTTCTTGTGCCACTTCTAACGAAGATCGGCGATCATCATAGCTATTTTGAGTTTTGATGCTGCGGCTCGAAATAGGGACTTGGTGCTTCTGCCGAACCACTGTCGCAGGTTCTTCAGCCACGATGTCCTTCGGCGTCCCTGAGATCTTCTCCCCTCAATCTTACCCTGAATGATAAGATGAAGGAGACGGTACTTCTCATTTCTCATAATGTGACCGAAGTACATTAGCTTTCTCTGCTTAATGGTAGGCAGGAGCTCCTTTGTAGTGCGCATTCGTTGAAGGACTTCTTCATTGGTGACTCGATCACGCCAAGAGATCCGAAGCATTTTTCGGTATAAACACATCTCGAATGCTTCAATACGTCTCTCCAGTGCCTGCGTGAGAGTCCATCCCTCCATACCATACAGAGCGATTGGGAAAACGTAGCACCTCACTATGCGCTTCCGGAGTTCAAGGCTTAAATTTCGGCACAACAGTAATTTGCTCATTTTAGCGAAGACATTTCGGGCTTGCTCTAGTCTGCTTCTGACTTCTTGACACATGTCCCACTTTTCGTTGACCACACATCCCAGGTACCTGTAACTAGTGCATCTTTCAATGCTTTCGCCATCTAGTTCTACATGCAACTATATTGTTATGTAAATATAAATATTGAAATAAGTATGGGTAGTTATAGTGTTATGTAAATATAAATATTGAAATAAGTATGGGTAGTTATAGTTATAAGAATCCTCAAAAGTATTGGTAGGTAAGATCGATAATTATGTATAAGTGTAGAATTCTCTAGGCTAAGTAGGTATTTGTTATAATTATAGGAATACTGTGTTACATTTGTATGTAGGATTTTGGTTGTATCTCTAGGTAGTACGTGAAGCGTCGAGAAGTAATAATTACTCTGGAACCGTCTAGCAACTTTGATTCTAGATCATACTGCTCTACAGAGTATAAAGGTGCGAATGGCCTGCAGAGCGGGCCAGTATCATAGAGACTTACAAACACATCGAAGTCATCTGATCAGTGAACCAAAACCAAGTGGAATAATCGAGAAAGTAGTGTGAAAATAAATTTTGTAACTGTGTAAAATAAATAACTATTGAAGAAGACCTGTGTATTTTTAATTTGAAGACAATTGAACCCTAATTTCGTAACAATTGGCGTCAGGTGCGGAATTGTCAAGAAAAATTAAGATCTTCTGTCTAAAAATAAATAAAATAAATTAAATAGTGTTAAAATGAACTTTATTCAAATTGAACTTTGTGTGAACTGACTTTTGTGAAAACAAGTGTTTAAATAAATTTTTGTTAAAAGAAAAGACGCAAAAGCAAGTTGTTTATAAATTCTGGAACATCATATGGAACATAATTCTGGACATAATTCTGGACATAACATAATGACTATTTTACCGCATTGAGAAAGTCATCAAATTGGACCATAGTTTTTTTATTATTGTGTGTGATTAAAAAAATAAAATAAATAAATAAAAATCTTGAAAAATATTACAAAAGAACGTTCCAGATTCATCGAGAAAAAGTTTTTGAATAACTATCCTTTGTTTACAAGTGTGTGAATGTACATTAAATACCTACCTGTGTGTTTGAAAGACTTGAGACGAAATAAATAATTATGTACTATCAGACATTATTATGTTAAAAATATTGGTGAATTAAAAATAAATATTAAAAGACAGTACCTACTTACCTACCAATCAGTGTAATCAGACAAATTATTATTTTTGCTAAAGTACGCATTCAAAACAGCTATATATATAAAACTCAAAACTTGTATTAAATAAATTTGAAAATATTTTTGTTTTGACGTAAATTTTGAAAAAAAAATGGCAGCTAAGGTGAACATCAAGGACCTCAAAGTCACTGAGCTTAAGAATGAGCTTCTGGAGAGGGACCTGGAGACCTCAGGAGGGAAGGCGGCCTTACAAGCACGCCTCATGGAAGCTCTAGAACAGTCAGGCGAAGACCCGGCATACTTTGTCATGGCATCTGGGGGAGACCGCGCCCTTGAGGAGCTGAACCTCAGCATCAATGGAAACTTGAAGGAAGGCCTCACTACCATGGAGGAGAAGATGACCAGTAACCTGACAGGACTGAAAGTGGAGATGGCTGACAACGCCAAGACCCTGGAGGAGAAGATGGCTGACAACGCCAAGACCCTGAAGGAGGACCTGACCGGGCTGGAGGAGAAGATGACCACCAACCTGAAGGAAGTGGTGACCGACCTGAAGGTGGAAATGGCTGACAACGCCAGGAATCTGGAGGAAAAGGTGTCCCGAAATCTCACAACCCTGAAAGGAGAAATGGAAGAGAAGATGACAGCCCTGAAGGGGGAAATGGAGACTCGTATATCAAGCCTGGAGGACCGTCTGCGTGCCGAGCTGGCTGACAAGTGCCAGATGGAGTCCACCAGAATATCCCCCAAAGACGGCCTTCACGACGAGACCGACCAGGGATGCTCAACTCCAACCAGGGTCACTAGAGGGGATGACGACCCTTCGCTGTCGAAGCACAACCTTCCGACCTTCGACGGGAAGACGTCGTGGGAGGAGTATTTGACCCTCTTTGAGACGGCTGCCATGATGGGAGCCTGGAGCCAGCAGAAGAAGGCTTCGGTTCTCAGCCTGTCGCTCCGAGGAGACGCTCTCAGGGTTCTGCAGGCCATACCCCTGGACAACCGTGGTGACTTTGGGCAGCTGAAGCAGCGCTTGGATATGCGCTATGGCCACAAGTGCCTGGAGCAGCTGTACAAGTCGCAGCTGAACACAAGGGTGCAGAAGCCCAACGAGAGCCTCCAGGAGTTTGAAATGGACATCGCCCGCCTGGTACGAGACGCTTACCCGACAGCCTCCGACGACATCTGTGAGAGCTTGGCAGTGGACAAGTTCCTAAATGGATTGCGGGAATGGGAGACGCAACAAGCCGTAAAACTAGCCCATCCCAAGGCTTTGAACGAGGCGCTCAGCCAAGCTCTCGAGTTTGAGGCTGTCAAACAGTCCATCAGGGGCCACGCCAGGGTTCGTGCAGTCGAGGCAGAGGAGGTCAAGCTACCTACAACCGAGGAGCTAATTGAAAAAGTGCTGGAACGTCTGAGACCTCGAAGACGAGACCCACGCTGCTGGAACTGCGGACAGCTGGGCCACCTTAGCACCAAGTGTCCCAAGCCTCAGAAACCCAGAAAACAGGCTGCGGAAAACTAGAAAGGGTTAATGGGAAGGGGCAACCGTTGACCCACGCTGGAGAGGCCCTGAAATCTGCTGCTACTGTCGCAACCGTGAGAGGAAAAGCCAGCAGCATTTTTATCAATGGCATAATAGATGGAGTAACTCGTGAACTACTGGTGGACACGGGAGCAACCAGGACAATTCTGAGACGCGACATAGTGGCACGAGGTAAGCAGATTGCACCAACAAAGTGGTCTCTGCACACCGCCACGGGAGAGTCAGCACAGGTGTATGGGGAGACGATTGCCACCTTCCAAATTGGCAGCACCACTTTTGATCATCGGACGTTGGTGGCCAACATTGAAGAAGACGTTATATTGGGAATGGACATACTGGACAGATTTGGGTGCAGTTTAAATTTAAAGAAAGGGTCCATTAAAATTGGAAATGAAGAAGTCATCCTGCAAAGACGGAAAGAACTGGCTGCACGTGTTATCCTAGCCAAGAATACCGAAGTGAAGGGGCGATCCGAGATGATAGTGAGTGCCCGCCTGGATTCCAGTAGTACAAATGACCAAATCTGTATGATAGAACCGGAGAACATGGACAATGTTAACAAAGGAGTCATGGTGGCAAGAACAGTGATTCGCGCAAAGGAGACCATTCCTGTCAAGATCATGAATGTGAACAGCTACCCAGTTAAAATGAATGAAGGTTTTGTTTTGGGCAGATGTGAGAGGATAACTTCCATTGTGCAACAGATGACAAACATGTCATGCGAAGGAAACAAATTGTCAACACAATTGGAAGCCCTGGTCCACGACGCTTCCCAAGGTCTAACCGAGGAAAACAAACGGAGAGTGAGGAGTTTGATCTGCCGCTACCAGAACATTTTCGAGGACTCTAATGGACGTCTGGGAAGAACCAAGGTAGTGCGACATAGCATAGACACCGGAGAAGCGAGACCAATAAAACAGGCTCCAAGAAGACTACCCTTTGCAAAGCGGGAAGAAGCTGACAAGATCATCAAAGACATGAGCAAGGATGGCATCATAGAACCATCAAGTAGCCCTTGGACATCCCCGGTGGTACTGGTGAAAAAGAAGGATGGTACCACGAGATTTTGTGTGGACTACAGACTGCTCAACGATGTTACGAAAAAGGATAGTTACCCTCTGCCAAGGATTGACGACACCTTGGACACATTGGCAGGATGCACCATTTTTTCCACATTGGACCTGAAAAGTGGCTACTGGCAAGTTGAATTGGATGCCAAAGATAAGGAGAAAACTGCATTCTCGACTGGATCTGGACTTTGGCAGTTCACCGTGATGCCATTTGGCTTATGCAATGCCCCCGCCACGTTTGAAAGGCTGATGGAGAATGTGCTGCGAGGACTGTCATGGGAAACCTGCCTGGTATACTTGGATGACATAATCATCCTGGGAAAGGACTTCAACCATCAGTTGAGAAATCTGGAGCAAGTTTTCGGGCGACTACAAGACGCTGGACTGAAGCTCAACCCGAAAAAGTGTAACCTGTTCAAGAAACAAGTAAATTACCTGGGACACATAGTTTCTCAACGTGGAGTTGAAGTTGACTCTGCCAAAATCAAGGCAGTAAGAGACTGGCCCGTGCTGAAGGACAAACATGAAACTAGGAGTTTCCTGGGGCTGTGCACTTATTACAGGAGGTTTGTGCCAAGATTTGCGGACATTGCAAAACCGCTCACCAAGCTTACGGAAGAAAACACTCGCTTCCATTGGAGTGATTCCTGCGCACAAGCATTTGAAGAGCTTAAGGGAAGATTAACAAGTGCCCCCATCTTGAGCTACCCACGAAAAGATGGAAAGTTCATCCTGGATACCGACGCTAGTAATGTGGGGATAGGAGGCGTCCTTTCCCAAATACAGGATGGGCATGAGACTGTTCTGGGTTACTTCAGTAAAGTGCTTTCCAAGCCAGAACGAAATTATTGCGTGACCAGACGAGAGCTTCTTGCCGTGATAAAATCAGTGGAACACTTCCGCAAATACTTGTACGGGAGAAAATTCACACTACGGACTGATCATGCTGCACTGGTTTGGCTTCTGAAATTCAAAAACCCAGAAGGGCAAGTGGCTAGATGGATTGAAAGGCTCCAGGAGTATGATTATGACTCCGAACATAGACCTGGCACGCTTCATCGAAATGCGGATGCATTATCCAGACGACCATGCGCCAGTGACTGCAAACATTGCAGCAAGATGGAGGACAAGGTAGCAATTGTCCAAAGGACGACCACCGAAGATGAGGACTGGCAAGATGAAAAATTGGCGCAAGACCAACTGAATGATCCGGACTTGAAGTATGTGATGGAATGGGCGCGAGAAGGAGAAAGGCCAACCTGGGAAAAACTCGCCCCCTTATCACCAACTGTCAAGGCTTATTGGGCTCAATGGGGATCCATAGTGATAGAAGGAGGGTTTCTGAAACGAAAGATCGAGAAGGAAGACGGCACACTTAGAAGAAAGCAAACCCTCGTTCCGAGGAGCCGAGTACCGGAAATCCTTGGACTGCTGCATGGAGGAACTTCTGGAGGACATCTAGGCGTTAAGAAGACGCTGGAGAAAGTGAAAGAGCGATTTTACTGGATCAACTGCAGCGAAGACGTCAAAGACTGGTGTCGAAAATGTGTAACCTGTGCAACGGCCAATGGACCGCAAAGGAAAAGGCGAGCACCAATGCGTCAGTACAACGTTGGCAGCCCCTTTGAAAGAATTGCCATCGACATAGCTGGCCCATTTCCTACAACTGAGAAGGGTAACAAGTACATCATGGTGGTGATGGATTACTTCAGCAAGTGGGTGGAAGCTTACTCAATCCCTAACCAAGAGGCCGTAACCGTGACTGAAGTTCTAGTTACCGAATTTATCAGCAGGTTTGGCGTACCCCTGGAATTACATTCTGATCAGGGAAGGAACTTTGAAGCTGCTATCTTCCAGCAAATGTGTGAGCGGCTAGGGATCTACAAGACCAGGACCACTGCGCTACATCCACAGTCTGATGGAATGGTGGAAAGGATGAACCGTACCGTGGGGAGGTACTTAGCCAAAGTAGTGTCCAGCCATCAGCGGGACTGGGACCGACATCTGCCTTTGTTCTTATTGGCTTACCGGTCGGCTGTTCAGGAAACGACGAAGAAGACTCCCAGCAGCATACTGTTTGGGCGAGAAATGCGACTTCCTTGTGATCTCAAATTTGGCTGCAAACCAGGTGAAGACCTAGCCGGAGAAGACTATGTGACAGACCTTCGCAGGAGGCTGGATGACATCCATGATCAGGTCCGCATGAACATCGGGGAAGCCAGCGATCAAATGAAGGAGCGCTATGACACCAGAGCTGACAGCATGGGGTACAAAGCTGGTGACTGGGTGTGGCTTTTTGACCCCAAGAGGCGCCAAGGATACTGTCCGAAACTTCAGCGTTCCTGGGACGGGCCGTACGAGATCTTGGAGCGCATCAACGATGTGGTCTACCGCATAAAAAAGAGACCAAACGGAAAACCAAGGATCGTGCACTACAATCGCCTCTCACCATACCTAGGCGATAATGATGACCAACCAGCCCAAAAAGTACGACAGTGCGTCGCATCCGAAAGATCACCAGCCTTTGAGACGTTTTGGGAGAACGCGAAGGCAGGGCAGAAGTTTCGCCATGGAGTGACCACAGAAGTCCACAAGGACTTATTTGAGGTCACTGGGGACCACACACTGGCATGCAGTGTACCGGAAGATCTAGATATGTCTAGAGGAATTGCACGGGTCTTCCGATACAAATTCGGAGAACCGCAATCCTCGAGCAGCCCGCAAGGAAGAGCTCTGAGACTACCGAAGGGGCGTCAACAAGCATACTGCCTGGTTGTCCCGGATTCCAGCAACCTGGAAGAGGACTACAAGGCATTGTGGGACGGCCTTGTTGAGCTGCGTGACTACATGTTGGAGGATCAGCAGGCGCGTCTGGCAATACCGAAGATGGGTGGCGGCCGCGCTAATCGAGACTGGCGGATAATCCGGAGTATGATTGAAGCAGTGTTCTCGGGAGTCGGCATCAGCGTCATGGTGTGCTGCGAGCAAGCGCAGCCGAGAGCCAGTGGGGAGAAATCCGTGGACTGCCACTTCTTCCTGACCACAGGGTGTCGACGTGGATCAGCATGCCCCTACCTACACAGAGTCAAGACTGTTCCGGGACGAAACAGTCTAGGTGGGGGGTAGTGTTATGTAAATATAAATATTGAAATAAGTATGGGTAGTTATAGTGTTATGTAAATATAAATATTGAAATAAGTATGGGTAGTTATAGTTATAAGAATCCTCAAAAGTATTGGTAGGTAAGATCGATAATTATGTATAAGTGTAGAATTCTCTAGGCTAAGTAGGTATTTGTTATAATTATAGGAATACTGTGTTACATTTGTATGTAGGATTTTGGTTGTATCTCTAGGTAGTACGTGAAGCGTCGAGAAGTAATAATTACTCTGGAACCGTCTAGCAACTTTGATTCTAGATCATACTGCTCTACAGAGTATAAAGGTGCGAATGGCCTGCAGAGCGGGCCAGTATCATAGAGACTTACAAACACATCGAAGTCATCTGATCAGTGAACCAAAACCAAGTGGAATAATCGAGAAAGTAGTGTGAAAATAAATTTTGTAACTGTGTAAAATAAATAACTATTGAAGAAGACCTGTGTATTTTTAATTTGAAGACAATTGAACCCTAATTTCGTAACAATATGTTGACTTTTAAAATTCATGTTATATACATGCCCACAAACAGACACGTGTAAGTTCACTCTTATAAATGCTGTATATATAGGTACTTACAAATTAAAATACAAACCTTAAAACACCATAAACTGTTATCTATAATCTAAGCTGCAAAGATATGCTGACATTTAAGGCTCATGTAGGTTCGCGCCTACACATTCTGCATGTGTGCATACAAATAAACAAAACCTCACATGAACAGAAACCTTGCAACTCTTGTCGCCGTTCCCTAAACCGGGGTGGCATTGGCAAAAGTGAACCGATTTTTTCAGCACGGGTGGTCAGCCTCATACCAACCTCTCAGTCAATTGTAAATCTTAATGTATCTTTGCAACTTAGATGATATTTTTATTTTTATTTACACCTTTTTTATACCTTGACTTACAGGCTGGTATGAGGCTGACCACCCATACTGTAAAAAATGCTTCACTTTTCCAATGTTACCCCTGTTTCAGGGAAGGTTGGTAAAAGTTGTAGGATTTATGTTCCTGTATGGCTTGGACTTTAATTTATAAGTACACAAGCACATGCAGTATTTCTGAGCAAACTTACACGTGCTTTTTGTGAGCATGCGTTTAATATGAATTTTCAATTTAATTTATTATTGCAACTTAGATTATAGATGATATGGCAGCAAGTGAAAATAAATTTGCACTTGGACGTGATTCAAAACAATAAGCAGGGAAAGGAAAAAAAATGTGAGCAGTTTATTTAATGAAAATTAAATGTACGTAAAATTAAAGCTGAATGAATAATGAGCAATTGAGGTTACACTAATTCCATAGACAAAAAACTTGGGACGTCACATCACACGTCATGGGTTTCCAGGAACCCGGCGTACTAATATTTTGTTATTGGTTGCTATAAGTACTTTAACAGCTAGGCAATATTTGTTAAAAAATAATTAACCCTTGAAATCAATATCCCAGGTTTAATTTGGGTGATGGTAAGAACTCGGAAACAAAAAGGCTCACTCAGTATAGCGCCAACAGACTAAGGACGAGCCAAAGAGACATTGAAAGAAAGATGCTGTGAATAAGCCTCAGAGACAGGGTTCCAAACCAGGAGATCCGTAGATGCACTGGTGTCACCGATGTCATACAGTGAGTGGTCTGCTTAAAGTGACGCTGGGCTGGTTACGTCGCAAGGCAGGACCATGACAGGTGGCCGAAAAGGATCTTCCAGTGGTGACCCAGGATGTCCAAGCGGCGAGCGGGGAGACCATAACTAAGGTGGCTGTAAGAGATCAAGGGAACTGCAGGCAGAAGATGGCTGAACACAGCAGCCGATATACAGAGGTGGAGATGATTGGAGGAGGCCTACGTTCAGGAAGTAGAAGAAGAACTCGGATCGGAAAGTAAACTGTAACAAACATATTTGCCTCTACCCAGTGCACGCTTGCGTAAGGACCATAGTTACATAGACAGTTGACGTTTGCCTGTCCATAATTCGGAAATTTATTTTTTTCTCCGCGGGAAAACGCCACAGGTTTATGTGACTAGGGTTCTTAGCAACAAAATATTAGTTGGCCTACTCCCTAGCAGCCCGGCCGTATGACGTAACACCTTTTTTGGTATAGCACCAATGCTGTACTTGTTGGTATAATTTTTGTATAATTTTAAACAAAAAGTATTAACATTTTCGTAGAAGCGGTTTATTTCATAGACATACTTATGTTTCCTGTGGATTTTCTGAGAAAACAATTTTTCACTCCACTGACATGAAAACTGTATAATTAGTATCAAAATTTGAATGAAATATGTTTTTCAATGAAATATCTTTTGGATGATTTTTTCCTTGTTTTTGGAAACGGCAAAAATATCTGAATAACAATTATCGTTTCCCCCTTAAAATCTTCAAAAGTCCCTGAGTATAAAACATAAATAAAACGTAAATTCTCCTCGATCGCGTAAATAGAAAAAAAATGTATCAAAGATACAACAATACTCCTAGCGAGTGATTTACTTTACATACATTTTTCTATTTACACAATCGAGGGGAGTTCCCGCAATGTTTAGTGCTGCTTGAAAGAAAGTTATCATTTACAATTTTATTCATCCATAGTGAAAAAAGTGATAAATTAGTGCAACTTTTTTACAATATTAATCAATGACGTTTTTAAAACACGAGCGATTTTTTGCCTGGATTAGGTACTGACAAATTGCAAGCCATTTATATAGGGATGATTTCTTCCGTTCTAAAATAGAAAATATTAATTGTAAGCATGTTTTTGCGTCCCTTGTTTTGCATCCCTTGACATTTTTTTACAAACGCACTGTTGAGAAAAAATGGGGGTTGTGGATCAATTATATGAACTCTGTGCCATAAGCGAATTTTTAAGATTTTTTTGGTTGTATTAAATTTTCCGTATTTAAGAGGATCACAAGGGAGAATTTTACAAATTAAGTAGGATTCATGAAGCTTCTGTGTGGGGAATTAAGATAGGACTCTCAATTCTACGTATCAGCTATCTAAGTAACATCTTTGAAAGAAAAATCTTGGAAAAGCGAACAAGAAGTGGCCCAAGAACTTCATACTTACAGGATTAGAAGAGGCTTATGGATGTCTTCTCTCATTCGATTCTCAAGAGGAAAGCAACCAACAGAGACGGATGGCTGGCACAGCAAGGCACTGCCTTCACAAGAGGATGGCAACCAACAGACACAGATGGCTGGCACAACAAGGCACTGCCTTCACAAGAGGATGGCAACCAACAGAGACAGATGGCTAGCACAACAAGGCACTGCCTTTAGAAGATGATGATGATACACAAATAACTGAGTTTTTGAGAGACAGATGGCGCTTTGAGCTGCCTGACGTTTTTGTGTTTTGCTCCTACTATTTTTATCATTTTTAATTCTCATTTTACCGTTTTTAACAATTTTATCTGTTTAAATTATGACAAACTTTATAAACTTTGTTTTTTGAGTGTTAGTTTATGTTTTTGGTCAGTTTTATTGCTCGTTTTTTCATTTTGATTTTTATTTTTGACAGTTAAGTTTTTATATTTGACAATCAAGTTTTATTGTTGCCAAGTGCTTGTACAAATTGTTTTATATTTTATTTTATAATTAATATTTGTAAAGCGCCCTCGAGGTGATGTCACATGACGGCGCTGTATAAATTACCAAAAAATTAAAATTAAATTTGATTTCACAAGTCATTATACGAGTATATCATGTACAACAGTTGACACGTGTGTATAACTTAAAATTGCACGTGCATGTGCGGCGCATGCTGAGATGTTGCAAGAATTTAGTCACATTAGTGTTTCCGTTCATCCCCTAATTACACTAATCAATAACCGCCCTGTTACCTCAGCGACATGATCACTCTACTTCTCTGACATTTCGAAACCGACATTAGCAAAAAAAAAGTGCGACTAAGCTGCACATATAGTCCAAATTCTTGCCGTGGAAAAGTGTGGAACCTACGGTTTATATTTTAACAAGCTAACCTAACCACTTCACTTGAAATGAAAGTTTTCCAGCTCCCGAGAAATTTGCTTCTCATTTCTTTTGAATGCTAAGAAACCTTGACGTTTTCTTTTTAATTTCGTTTGGGCTTGATATGAACAATGAAATGTGAAATAATTTTTAACACCCTTGGTTGCGTTTGGTGCATTTTTTGGAATGATAAAATAACGGATGTTACTGACCGTGGAAAGAGAAGAACGATTTTCTCTGCGTTTTGTCAGAGTCAAATCCGACGTCTTCAGGAGGCGTGTGTCTTCTACAAGGAAGAATCGTAATTTAAAATCTTTAACCCTTGGTGCAGATCGAACACTAGATCTCGACACGGAATGCAAGCACTCTACATACCAACCTATATACCGGACTCAAATTCATTACACTTTTTTAAAATGAATACTTTAATTTCAACGTTAAATGCATTTTTTACAAATACGTTGCACTATTTTTATGCAAAGCATGTGCTAGTATAGTGTATGGGCTGTACCTACGCCCTTGCATCGACAGACACTCTCCTGAAAAAGATTTTCATATTAAAAAAATATATTTTCTAATTTCAAAATCTTTGTAACATTGGACATTTGGATTTTAAACACCAGACGTTTTTTTTCTACTTTCAAAATAAATTGCAGTTTTTATACGAAATCATACATAATAATTATCAAAAAAAAATCTGACGGTGGACAGATACATGGATCGTTCATGCATCCATTTTTTTCGCGAGATATAAATGTGTTACATATGTTTTTTGCATCTCATTATTTCTGTATTTTGATTTACTCGCTTGTTTTCTTTGAGAAGTGCTCTCAGGTAAGAATTGGCGGAGATCGGGCAACTTTATCAATGTCATTGTCAGCAGCTATAAATTTCCTTGCCATTTCTACAAATGTCATGTTAAAGTGTTGGAGAAATATTATAAATAGACAAATGATAACCAAGGTTAGGTTAAAAAGGAAACTTGCAGAAAATTTTCTAGACAAAACATATTCAATTGAAAAATAGGTAGCACAGCAGAGATATTTCGGAGTAGAAAAGGTTATATGCAATTCAAAATACGGAGAGTGGCGGACTTTTGGTAGAAATTTATTTTGATTTATACAAGATATCTTTTATCTGCAGATAAGTTTGACCGGTCTGTAGCGTAATGGTTAACGCTACGGACTCGTAATTGGAAGGTTTGGTTACCGGCGGAGGATAAAAAAATATATGCTCTTCGTTGTGTTTAAAAAATCATATGTCTTATCAAAGACCAAGGGTTCATCAAGCCTTAAGAAACTTGGTCTGGCTTGGATAATTGACGTTTTTAAGCTTGCAGAGGGCTCTTAAGGTGTAATTCACACAAAAACAGAGCTTAATAAATAATATTAAGCAGAGCTTAGTAAAATTAATATTTATAATAACAGACTGCACAAAGTTGAAAAACTTCCCACTTTTCTGTAACCGTAGCAACCAATAATAAATTATTTCTTCGCATTTCCTCAAGCAACCCGGCTGCATGACGTCACATTTTTCTGTGGAATTTGTGCCGAGTCTACATTTTATAATATACAATAGAAAACAGAAGCTACATATCGCACGCTTAATCATAAAGAGCAATAACTCGAAAAATAAGAATGTTGGGAAATCACGTTTGAAGTTCAGACAACCAGTACAACTTGTATGGGATGAAAAAGGCGACCGATGCTTTATCTCGGTCATATTCGTCCAAATTGAACGGCTGTCGCATTCTACCTATTCTTCTCGCATTGTTCTTGTGTTTTATTACAAAATCTCGATTTTCCCAATTTTTGATTTATTTCTCTTTATGATTAAACGTGCGATATTATCATGTAGCTTCTGACAAGATATTCACGATACAGATAAATTATTTTAAAATTTAAACACGTTTAAATGGGTATTTGGAACTTGGAATGTCAGAAGAATGAATGAGTGTAAGGAGAAAGAAATTGTGAATGTGATGAATGAAAAAAGAATACAAGTGATGGGTGTGACAGAGACAAAAATGAAAGGGAATGGTGAAAAAGTATTAATGAATGGTGAACTGTATATCTGGTCAGGTGTGGAAGATGGGAATGAACGACAGGGTGTGGGTGTGGTTATAAGTGAGAATGTGAAAGGATGCATAACGGGCTACCAGAGAATCTCTCCAAGGGTTTTGACTGTTAAACTCAAAACAAACAGGATGAAAATTTTCTTGGTGGCCTGTTATGCACCTGTAGATTCAGAGTGTATGGACGTGAAAATGAGATTCTGGAATGAGTTGAATGCAGTTGTGCGTGAAAGCAAGAATAATAAATACATTATAATTTTGGGAGATATGAATGGATGGGTAGGTACGCAAAGAGATGAGTGTGTGAAAATTGTTGGTCCTAGTGGACGAGGTGTGGTCAATGATAATGGGCGGCACCTGATAGCTTTGTGTGCAGAACACAGCCTTTTTGCATCAAACACATGGTTTCGACATAAGGATGTGCATCTGTACACAAGGCAGATTGTGGGAAGTCGCACAATCATTGACTACATCTGTGTGGATGAAAGACTGAGAGGAGCCGTAAGAGATAGCCGTGTCTATCGTGGGCCTGAAATAGGCAGTGACCACTATCTCTTATGCGCTAAAATAATGATTGGAGAAGTAAGAAAGAAGAAACGTAAGAAGAAAGTAAGAAAGCCAAGAATAAAAGTAGAAAGTCTGTGTGATGAAAACGTGAAAGTGAAGTATAAATCAGAATTACAAGAAAAGTTAAGTGTGAATGAACTTGAAAAGAATGTGAATGAAAAAGATATTGAAAGCATGTGGAAGGATATGAAAGAAAGAATGATTGAATGTGCTCGAAAAGTATGTGGAGAAACGAAAGGTGGAAGATTGAAAGGGGATGCCTGGTGGAATGCTAAAGTAAAAGAGGCTGTGAAAGTAAAGAAGGAATGTTACAAAAAGTGGCTGAACGACAGGAATGATAGAAAGCTAGAAGATGAATATAAGATAGCCAAGCGAATGGCGAAGAATGTAGTTTATGAAAGCAAAGCGAATGAACAGAGAAAGATTGATGAAAAAATGAACAGAAGTTTCACCGACAGTAGGAAGGAATTCTGGAGATGGGTCGGTGCCATTAGGAATAAAGATTCTGCATTGACCACCCCAGGAATCAAAAGTGCTGTTGGTGAGATGGTATGGGAGAATGATGAAGTATGTAAGAGATGGAAAGAATATTTTGAAGGGATTTTTGGTCGGGGCGAAAGAAATTTGTTTAGAAAAATGACAGAAGAGAATGAATTTAGGATTTTGAAAGAAGAAATAAAAGTATCTATTGAATGTTTGAAGAATGGAAAGTCTGCTGGGTTTGATGGAATAAATGGTGAAATGTTGAAAGCAGGAGGTGAATGCGTGATAGATTGGATGTACGAATTATGTAAGCTTTGTGTGAATGCAGGAGTAGTACCGATGGATTGGAGGAAGGCAGTCATTGTTCCCATTTACAAAGGTAAAGGGGACAAAAAAGACTGTCAGAACTTCAGACCAATCAGTCTACTCAGTATACCAGGAAAAGTCTTCTGTAAGGTGATTATAAAAAATGTGATTCTGACTACTAGTGAAAGGATTTCCGATATACAGTCCGGCTTTATGGCCGGTAGAGGCTGTGTTGATCAGATTTTTACTCTACGACAACTTGTTGAAAAACAATTGTCGGTGAGGCGGAAGCTGTTCACGGCCTTTGTAGATCTGGAAAACGCTTTTGACTCAGTAGACAGAGGTATGTTATGGGATGTTTTGAAAGCATACGGAGTGAATGGGGCTCTCCTAGGTGCGGTGCATGCCAACTATGAAAATAGTAAGGCATGTGTTCGTATTGATGGTGAGTATAGCGAGTGGTTTGAAGTTTATAAGGGTGTGAGGCAAGGATGTGTGATGAGTCCATGGCTATTTAACATAGTCATGGACAAGTGTGTCAGAGATGCTAGACTTAATGATTGTGGATTGATGATAGGAGAGAGCAAAGTGAGTGTTCTACTGTATGCAGATGATGCAGTTCTTGTATCTGATTCAGCAGTAGAATTGCAAACAATGCTCTCTAGATTGAATGAAGCTTTGTTGGGTAACCATCTGAAGTTGAATGCAAGTAAGACGAAAGTATTGATTTTTGAAAGAGATGATGAAAGTATGAATTATGAATTTAAAATTAATGGAATGAATGTTGATGTCGTAAATGAGTTTGTATACCTGGGAAGTAAGTTTGAAAAAGATGGAAGAATGACCGGTGAATTTGAAAGAAGAGTAATGAAGGGCAGGTGTGTACTGGGTGCCACAGCTTGTATCGTCAAAAATCAAAACATATAAAAAAATGCTCGATTGGCGGTACGCAGTGGCATACTTTTACCCACCTTGATGTATGGAAGCGAGGCCTGGACGGTGAATGAAAGTGAAATTAGTAAAGTCCATACTGTTGAAATGGACTTTCTAAGAAGTATGATTGGGAAAAAACGGAGTGACAGGGTGAGGAATGATTTTGTAAGAGAAGAATGTGGTGCAAGAGAAAGTGTGAAAGTGAAGATTAAAAGAAGTTTGTTAAGATGGTTTGGGCATATGGAGAGAATAAATGAGGAAAGACTGACGAAGAAAGTATATGTTGGTAGAATAGATGGATGTCGTGGTAGAGGAAGACCGAGAAAGGTATGGATGGACCAAATATCCGAAATTGCGAATGAATGGAATATCCAGAGTCATAATAAAAGAAGAGCTTGTATGAAGAAGGTTATGACTCTGGAGGAAATGAAAGAAGTATGTAAGGACAGAAAGAAATGGCGGTTGATCTGTAATGTTGGCGAATAGGGTTATTAAATTGGAATTTGTTTTTGTTTGTAAATGGATATTTTGTATTTGGATATTATTATTTAATGATGTATAAAATGTAATTTGTCGTGTGTGTGTGTTCCTTGACTTATAGGTTGGTATGCGGCTGACCACCCATGCTGTAAAAATGGTTCACTTTGCCAATGTCACCCCTGTCTCAGGGAAGGACGGCAAGAGTTGCAGGGTGTATGTCCATTTGAGATTTGGTTTTTATGTTGTAGGTTCACATGAGGCATGTGCAAGCGCGAACTTGTACGTGTCTGGTTGTGAGAATGCATGTAATGTGAATCTCCAATGTAACATATCCTTGCAACTTAGATTAGATTAGATTAGATTAGATTTGGGTTGAGATTCCTACATACAAATTTGATCCAAAAAAGATACCGAGACTCAACGTAGGTATAATCCAGTGCCCGGAGGATAAACATGCGTACAACTCACCTCGATTGCGTAAACCAAAAAAATATGGAATAAATGACGGCACTCCTACACATCCCTTGACTTAAAGGTTGGTATGAGGCTGACCACTCGTACTGTAAAAAATGGTTCACTTTGCCAATGTTGCAGGGAACACTGTTGCAGAGAAGGACGGCAAAAAATGTTGGACTTATGTTAATTTGTGATTTGGCTTTTGAATTGTGAGTACACATGCAGATGCAGCATTTGTAAGCGAGAACTGACACGTGTTTGTTTGTGGGCATGCATTTGATATTATTAACTTTAAATGTTAACATGTCTTTGCAACTTAGATTAGATTAGATTAGTCTTCTAGAGGGCAATTTAGTTTTCATAGTTTTTTCTATGTACGCAATCGAGGTGAGTTTTACGCTATCTATAATCTATAATCTAAGTTGCAAGGATATATTCATTCAAAGCTCTCAGATTGTATGCCCACAAACAAACACGTGTAGTTCGCGCTTACAAATGCTGATTGTGTACTTACAAATAAAATCCAAACCTCAAATGAACATAAGCCCTGCAACTCTTGCCGACATTCCCTGAAACAGGGGTGACATTGGCAAAGTGAACCATTTTTTACAGTATGGGTGGTCAGCCTCATACCAACCTATAAGTCAAGGAAACGCTATGCTTTATTATATAGGGACAAACAGTCATTTTAGTCGTCCGCTGACCCCACGCTTTGACAAACTAATGATGCCTGGGCTGAAAGTATCATCACCTTGGTCATTCTTACCTATACCGAATTTTGGTAATATTTGTATGAAGACTAATCAGCTTTTCACTTGCGGCCATCTTGGATTGACAGGTCTTCATACAAATGCATCATTAGTTTGTCAAAGCGTGGGCTCAACGGACGACTAAAATGTCTACGAATAGCACCGATAGTAGTTTAAAGTAAATATTGACTTGATAGCATAATATGACTTAAAATAAGTCATAGGATGCCACAACTTGACTTGTCAATTGCCATGGCATATGCGTTATTTTCATTCACATCACAGAGCAAAGAAACATAGGTTGTGATGTACTGAGATAGAGGAGCGACCAGAATCTTGATGCGCTTGTGATTGTTTCTTATATAATGTAAGTGGACTCGAAACTAGCTCACGGCATTGAAGCATAGTATGACACACAACTGTCAAACTAGACCTGTCAAATTCAAATCAATACTGATATTGGATACTTACAGAATACGTAGTTCAGCAGGAACTGCAAGGCTTATGCTCATTTGAGATTCAGGTCTGCTTGTGGCCGTTCATTCAATCTGAATCTTTAATGTTTATATTATATTATCTTTGCTATTTTGATTATAAGTTATAGAAGCGTAGTATAAGATACAATTGTCCAGACAGATCTGTCAAACTCAACAAAGCACTTGTAGGATACTTACAGAATACGTAGATCGCCAAGAGTTGCAGGGTTATTGCTCATTTGACAGTTGGGTTTTTATTTTTTAAGTTCACATGAGGCATGCGTAAGCGCGAAATGATACGTGTCTGCTTGTGGACATTAATTTAATATTAATCTCAAAGGATTATATTTAATTGTAGTTAAGATTATAGATTTGTAATCCTATGGTGTCTAGTTTTCTCCATCTTGTGTTTTGTCTCCCAATAATTACACATACCATGGTGTCTTAAAATACTGACCAAAACTAACTAAACTTAACTACGTGTGCGCTTAATTTTCGCACAGAGATGAAATTTAAGTAATACCAACATTGCAGAGAAATTTTCTAGCTTCTCCCACACTTGTCTGCTTACAACTAAATAACACGGGGAGCATCTGTGCTCTCCTTCTATCTAAGAACGATTTGTTTTGAGTAAAATGAAATAGATATAGTATCCATTTGCGTTTAATTAATTTAGGATCCATTTCTAATTACGTTAATGATTTTTCTGGTTTGTTGTTTATCTATATTCTATAATCTATAATCTAAGTTGCAAGGATATATTCATTTAAAGCTCTCAGATGTTTGCCCACAAACAAACACGTGTAGTTCGCGCTTACAAATGCTGATTGTGTACTTACAAATAAAATCCAAACTCAAATGAACATAAGCCCTGCAACTCCTGCCGACATTCCCTGAAACAGGGGTGACATTGGCAAAGTGAACCATTTTTTACAGTATGGGTGGTCAGCCTCATACCAACCTATAAGTCAAGGAATACGAGTAATAAATGACATTTAAGTTTACAAAAAAAAAAAAAAAACAACAAAATGAAAAAACAACTTATGCTCTTCCATATTAGAAGTCTACTAACTAAAGTCTCTTATCATCAAATGTGATGAGCTGGACACGAGAGCTGCCTTGAGAATTTCTTATTTAAAAGGAACTAGATGGAACTTAAAGACTCATACTGCCTTTCTACAGATATGGGTTCTCAGCAGACAAGTTGATTATGTTGATTTTTAGCAAAGAAACAGAAACATTATATGGCAAAGAAGACACAACTCTCAGACGTACAATATGTGCAAAGTCATTGATGTGCTCTGTACCCTTAGTACGAGTTGCAAAACTTGAGAAAAGTAAAGTTTACGGAAAATTTTAAATCAGGATTTCTCCCAAAATCTGTCGTTTTTGTTTCTTACACTTTATGGTCTTAGCAAAAGAGTTACAGTGATGAAGAAAATTAAGTTCAAACAAACAAAAACGGTAGATGTTGAGGGAAATCACAATAATTGCCGTAAACTTTACATTACTCAAGTTTACGGAAAGTATTAAAGAGTGGTTTTCCCCAAAATCTGCCGTTTTTGTTTGGTTGAACTTGATTTTTTTCATCACTGTAGCTCTTTTGCTAAGAACATAAAGTGTAGGAAACAAAAACGGCAGTTTTGGGGAAAATCACTTTTTAATACTCGTACTTTCCGTAAACTTTACTTTACTCAAGTTTTGCAACTCATACTAAGGGTACTGGTCATTAAAAGTCAGCATAGTGCATTGGCTAGGCCACATCCTGTGAATGGACCATTGGAAAATGGAAAATATGGTTGTGATGACTGATGATGGACCGGAAGGTACATAGGACAGTGAGAAGACGCATATTAATGTGTCGGGATAGGGCAGACCGCCGTGCGGTAGGAGTATGGTACTGGAGGAGGAGCGCGTACGACTGGTGGCGTTGGCTTCGGTTCAACGAGAAGGCCAAAACCATAGGGATGGCATGTGGGCGTTCCCTTGTAAATCCGATATGATTAAAACAATCATGTCGAAAATCCGTATTTTTGCGCAAAGCAGTCACGTTTAGACCGCTGTACTAGCAACTACTCCCGGTTTTTATCAAAATGCCTTATTTTTATGTTTTACCGTGTAAAAATAACAGTCAAAATAAGGAATCATGGTATTATTTTTTTCCGTTACAGTAATGAATTGCACCAGCATTGCACATTTTAAATCTAAATATTTGAAGCATTTAAATATTTGACGTTTGTCGTTTATTGCGTCAGTTTTGTTTACGGCATCGCTAGAGTTGTGCTGCGCGATAGTGTTCGTCGAATGTCGATACCTCTGAAATTTGCTACAAGAAAAGACAAAAACTACTTGTTAATTTTATTATGTTTTTATTGTAACAATATACTTAATTTGAATCTATCTATAATCTATCTATAATCTAAGCTGCAAAGATATGCTAACATTTAAGGCTTAATACTAAATGCATGCCCACACACAGGCACATGTAGGTTCTCGCCTACACATTCTGCATGTGAGCATACAAATAAGCAAAACCTCACATGAACATAAACCTTGCAACTCCTGCCGCCGTTCCCTGAACCGGGTTGGCATTGGCAAAAGTGAACTGATTTTTACAGCACGGGTGGTCAGCCTCATACCAACCTATCAGTCAAGGAGAATAGAAGCCGTTATTACGTTATGACTTCCAAAACAATAAGTTAAGTGCTATCCGCTTTTTGACCAATATATTAATAATTATGTGAAGAATAAATATTGTTTTTTCAAATGCAAAACTATAGAATTCGCACTTTCTATAGCAACGTTCAAGTTCACAGAAGGCTCTTAGGGTGTGTTTCATACGAAAACAGCGCCCATCAAATAAATCCTCCTAATATAATTATTATATACATGAGTTAAGTATTTATTATATTGAAAGTTAAATTATTGTGTTTTGATATGTTCAATTCTTGTATATACAGGAATAATAAATGTCAACACGTATTTCTTCAGAGATTGAATTACGATATTAACAAGTATCGATCGATAGCTAGCAGAGATTATCCACTTTGTACAACTCTACATGTGTTTTATTCTTTATTCGAGTGTGAGTGTATGAGTGCGAGCTCAAAAACTCGCGATCAAAACGTAGTAAAGGCTAGTTCGCACAAGGCCACTGATTTAGTCAAGTAACGAGTAATTTAGTAGTGGGCGGGGCGCTACTCGCCCGTGAAGCGTTCGCATTACGGTCCAGTACAGTACACAAGTGCGAAGTTGGCTGCAGAAAGCCCTTTCTATAATGGCGGAAAATTTGAATTGGCTGCAGTTTGAAAATATTAATTGAGTATTACAATCATGTTATTATAAAGCCCTTTAAATTGGCTATGGTTTGGTAATATTAACTGATTTATGCCCGGCCACCTAGCTAGGAGCCTGTTTAGCAAACAACTTCGAAACTCGCCTTTGTAAATTCGAAATGTATTTTATGGTTTATAAAATAATATACACATTTTAAATAAAAACAACACATGACTATTTGATGTTTATAGTAATATCTACCATTTACGCTGCAAACATTATTTTTTAATTGAATTTTTATCTTTTCAATTATGTGTACAAAGTATATTTTGTATGCACACACTATAATACGGCTCGAAGTCTGCAGCTGCATTCAGATGCATTTCTCTGTTGCGTTTTTCGTTGTTAACAATTAACATCAATATTCGACATGTAAAATCGGCATTTTCAAATACACGGCGGTCACCAATCAATTATCAAGTTAAAGAAGAAACATGGTTCAACTTTTCAGAGGCTGACCGCGAGAAACTTGTTCAATCCTGCTACATTTATGCCTCTCACGTCTGTCACAGATACCAGCTGATGGCTTACAGTGGCATAAAATTGTAATGCCTCTAATCAGTTATCCCCGTGTGTCACTGAATTGTTTCTGTACAAAACAATAAGTAACAATCCATCTGAAGGATATCATAAGGCCTGTGATATGACAAATTTATGGTAGGTACCTATAAACATCGATCAATGTAAAAGATCGATGTTTTTAAATACGTAATAAATTCATGGACGATAATAGTTATTTCCACAACATCTTTACCAAAACTATATTTGTACAGCTCTATTGTCAGCAAGGAGCTACATGATTGTATTTTTGACAGCTGATATCCGCACCAAAAATCGATGTCATACTATTCTTATCGAAAAAAATTACCTTTCTCAAAACTTTTTGGACGTAGATAAGTCCTAGCAACTTCTATATTCTCAAGAGTTTCTAAAAAACCAAGGATATCGGTGTGCATATCCACTTATTTACAGTTTAAACATGACATAACCTCACTGACAGGTCGCTAAGTTTAGGGAGCGGAACATCGGGCTCGCAAATATAAGAAGTTCTTAAGTACTTAAATATTTTTAAACAGCACTTTATCTTTAAATATTCTTGCTGAAAACGGGCATTATCTTTTCAAACTGCAGCCAATTTAAATTGCCGCCATTCTTGCATTTCCGTTTCCCCGCCAAGAGTGAGCGGCCAATGGCGCGGCCGCTAATAAACTCGACTCGGACTCGGGCTTTTCCGTGGCTCTTCGGACTCGGACTTTTCCGTGGCTTCTCGGCAACACTCGCCCACGGACGGTGGGCGGGGCCGCTACTTGCCCGAAAAAATAGAATGAAATGGATCGGCTTGACTAAACCATTGACTTAACTACTGGACTAAATTGTTGGGGTTCGCACACGTTTAGCCACTAAATTACTCGTTACTTGGCTAAATTACTCGCCTTGTCCGAACCAGCCATAAGCGACCCCGATTTCATGGCGCTTAGGCTCTTTCTATCCATCGCATTTGGAAATTTTTGAACCAATCAAACGCTAGCTTCCATTGTAATAATTGTAATGTTAGTTCCCGCCTACCGAAAATACGGTGACAGCTGGTTTTGATACTACAATAGAAATAAATCATATCTCTTTATATTCCGTGATCTGTGGCCAAAACCCTTCTCGGGTTGTCACAATATTGATAATGATGTTTGGTTGATCTTTTAATCCTTTAGCTCACAAACCTTGAAGGCTCCCTGCATACTCCCAAAACTTCTGCGTTGGCTTTGTCATTGTCTGCCCACCGTATCCTGGGAAGTCCGGGTGGTCTAACACCGGAGAAACATCATCCAAAAACATTTCTGATTATCCTGGAGTCCTCTACACGTACTACATGTCTGGCCCACTAAAGTCTTCTTGATTTCATTACTCACAGTATTGAGGTATGGAACTCAATTCAGCATTGGTATGGCTGAGGTATATGTGGCTACAGGTACTAAGGTACAGGTCTGAAAATGCGACGAAGCATTTTGTTATGATGACGATGGGAACCTTATTATAAGTCATCAGTTTATATTAATTCCCACGAGGTGGTCACTGGTGTGACGTGTTTACTGATGAGAGACAAATTAAACTGTTATTAATGACCAGGAACATAAATCCACTGCGCGTGCGAGAATTTGATAAGTTAACGAATCAACAATCAGGATATATTTGGTTACACCAAAATGACAGGTAAGGATGCGGCCTTACGCCAGAAATTTCAGTTTAAGTGGAGATTTCCCAGCTTAAGCAGACACGTATAAGTTTGTGCTTTAACATGACGCACGTCAACGACGTTAGCCATGTTGAAAGCACCGGTTCCCATAAATCACCGAAGTTAAGCAACATTGGGCGCGGACAGTACTTGGATGGGTGACCGCTCAAGTACACCGCGTGTCGTTGGCATCTTGGACCGGTCCGTAGACCGTAGTGGCAACACTTCGGACTCGTAAATGGAAGGTTGTGGATTCGGATCCCGGCGGAGCACAAAAAATATACCATTTATATTTCGAATGTGCTCTTCGCTGTTTGTGAAAAATTCATAAACCTTTACCAAAGACCGGTCACTGAAAGGTCCATCAAACCTTACAACAACTGGGTCTTGCTTGAGAATTGGCGCTTTCTACAGCGACGACCAAGCTCGCAGAGGACTCTTGAGGTGTGATACACACAAAAACAGCGCTCACCAAATAAATCAGCCTAATATTATTTATTTATTATGTATGCTTACAACATAAAACCCCAAATCTCAAGTTAACATACACCATGCAGCTCTTGTCGACCTTTCGTTAAACAGGGGTGACAATTTGTTCAGGATAAGTGGACAGCCTCATACCAACCTTTTATTCAAGGAAAATGAAATGGAAATAGGTATGTCTATGTACCATGTTCAATTGTCAAATGTTCATAGATACTGTTATGTAAATATAAATATTGAAATAAGTATGGGTAGTTATAGTTATAAGAGTCCTCATAGGTATAGGTAGGTAGGATCGATAATTGTGTATAAGTGTTGAATTCTCTAGGCTAAGTAGGTACTTGTTATAATTATAGGAATTCTGTATTACATTTGTAGGTAGGATTTTGGTTGTATCTCTAGGTAGTACGTGAAGCGTCGAGAAGTAATAATTACTCTGGAACCGTCTGGCGACTTTAGTTCTGGATCATACTGCTCTGAAGAGTATAAAGGTGCGATTGGCCTGCAGAGCGGGCCAGTATCATAGAGACTTACAAACACATCGAAGTCATCTGATCAGTGAACCAAAACCAAGTGGAATAATCGAGAAAGTAGTGTGAAAATAAATTTTGTAACTGTGTAAAATAAATAACTATTGAAGAAGACCTGTGTATTTTTAATTTGAAGACAATTGAACCCTAATTTCGTAACAATTGGCGTCAGGTGCGGAATTGTCAAGAAAAATTAAGATCTTCTGTCTAAAAATAAATAAAATAAATTAAATAGTGTTAAAATGAACTTTATTCAAATTGAACTTTGTGTGAACTGACTTTTGTGAAAACAAGTGTTTAAATAAATTTTTGTTAAAAGAAAAGACGCAAAAGCAAGTTGCTTATAAATTTTGGAACATCATATGGAACATAATTCTGGACATAATTCTGGACATAACATAATGACTATTTTACCGCATTGAGAAAGTCATCAAATTGGACCATAGTTTTTTTTTATTATTGTGTGTGATTAAAAAAATAAAATAAATAAATAAAAATCTTGAAAAATATTACAAAAGAACGTTCCAGATTCATCGAGAAAAAGTTTTTGAATAACTATCCTTTGTTTACAAGTGTGTGAATGTACATTAAGTACCTACCTGTGTGTTTGAAAGACTTGAGACGAAATAAATAATTATGTACTATCAGACATTATTATGTAAAAAAATATTGGTGAATTAAAAATAAATATTATAAGACAGTACCTACTCACAGTGTAATCAGATAAATTATTATTTTGCTAAAGTACGTATTCAAAACAGCTATATATATAAAACTCAAAACTTGTATTAAATAAATTTAAAAATATTTTTGTTTTGAAGTAAATTTTGAAAAAAATGGCAACCAAAGTGAACATCAAGGACCTCAAAGTCACTGAGCTTAAAAATGAGCTTCTGGAGAGGGACCTGGAGACCTCAGGAGGGAAGGCGGCCTTACAGGCACGCCTCATGGAGGCCTTAGAACAGTCAGGCGAAGACCCGGCATATTTTGTCATGGCGTCTGGAGGGGACCGCGCCTTGGACGAGCTAAACCTCAGCATCACCGGAAACTTCACTTCCATGGAGGAAAAGCTAAAAGGGGAGATGGCTGACAACGCCAAGACCCTGAAAGTGGAGATGGCTGACAACGCCAGGACCCTGGAGGAGAAAATGGCTGACAATTCCAAGACCCTGAGGGAAGACCTGAAGGCGGAGATGGCTGACAACGCCAGGACCCTGAAGGCGGAGATAGCGGATAGTCTCACAACCCTGAAAGGAGAAATAGAGGTGAAGCTGACTGGTTTTGAGGAAACAGTTGCGGAAATGAAAACCCGCATTTCCACCCTGGAGGACCGTCTGCGTGCCGAGCTGGCTGACAAGTGCCAGATGGAGTCCACCAGGATATCCCCCAAAGGCCTTCACGACGAGATCGACCAGGGATGCTCAACTCCAACCAGGGTCACAAGAGGGGATGATGACCCTTCCCTAGCAAAGCACAACCTCCCAACCTTCGACGGGAAGACGTCGTGGGAGGAATACTTGACCCTCTTTGAGACGGCTGCCATGATGGGAGCCTGGAGCCAGCAGAAGAAGGCTTCGGTTCTCAGCCTGTCGCTCCGAGGAGACGCTCTCAGGGTTCTGCAGGCCATACCCCTGGACAACCGTGGTGACTTTGGGCAGCTGAAGCAGCGCTTGGATATGCGCTATGGCCACAAGTGCCTGGAGCAGCTGTACAAGTCGCAGCTGAACACAAGGGTGCAGAAGCCCAACGAGAGCCTCCAGGAGTTTGAAATGGACATCGCCCGCCTGGTACGAGACGCTTACCCGACAGCCTCCGACGACATCTGTGAGAGCTTGGCAGTGGACAAGTTCCTAAATGGATTGCGGGAATGGGAGACGCAACAAGCCGTAAAACTGGCCCATCCCAAGGCTTTGAACGAGGCGCTCAGCCAAGCTCTCGAGTTTGAGGCTGTCAAACAGTCCATCAGGGGCCACGCCAGGGTTCGTGCAGTCGAGGCAGAGGAGGTCAAGCTACCTACAACCGAGAAGCTAATTGAAAAAGTGCTGGAACGTCTGAGACCTCGAAGACGAGACCCACGCTGCTGGAACTGCGGACAGCTGGGCCACCTTAGCACAAAGTGTCCCCAAGCCTCAGAAACCCAGAAAACAGGCTGCGGAAAACTAGAAAGGGTTAATGGGAAGGGGCAACCGTTGACCCACGCTGGAGAGGCCCTGAAATCTGCTGCTACTGTCGCAACCGTGAGAGGAAAAGCCAGCAGCATTTTTATCAATGGCATAATAGATGGAGTAACTCGTGAACTACTGGTGGACACGGGAGCAACCAGGACAATTCTGAGACGCGACATAGTGGCACGAGGTAAGCAGATTGCACCAACAAAGTGGTCTCTGCACACCGCCACGGGAGAGTCAGCACAGGTGTATGGGGAGACGATTGCCACCTTCCAAATTGGCAGCACCACTTTTGATCATCGGACGTTGGTGGCCAACATTGAAGAAGACGTTATATTGGGAATGGACATACTGGACAGATTTGGGTGCAGTTTAAATTTAAAGAAAGGGTCCATTAAAATTGGAAATGAAGAAGTCATCCTGCAAAGACGGAAAGAACTGGCTGCACGTGTTATCCTAGCCAAGAATACCGAAGTGAAGGGGCGATCCGAGATGATAGTGAGTGCCCGCCTGGATTCCAGTAGTACAAATGACCAAATCTGTATGATAGAACCGGAGAACATGGACAATGTTAACAAAGGAGTCATGGTGGCAAGAACAGTGATTCGCGCAAAGGAGACCATTCCTGTCAAGATCATGAATGTGAACAGCTACCCAGTTAAAATGAATGAAGGTTTTGTTTTGGGCAGATGTGAGAGGATAACTTCCATTGTGCAACAGATGACAAACATGTCATGCGAAGGAAACAAATTGTCAACACAATTGGAAGCCCTGGTCCACGACGCTTCCCAAGGTCTAACCGAGGAAAACAAACGGAGAGTGAGGAGTTTGATCTGCCGCTACCAGAACATTTTCGAGGACTCTAATGGCCGTCTGGGAAGAACCAAGGTAGTGCGACATAGCATAGACACCGGAGAAGCGAGACCAATAAAACAGGCTCCAAGAAGACTACCCTTTGCAAAGCGGGAAGAAGCTGACAAGATCATCAAAGACATGAGCAAGGATGGCATCATAGAACCATCAAGTAGCCCTTGGACATCCTCGGTGGTACTGGTGAAAAAGAAGGATGGTACCACGAGATTTTGTGTGGACTACAGACTGCTCAACGATGTTACGAAAAAGGATAGTTACCCTCTGCCAAGGATTGACGACACCTTGGACACATTGGCAGGATGCACCATTTTTTCCACATTGGACCTGAAAAGTGGCTACTGGCAAGTTGAATTGGATGCCAAAGATAAGGAGAAAACTGCATTCTCGACTGGATCTGGACTTTGGCAGTTCACCGTGATGCCATTTGGCTTATGCAATGCCCCCGCCACGTTTGAAAGGCTGATGGAGAATGTGCTGCGAGGACTATCATGGGAAACCTGCCTGGTATACTTGGATGACATAATCATCCTGGGAAAGGACTTTAACCATCAGTTGAGAAATCTGGAGCAAGTTTTCGGGCGACTACAAGACGCTGGACTGAAGCTCAACCCGAAAAAGTGTAACCTGTTCAAGAAACAAGTAAATTACCTGGGACACATAGTTTCTCAACGTGGAGTTGAAGTTGACCCTGCCAAAATCAAGGCAGTAAGAGACTGGCCCGTGCTGAAGGACAAACATGAAACTAGGAGTTTCCTGGGGCTGTGCACTTATTACAGGAGGTTTGTGCCAAGATTTGCGGACATTGCAAAACCGCTCACCAAGCTTACGGAAGAAAACACTCGCTTCCATTGGAGTGATTCCTGCGCACAAGCATTTGAAGAGCTTAAGGGAAGATTAACAAGTGCCCCCATCTTGAGCTACCCACGAAAAGATGGAAAGTTCATCCTGGATACCGACGCTAGTAATGTGGGGATAGGAGGCGTCCTTTCCCAAATACAGGATGGGCATGAGACTGTTCTGGGTTACTTCAGTAAAGTGCTTTCCAAGCCAGAACGAAATTATTGCGTGACCAGACGAGAGCTTCTTGCCGTGATAAAATCAGTGGAACACTTCCGCAAATACTTGTACGGGAGAAAATTCACACTACGGACTGATCATGCTGCACTGGTTTGGCTTCTGAAATTCAAAAACCCAGAAGGGCAAGTGGCTAGATGGATTGAAAGGCTCCAGGAGTATGATTATGACTCCGAACATAGACCTGGCACGCTTCATCGAAATGCGGACGCATTATCCAGACGACCATGCGCCAGTGACTGCAAACATTGCAGCAAGATGGAGGACAAGGTAGCAATTGTCCAAAGGACGACCACCGAAGATGAGGACTGGCAAGATGAAAAATTGGCGCAAGACCAACTGAATGATCCGGACTTGAAGTATGTGATGGAATGGGCGCGAGAAGGAGAAAGGCCAACCTGGGAAAAACTCGCCCCCTTATCACCAACTGTCAAGGCTTATTGGGCTCAATGGGGATCCATAGTGATAGAAGGAGGGTTTCTGAAACGAAAGATCGAGAAGGAAGACGGCACACTTAGAAGAAAGCAAACCCTCGTTCCGAGGAGCCGAGTACCGGAAATCCTTGGACTGCTGCATGGAGGAACTTCTGGAGGACATCTAGGCGTTAAGAAGACGCTGGAGAAAGTGAAAGAGCGATTTTACTGGATCAACTGCAGCGAAGACGTCAAAGATTGGTGTCGAAAATGTGTAACCTGTGCAACGGCGAATGGACCGCAAAGGAAAAGGCGAGCACCAATGCGTCAGTACAATGTTGGCAGCCCCTTTGAAAGAATTGCCATCGACATAGCTGGCCCATTTCCTACAACTGAGAAGGGTAACAAGTACATCATGGTGGTGATGGATTACTTCAGCAAGTGGGTGGAAGCTTACTCAATCCCTAACCAAGAGGCCGTAACCGTGACTGAAGTTCTAGTTACCGAATTTATCAGCAGGTTTGGCGTACCCCTGGAATTACATTCTGATCAGGGAAGGAACTTTGAAGCTGCTATCTTCCAGCAAATGTGTGAGCGGCTAGGGATCTACAAGACCAGGACCACTGCGCTACATCCACAGTCTGATGGAATGGTGGAAAGGATGAACCGTACCGTGGGGAGGTACTTAGCCAAAGTAGTGTCCAGCCATCAGCGGGACTGGGACCGACATCTGCCTTTGTTCTTATTGGCTTACCGGTCGGCTGTTCAGGAAACGACGAAGAAGACTCCCAGCAGCATACTGTTTGGGCGAGAAATGCGACTTCCTTGTGATCTCAAATTTGGCTGCAAACCAGGTGAAGACCTAGCCGGAGAAGACTATGTGACAGACCTTCGCAGGAGGCTGGATGACATCCATGATCAGGTCCGCATGAACATCGGGGAAGCCAGCGATCAAATGAAGGAGCGCTATGACACCAGAGCTGACAGCATGGGGTACAAAGCTGGTGACTGGGTGTGGCTTTTTGACCCCAAGAGGCGCCAAGGATACTGTCCGAAACTTCAGCGTTCCTGGGACGGGCCGTACGAGATCTTGGAGCGCATCAACGATGTGGTCTACCGCATAAAAAAGAGACCAAACGGAAAACCAAGGGTCGTGCACTACAATCGCCTCTCACCATACCTAGGCGATAATGATGACCAACCAGCCCAAAAAGTACGACAGTGCGTCGCATCCGAAAGATCACCAGCCTTTGAGACGTTTTGGGAGAACGCGAAGGCAGGGCAGAAGTTTCGCCATGGAGTGACCACAGAAGTCCACAAGGACTTATTTGAGGTCACTAGGGACCACACACTGGCATGCAGTGTACCGGAAGATCTAGATATGTCTAGAGGAATTGCACGGGTCTTCCGATACAAATTCGGAGAACCGCAACCCTCGAGCAGCCCGCAAGGAAGAGCTCTGAGACTACCGAAGGGGCGTCAACAAGCATACTGCCTGGTTGTCCCGGATTCCAGCAACCTGGAAGAGGACTACAAGGCATTGTGGGACGGCCTTGTTGAGCTGCGTGACTACATGTTGGAGGATCAGCAGGCGCGTCTGGCAATACCGAAGATGGGTGGCGGCCGCGCTAATCGAGACTGGCGGATAATCCGGAGTATGATTGAAGCAGTGTTCTCGGGAGTCGGCATCAGCGTCATGGTGTGCTGCGAGCAAGCGCAGCCGAGAGCCAGTGGGGAGAAATCCGTGGACTGCCACTTCTTCCTGACCACAGGGTGTCGACGTGGATCAGCATGCCCCTACCTACACAGAGTCAAGACTGTTCCGGGACGAAACAGTCTAGGTGGGGGGTAGTGTTATGTAAATATAAATATTGAAATAAGTATGGGTAGTTATAGTTATAAGAGTCCTCATAGGTATAGGTAGGTAGGATCGATAATTGTGTATAAGTGTTGAATTCTCTAGGCTAAGTAGGTACTTGTTATAATTATAGGAATTCTGTATTACATTTGTAGGTAGGATTTTGGTTGTATCTCTAGGTAGTACGTGAAGCGTCGAGAAGTAATAATTACTCTGGAACCGTCTGGCGACTTTAGTTCTGGATCATACTGCTCTGAAGAGTATAAAGGTGCGATTGGCCTGCAGAGCGGGCCAGTATCATAGAGACTTACAAACACATCGAAGTCATCTGATCAGTGAACCAAAACCAAGTGGAATAATCGAGAAAGTAGTGTGAAAATAAATTTTGTAACTGTGTAAAATAAATAACTATTGAAGAAGACCTGTGTATTTTTAATTTGAAGACAATTGAACCCTAATTTCGTAACAATACTTTATAAACTTTTTTTCAAAAATATTTTCGCCTTTATCATTGATTTTCAGATGAAAGAACGTAGGGAATCAAATGTTTAAAAAATGCAAAAGTGCATTTTTAGCATATTTTTGTACAGAATTACTAAAAATAAATATTCAGGAGTGGGAAAATATTTTTAACCCCTTGAGTGGCAAGTCTAATTTTAAAAACTACAAAAAAAAAGTTTACCCGAAAAAATTGCATCTGCCTTTGTTGTTGTGATCCTTGACTCGCGGGAAGGAAGTGGATTTTTTACGCGTCGCAAATTATTTGGCACCCCACCGGCACGCATTTACTAATTTCAACCCTTTGCTGCGTCAAATCTAAAATTACGGAAATGTAAAAAATGGCTGGAAAAAAATGTAGGAAAAAAAGTCAAACTGCTTGCAATATGTTTTCTGCAGATGTTGGATGCACGTTTCTAAATAAAACTAAGCCCGATGAATATAAATGTTTAGCGATTAGTTTTTATATATTAAGTTGGAAGATAATATTATCATTATTTAATGCATGCCCACATACAGGCACATGTAGGTTCGCGCCTACAGATTCTGCATGTTTGCATACAAATAAAAAAAAGCCTCACATGAACATTAACCTTGCAACTCTTATCGCCTTTCTCTGAAACCGGGTAGCATTGGCAAAAGTGAACAAATTTTTACAGCACGGGGGGTCAGCCTCACACCAACCTATCAGTCAAGGAGCAGAAGCAAATGTTCATGAAAAACTTCTATACTTTAAAAGTAAATTAGAATTTACACACTTTTTTAGTTTTTTCTCTTTAAGAAATTTGGAAGAAAGGTGCATTTATCTAAGAAACCGATGTGATTTTCATATACTACCTGTTCAATTTTACCTTTAAAATATCGATATTAACCTTTATACGATTTTTCCTGTGTTCTAATGTATCAACTTTTTGGAAAAAAAATGAGTGTGTCCTTCTTATAAAAACGACAAAGATGATAAATAATCTGCAAGATAATAAGCACAAGAAAACTGTACAAAAAATATTTAGGACTAAGCAAACACCAGTGCGTAATCATTTACTTACCGAGTAGAAAACAATTTTTAAAGAAAAAATAAAAATAGACTGTTTCTTTGTTTTAATAACAAAATAGCTTTTTGTCAGTTGAATTGATATTATTTGTATTTTTACAAAACAAAAAAATTATCAACTGTGAACAATTGTAAATAACAATGAAAAATAAAACAAAACATAGAAAACGAAGAAGCCGCCGCCAGCATTCACACAATTTTAAATTGAAAATAAATTCATATGTAATTTGTGTGTCATATAACAGTCGCATGATTAATGTTCAACGGATGGAGTGACACACGTTTCAAAAAAAGGGGTTAAATTAGCTTTGAATTAGTTTCCCTTGCTGGTCTATTTTGAGACAGAGGCTTGTAGGTACCTGAGACATGTCTGCCCTACTAGACACATGCTCCCTGCCGTAGACACTTGGCAGCGAAGGGGTTAAGATATTTTTAAGTATTTTTTATGTGCCCACGGAAATGGGTGAACATTTTTTATGTGTTTTTGTTTATTTGTGTCTTAATTGAAACTACTGATAAGTAGGGTTTGTTGTTTTATACTTTCTGTTCCGACAGAGTTTTTACATTTGAACAGTACGGCGCGGGCGTGACGGTTGATTTGTGTCTGATTTATGTCTGCTCTCCAGGTATTTGGTCCTTAATTTGTACAGATTATTAAGATCATTCTCAAAACATGAATCGTTTTATACTATCTTGCTGGATTTCCCCAGAATATTGGATTCAACACATAAGTAATCTCAAACAAGTACAAATAATTATTAGGTATCTACAAAAGCATCTACTTATTTCTAGAGATTTTATAGACTTTACTATTAGCACAGATAAACCAAACACAACAACAAATATCTTGCAAATTAGTCACAATATTAACTTGACTGAACCTTTCTTTTCTCAGCAACTGTTCTCCTTAGTTCCAGGGACTAGGTTTGTCTCCTTTACTGTATTTTTTCACTTTGTATTATTATTATGGACTAAATAAAAGGGTTTTAATGATGATTGTCTGTGCCCACGAGCTGCGAGCGACGCATTTAGGACTATTTTTATACAACACTTTTTTAAAGCACTTCTGATTCACAGCTGGCTACTGAAGCATTGATTTATATGAAGGTCTATGTTATTTTTGTATACAAAAAATATCTTACGCATGCTCCCTTGACTCATAGGTTGGTATGAGGCTGATCCCCCGCTATTGTCACCACTGTTTCGAGAAAAGTCGGCAAAAGTTGCAGGGCTTATGTTCATTTGAGGTTTGGATTTTAATTTATAAGTACACATCGCACGTTTAATAATAAAGAGAAATAACTCGAAAATTGGGAAAATCGATATTTTGTAATAAAACGCAAGAACAATGCGAGAAGAATAGGTAGAATGCGACAGCCGTTCAATTTGGACGAATATGACCGAGATAAAACATCGGCCGCCTTTTTCATCCCATACAAGTTGTACTGGCTGTCTGATCTTCAAACGTGATTTCCCAACATTCTTGTTTTTTGAGTTATTGCTCTTTATTATTAAACGTGCGAGTCATGTAGCATTTATAAGCGGTAAGTGGCTGTTTGTAGGCATACATTTAATATGAAATTTAAATTTTAATATTTCTTTGCAACTAAGATTATAGATTATTGACTCAATCTATAATCAATAATCGTTTCAAAGATATATTACATTGAGAATTCATATTAAATGCATTCCCATAAATATATATATATATGTATAGAAGCACGTGCTTACACATGCCGCATGTGAACTTACAACAAAAAAACCCAATCTTAAATGAACATTAGCCTTGCAATTCTTGCCGACCTTCCCTGAAACAGGGGTGACATTGGCAAAGCGAAACATTTTTTTTTAATATGGGTTGTCAGCCTCATACCAACCTATAAGTCAAATAAATCTTTAAATGAAAATTCAATGAATCTTTAAAGAACGAATGAGATGAAACCCAAAGTAGCCCGGTTCTTTATTTAGTATTCGTGGATTTCTCATGACATTTTTGCAGCAACTATTAGGTCGGGGAAAAAGTTTCTTCGCATTATACAGAAAATCCAGGCCAGGCGTTTTTTTGATCAGAAGTCTCAAAATTTCTACATCAACGGGAGCATGTCTCTACCTACAAGATGACAGATAGTCTACGAACAAAATGACGAAAAAGTGACCTGAATTTTCATATAAAATGGGAAGAAACTTTTTCCCCGACCTATTATATATGCATACATGCGTTAGCATATACATACATGATGATACATACATATATATTTAATGTTTTGTATGGGAAAGTTTAACATTCTCACCAAGATGTCGCGCCCAGTTTTCTGGGAACACAACAGAAAGGCAAGCTGAGAGATTTCATACATTCCGGCAACCGTTGCTTTTATTTTTAAAACGCCTATTGAAGGGATTTATTGCAACAAAGAAATTTAGTTTTTTCCACAATTAAACATTTTCTAATCAATTTTGACTGATGGTTTATGAGGCTGACCACCCATACTGTAAACAAATGGTTCACTTTGCAAATGTCATCCCTTTTTCAGGGAAGGTCGGAAAAAGTTGCAGGGCTTATGTTCATTTGAGGTTAGGATTTTAATTTGTTAGTACACATGCAGCATTTGAAGCGCGAACTTGTCTATTGAACATATCTATTTCTGGGAAAGTATTTAAAATGAATTTTAAATATTAATGTAGCTTTGCAACTTAGATTATAGATTATAAGCTTGATTAATGCTTTTGTATGAAGCTAGCCCCCCGTACTGTAAAAATTGGTTCCCATTGCTTAATGTCATGATTTGCAAAGTTTATGTTCATTTGAGCTTCTATATACAATATTTTATCAAAGTTGGAGAGGAGATCTTACATTTAAGATTTATTTTATGCATGCCCACAAGCAGACACGTATAAGTTCACGTGTACACATTTGAACTTACAGCATAAAAACCCAAATCTCAACTGAACAAACTACGGCCTTCCCCGAAACAGGGAAGTCTGGTGCATCCCTCCAGTGCTTGTTTGGCTTATCTATCGTTGATTCAATGATGACCTTTGAATGAGATTCTCTTAAGAATCATATTCTATACGATCTAAGCTCAGAAAAAACTTAAAACACGATAATGGGAGAGTTGTTGTAAATATTTTCAAAATCAATTTCTAGCATTTATAAGACACATAGGTCCAGTACACTCACAAAGATTACTCATGTGAAATTACCTTTGATGGACAAACGAGCACTAAGGTGACGGCCGCAAAGTAAACCATTTTTTACAGTATGGATGGTCAGTCTTATACCAACCTTTAAGTATAAATACTTAAAAATAATGTATACATCCTATGCTAGTGATGTTCCGGTTCAGTGGATACGACTTTCAATCATGGCGCACGCGCAGAACTTCCCTAACGATATTGTTGCTATGTATAGATAAATAATTATTTTATTGTTACATGATCCACGCCTGCCCTGCCCTAACGCAAGACAAAGTAACCAGGACCAAATCAGTCAAATAAATAAATAATTTAAGTTGCATTAATTTTGTCTATTTTTGATGCAGTAGCACAAATATTGCACTGTCGTTTGACATATTATTAAGTTTACAAAAACATGAAGTCCGGTCGATAGATCAGTTGGAAGAGTGATTGCATTCCATGCCGACAGCTCTGGTTCCGGTATATTTTATTTCAAACCCAAAATAAAATGCCGGCAAGGTTTACTCACCAACACTTTACCACTCTACATTGTGGCTGAAAAACCTGTGAAAAATGCTTCGAATTATTCTTGGCGTGATCACGAGTCACCAATCAAGAAGACCTCCTACGTATGCGCGTACGATCTTCCGCAAAGGATCTTCTGCCAACCATCAAGCAGAGAAAGCTGATGCACTTTGGTCACATTTTGAAAAATGAGAAGTACCGTGACGGTACTACCGTCTTCTTCATCTTACCAGACAGGGTAAGATTGAGGGGAGAAGATCTCAGGGACGCCAAAGTACGTCGTGGCTAAAGACCCTTGAAAATTATTTAACATAAGTACGAAATCCCTGTTTCGGCGCCGCAACATACAAGGTTTAAGCAACCTTGATGATCCCCGATCTTCGATAGAATTGGCACAAACAGAAGAAGAAGAAGAAGGTTAACTCAGCTTTAGAAGAAATGAGTACGTGCTCGCTCGGGAGCTGGTAAATCTCCACATCAACTGAAGTGTAAAGCCGGCCATGTAGCTTTAAAATGTACTTTTTATTGACATTGGCTCAAGATTTCACATTTTATGTGTTTTATTATCCTGAAATATTTTAAGCCTCGATTTGTAATGTTGCAAGTCTGCGTCTGTTGCTTAGTGCTGCCAGCGTAATGTGTGTTGGCAGCCCTGGTTCAGTGATTTCATTACCAAGATCACGGTCTGCGAACTCTGCTATTCATGGTTCAAATCCCACCACAGCCTTACAGCTTAAACTACTGAGTGTACTATAGTAACTATATACTGTCACGAATGTGTAATTGTGTGTCTGTGTGAGTGTGTGTGTGTGTGTGTGTGAATCTCTAAACGTAGGTGCTTAAATAATTGTACTTGTATTTGGTTCGATTTGTGTGAGTATTTGCTCGATTATTCTAAATAGAATATTCTGTCAAAATCTTACATGTTCCAGTTCGCAATGCTTCAAGAACTAGCCTTATGCCTGCTTTAAAAAAGGCAAAGATGTCTGAAGCGTAGGACTTGTGTCTAAGCTGTAGAGCAATACAGAACAAAAGCCATTCTGTGTACGAACCGTTTAATAAATTTTAATAATATAACTTAAATTTGTATTAAATTGAAGAGCATTACTTTCTACACTATGTGTGTCTGTCTATCTATCTTATATAAGTTGGGCCTTTTCAGACACATCGCAGTTTTTCGATGTTTAATTGGCTCATTTTTTTTCAATTTCACTGCCTCCATCTTTCGGAGCGGGTCGAGCTTAAAGTGTTGCGACGTTCCACAAAGCTCTATTTGTAAAAACACCTAAATACCTTGCTGAACTAAGAAAGCCCAGTAATATTGTGTTTTATACCAAGGCCCGAGAATGCAAAAAAGCATTTTGTTCTCAAAACCTGGTGAGATTTCTCTAGCTTCCAAGTCAGGCTACATGATGATGATGATGATGATGATTTTTATAGCGCCGTTTCGTGACTACTGTCACTGCAAGGGCGCTTTCAGGCTTGACGCAGCGGTGAAAAAATGGGTCTTCATTCCCTTCTTGAAGCTCTCGATCCCTTCCTTGGCGCGCACTTCAGGAGGCAGCTCGTTCCAAGTGGACGGTCCCGCAACGGCGAAAGCGCGGTCTCCAAACACTGTGCTTCTTTTTCTGCATACTGTGCTTCTTTTCTGTACCACACAACCGTACCACACATCTTCACATACTTCACATCTGTACCACACAACTGGCCAAACAATTATGGCCATATATATATTTTTATTTTTGCGGAACGAGAGGAGTTTTTCAAAATAATATCCTTTGAAGGTCAAACAAGGTTTTTCTACAACTACAATCTTAGTTAAACTGAAAATCGTCAGACTTATATTGAATTGAATATATTTTGTTAACTGAAAGCTCACAGAATATTTTGTAACACAAAGTTACATTGAATCGGTGTTGTCATTAAGTGAGACCAGACGGGAATTATGTCTTTAGTCATGGCTGCCTTTTATTTTTCGTCAAATTTTATTTTTTGTTAGTACTTAGTTAGTATGTAAATGAATTGCTTCTCTCTTCTTATGCCGCGCAGTCTAGCCAGAAGCGAATCACGACAAAACAGTCCATGACAACTCGTCCACGGATAGCTCGTTCATGAACGAATCAGTCACACGACTTTTTGACCAACGACATTTCGGTCACATATATAATATAGGCCCTCAGACAGATACATTTCAAAAAACTTTTACGCCAAAAATCTTTCATTGCCATTCACAAAAAAAAAACAAAGCATAGCTGATCTACGGATTATCGTTTTTTTGTATGGAATAATCATTGTAGGCTACGGATGAGCCATGGGTTTGCTTTTTAACTAATAACACCGTTTGTAATTACTGTAATTGTAAATAATTATAGTTTTCTAGTCTGTTCGATAGCTCAGTTCGTAGAGTACTTGCATTCCATGCCGAGAGCTCGGGTTCGAATCCCACCGAGGGTGTCAAAAATGATTTCCCCATTTCGGTGTTTATTTCAAATCCAAAAAAAAATATCGGCAAGGCTTACTTAACCTTCACTCAGGCAGCAATGAGTACCAGCGGAGGTTCAACTGAAGTGGTTGACGTGAGGCGGGCCTTTTCTTCTTCTTCTTCTTATACAGCCATCTCCATCCACTGCTGGACATAGGCCTCCCCCATATCTCTCCATCCATCTCTGTCTTGCGCTTTTTGAATCTAGTCTCCAACAAGCCTTCTTATATCATCCGACCATCTCGTGGGAGGTCCCCTTCTGCTTCTCTTATCTTCCCGAGGTCTCCACTCTATCAATCTCTTCGTCCATCTCTGGTCGGTGGTTCTAGCAACATGTCCCGCAAAGGACCATTTTAGCTTTGCCACTCTCTCTTTGACATCAGTTACTCCCGACTTTATCCGTAGCTCTATGCTCCTTATTCTGTCGGAGAGTCTTACGTGTAGCACAGGTTGCCCCTTTACCTGTGAAAATAAACAGGTTTCAGTCGCCACATGCGATCTTTTCGGGAAAAACACTATATGTGTAGTTTAGAAGTGATTTCTGTGATAGAACTGTCTGTTGGCCTGTATTATATAATATGTAACCAAAATGTTAAAACAAATGGACAAATTTTTGAGTAACAGATTCGTTCATGGCCTCGCTGTCTATGGACGGGTTGTCTGCGCCCGATTTGTCGTGGAACCACGTGAATGAGGTGTTGATTCTCTCTTATACCGCGCAGTCTAACAGGAAGCCGTCTCCCTCTTGTGAACGTGGTATATTATGTTGGAGCCATACAACTATGATTACCGAATAAAACAGCGAAGTCTATTGTTTTTACTTGCCGCGTGTTATTTTTATGTCATAAAGTCTGCGGCTGTATACTGCGTTCACTCAAGAATCGTGAGTCTATTTCTATAAATTTTAAAATGAAATTATCAGTACAATACCCAATATACTATGTGAGGTTTTGAAATAAAATAGCATAGCAGAAACTGATCGTAGAGCTTTAAA
This sequence comes from Agapetus fuscipes, assembly GCA_951799405.1. Lineage (NCBI taxonomy): Eukaryota > Metazoa > Arthropoda > Insecta > Trichoptera > Glossosomatidae > Agapetus > Agapetus fuscipes. The sequence continues at coordinate 2,456,663 of OX637364.1, read as the reverse complement.
CATACTGATCATTTTACTTTAAAACCATTATCTAATCTAATCTAAGTTGCAAAGATATGTAACATTGGAGATTCACATTACATGCATTCCCACAACCAGACACGTACAAGTTCGCGCTTGCAGATGCCTCATGTGAATCCACAACATAAAAACCAAATCTTAAATGGACATACACCCTGCAACTCTTGCCGTCCTTCCCTGTAACAGGGGTGACATTGGCAAAGTGAACCATTTTTACAGCATGGGTGGTCAGCCGCATACCAACCTATAAGTCAAGGAACTTCTTCTGTATTTTTTTCTAGCAGCCCTTCAATATTTACCGAACAATTTATATTAAAAATGTAAGGAGATCATTTGACAGCGAGATCAGCTGCTAACGCGCTCCCATGTTGTACTGCTTTCTACCTACGTATTTGATCGGTATCGAGAACTCTCACCCTGGAACTCACCTGTTACAATTTGCCTCACTGTAACTATTCTTACACTTTGTAAGAATCTTAGATCGCAATTAATCTGAATCATGTTTGCTCTAGAACGCCAGAATTCCATAAATCTATCATTGCTCTTGAGGTGTAATTCACATCACAAAAATGGCGCTCATCATAGGAATTAACCTGTATTATTATTATTAACTTTTCTATCTTTTTTCATCGACCATTATTTAGGAACTCTCTAAAACACTTTTGATACATTGCCACTTCAAAGGTCAAACTGATATTATTTTTTATTGCTTGTAACTTCTCGTAGTATGTGAACTAATTATAAGGAAATGCTCATGAAATCTTCAAAACTACAGGGTTATCACACTTTTTTGTGTGTTTCTCTCGTAGAATATAGGAAAAAGGTGCATTTATCTGAGAAACCCATGTTATTTATTGATGAGGCATTCACTTTGTAACCTTCCATTAAAAAAAAAAAAAAAAACACAAGTTGTTTTTTTTTTTTTTTAACACTTATTAGGACCTTTTCTTGGACCGGTCCGTAGTCCAGTGGCAACACTTCGGACCCGTAAATGGAAGGTTGTGGATTCGAATCCCGGCGGAGCACAAAAAATATACCATTTATATTCAAAATGTGCTCTTCGCTGAGTTGAAAAATTCATAAACCTTTACCAAAGACCGGTCACTGAAAGGTCCATCCAACCTTACAACAACTGGGTCTTGTTTGAGAATTGGCGCTTTCTACAGCAACAACCAAGCTCGCAGAGGGCTCTTGAGGTGTGATACACACAAAAACAGCGCTCACCAAATAAATCATCCTAATAATATTATTTTATTGTTAAGGTATCGATATATTATTTTCAATACTGTATTTTTCTTGAGAACAGAGTACAATCTTCCACAGTCTTCATTGTAGTGTGTTGGTTTATTTTGTAGGTTTATGTGAGCCCGGCACAAGGAAGGTTCACGCTACAGTGGTCTAACCGCCCATAGACGACCAACTCAATCTAAATTATACGCGGTTCTTGCTCTTTTTATTGTTGTGTCGCCTCCCTGCAGCCTTGCAACTAATGGCGTGCCACCCCTTTCGCAGTAAGTTGACGGGCAATACTGAAATGTAGAAAATACTGTTTTTTTTTTTGTGTACGAGATGCATCCAATAAGAACTAATGATAAAAAAAGTGAATTTATTACTGTATAAAAAAATCTAATTGACCCGCTTCCTTCTTGTATCATCACACTAGTAAGTACATAACTTAAGGATATAAATAAATCAATATTTTGTAAATTAAAATACAATCAATACCCTTTCTGATAGAGGTTGCCAGAACTGCTGCATGTTGTCTCTACTTTGCCCTCTAACTTTAATAAATAAAATGCACTTTTTCCAGCCTAGTCACGCGGAGTGTGCAATACGTGACTAGCCATATAAAAATATACAAGTAAAATACAAAATAGAAATATATTTAAAGTGGGGTCATACATAATATTATTATTATATACGCAACTAAGCTACACATATAGTGTAATTTCTTGCCGCGTTATCCCCGATGGGTCGTATGTGGCGAGTGAAAGCTATTTAATTTTACAGGTGGTGAAATTGGTTGAACATTATGTAAGAGTTTCAGAAGCGAGGAGGGCAGGACTAAGGTCTTACACCAACCACTTCAGTTGTAGTGGAGGTTTCCCTGCTCCCGAGGGGGCTGGTGCTCATTTCTTGTGAAGGCTGAGTAAACCTTGCCGGTATTTTATTTGACGTTTGAAAAAGCTCTTGGAATAGAATGCAAGCACTCTACCAACTGAGCTATCGACTGGAATAAATTATTAAAAATATTTAATTTTGCGTAGGACCGTGTGAACACTTGAGGTGCTATTCACACACGGTAAATCCATGGCTCATCAATCGCCTAGAGTACATTTTTCATCAAAGAAATAAGAGATGTTCCATAGATCAGCTATGGATCTAATGCTTTGTGAATACAGCTTTTAATGTTTAAGTACAATTCGCTGTTCGGCCATTGTCCTGTATAATTGACAAACAATGACACAATTTTACACAAATTATACACCAACTAGAATCCAGTTGGACGTGGTTCGATTCCTTTCACACCAGCATTACGAAAATTTGAAACAATAAAAATTATAGTTATTTGTTTTTACTTTTGACGTAAGCCACATTACACAAAAATAATGCCTTGTTTAGAAATACAATCATTTTAATTAAAAAGAAATAAACATTGTTTTTCCTACATACATGGAATTTTCAATTTTCATCTTTCCAGCAATGCCAATTGAAGGGTTCGATCCCCGTCGAGGGTGTCAGATATGATTTCCCGTTTCGGTGTTTATTTTACGGGTAAGGGAGCTCAGGTGACTGGTTCTCATTTCTTGTGAAGGCTGAGTAAATCTTTCCGGTTTTTATTTTGAGTTTGAAACAAACACTGCAACGTGAAATCATTTCTGACACCTTCGTTGGGATTCGAACCCTTGCTCTCGGCATGGAATGCACGTATTGTACCAACTGAACTATCGACCGGACTTTTTACGAGCTTGGTCATCGCTACCAAGCGCCAAGGCTGGATGGACCTTTGGTGACCGGTATTTGGTTAAGGTATATAAGTTTTTTAACCCAGCGAAGAGCAAAAAAACGCAACTAAGCTACACATATAGTGTAACTTCTTGCCTGCGTTTCCCCGAAGGGGTCGCATGTGGCGTTTCGGGACCTATTTATTTTTACAGGTAAGGGGGCCGGCCTCACACCGACCAGTTGAAGTGGGGGTTTCCCAGCTCCCGGGGGGGCTGGTTCTCATTTCTTGTGAAGGCTGAGTAAACCTTTGAGATCGAACCCTTGCTCTCGGCATGGAATGCAAGCATTCTACCAATTGAGCTATCGACCTGTTTACGAGCTTGATCGTCGTCGCTACAAAGCGCCAATTTTCAAGCAAAACCCAGTTGCTGTAAGGCTGGATGGACCTTTGGTGACCGGTCATTGGTAAAGGTTGTATGAATTTTTCAACCCAGCGAAGAGCAAGTTTGAAAATATAAATGGTATGTTTTTTGTGCTCCGCCGGGAAACGAACCCATAACCTTTCCATTCAGAGTCCGAAGTGGTATCACTGAACTACGGACCGGTCAAGAGCATATTTGAAAATATAAATGGTATATTTTGTGTGCTCCGTCAGGATTCGAACCCACAGCCTTAGATTAACGAGTCCGAAGTGTTACTACTGGAGTACGGACCGGTCCTTAAATACGGCTCGTTATATATAAAAAAAAAGTAGAGTGGCCTAACAAGAGTGTTTCGGGTTACGGCGGTTGTCTTAGACTGCGCGCAGCACGCGTTGCCTGTTTCCGGTCAGCCCGGAAGTCCGCTCACTGCACACGACTATATCAACTACCTTGGCACTACTTGCCTAAACACACACACCGCTTCTTATTCCTTCCTTTCAAGGACATAATTCTTCTTTTCTTTTTAATTAAAAAAAAAAAGGAATGCAATTCACCAACTTATTCTGCCTGGCCAGAAACAGGTATTAATAATTCATTTTTGTCTATTTTAATGAATTATTAATTAATAATTGCCCAATAACATCTGTAAATTAGGGTCAAAGTTATGGTCAAATGACCCAGGCGGGGATCGAACCAACGTTACTCTATTCCAAGCACTCTAGAAAGATCAGCCCACTTGGCCCCCTCAGCCACAACAACGACAATCTTCAATTGAGGATCGGCGATCATCACGGCTATTTTGAACTCAGATGCTGCGGCTCGAATCAGGGACTTCGTGCTTTTGTCGAACCATTGTTCCTTGACTTATAGGTTGGCTGACCACCCATTCTGTAAAAAATGGTTCACTTTGCAAGTGCCACCCCTGTTTCAGGGAAGTTCGGCAGAAAGTTCATTTGCGGTTTGGATTTTAATTTGTAAGTACACATGCAGCACTTGTAAGCGCGAACTTTCACGTGTGTGTTTGTGTGAATGCACTTAAATGGGAAGCCTCTAATCCTCCATAAGCCTCGAAGCCTCAAGACTTTTGAGCTGTACCTGTTATAACTGTAAGTCTGTAACTCTGCAGAGCTGCCTCCATTTTTTCCTATCCTTACATACATCTTTTAATTCATTCATATCCATCACCTTTTGCATGCATTTTCTTCTTTTACTCTCACTTTGTATATCCCATTCTTTCACAATATCCTCAATCTGATCACTCTATACTTTTCTCGGTCGTTCCTTACCTCTTTTTCCTTTCACACTACCTCAGTATACATACTTTGTCAGTCTATCATTCATTCCTTCCACATGCCCAAACCATCTCATCATATTCTTTTGTACCTTAACTTTCACAACCTCTTTCAAATTACATTATTTTTTTACCCATTCATTCCTAACTCTATACCTCAGAGTTTTTCCTGTCATGCTTCTCAAATGCTTCATTTCCACCGTACATACACTACTCATTTCATAAAAGTAAGAATTTACGTAGATAGATGCAACTTAGATTTGTTGATATAAGTTGATACTCCCTTGTTCTATTGTGGAGTGGATAGAGTTACTGGCCGAGCACGCTGTGGTCAGCTATGAATGGCCGGGCCAGTGCGGTCACCGCAATTGTTCCTGGGGGGGCGTGCGCACTTCCTGGACTTGCGTTACCTCACAAGTAAAATCACACTTAATCAAAAATATATAGAAACTAAAACATTCCACAGAGGTGCTGTTTCACTTTACATACAATAAACCTAAAAAATGTTTGTGGTATTGTATGAAAAGTAAATTATGAATTAATATAAGTTAGTTGGTAAAGTGCATGAGAAGGAAATTTGAGATTAATGTAATGCACGTGATAACTTTCGAATGACACTTTCGAGTGATTGGTTAAAGTGAGAGAATAATAATAAATGAATGGTCATGAAACGTTTTAGTTGACAGTGTTGGTCGAATGTACGGCCAGGAGTAATTTTGTCAGTCATCAGTTGAAAATTATTATGAATCACAAAAGGTCAAACCAGCCGTACAGCAATAGGTTCTTGCTTGAGAATTGGGTCTTGTTTTGTAGCGACGACCAAGCTCATAAAAAGTCCGGTCGATGGCTCAGTTGGTAGAATGCTTGATTCTAAGCTAGGGTTTGATATTCATCGAGGGTGTCAGAAATGATTTTCCGATTTGGTGTTTATTTCAAGCTCAAAATACAAAACCCGCAAAGTTCACTCAGCCTTCATAAGAAATGAGAACCACTTCGGGAGCTGGAAAATCCCAACCTCAACTGAAGTGGCTGGTTGAAGTGGTTGTCCCCTTACCTGTATAAATAGACAGGTCCCGAATCGCCACATACGAATCCTTCAGGTATAACGCTGCAAAAATTTACACTATATGTGTGGCTAAGTTGAAAAAAATATCATGAAGAACATAAATTGAATTAATTTAATCTACATGGTGATGTTGACCACCCATACTGTAAAAACTTGGTTCACTGTTGCCAATGCCACCTTAGTATCAGTGTAATGCGACAGGAGTTACAATGTGTATGCTCATGTGAGATTTAAGCACGAACTCGCACGTGTCTGGTTGTGGGCGTGCATAAAACTTAGATTATTATTTTACGCGCACATCTTAATTGTCGGTTTGAAGTTGATAATCAAGTGAGTGAGTCAAACGCAGATATTGTAAACGCAAATGCAGCAGAACAAGTGTCATTTTTAAATGATTTAAAAGTGTCATTCAAAAGTGATCGCGAGTGGCAATAGGTTAAAAAATAAGTAATAGTGAGGTTAAATGAAATAAATACAAATCTTTTATTACGAAAAATACTGTTTAATATTTACATCTACTTGATTCTGTATCATGTTCCACATTTTGAACAAGATTTGAAATAAGAACACAAGACCATTGGTACACCTGGCGGCGGCTGCAGGTGCGCGGGAACGCCATTCATTGGTGCAGAAGAGCAACAGGCTGAAAACAGACCAATCAGAGACGAGCATCTTACCAGAGATAATAAATGATAATACGATGAATCTGACAAAATCTGTGTTTTAACAATATAAACCTACCACTTTTTTGCAAGAAAAATAAATTTCTGTACGAATTATGATTGTGCGTAAATTGTTATTTACATATAATTTAAGTTTCGAAGATACAAAAAAAAATATATATATATATTATTAAATGCATGCCCAAAAGCAGACACGTTCAAGTTCTCGCTTACACATGCTGAATGTTTACATACAAAATAATGACCCAAAATCTCAAATAAACATGAACCCTGCAATTTTTCCTTCCTTCTCTTGAAGCGGGGTGACATTGCGTCCCCTTAGTGCTTGTTTGTCTTATGTCCATCAGCGATAATTTCACATGAGCAATGTCTGTATATGCACTGGACCAATTGATTAGAACATTAAAAACAACTCTCACATTATCGTGTTTTACGTTTTTTTATGTTAGCTCAGTTGTTTTGACTGTAATTCTTAAGATAACTTCATTTAATGTCATCTAATGGTAGATAAGACAAACAAGCACTGGATGGCGGTTGGTTAAGTGAACCATTTTTGCAGTACACTCACATAAAATATTATAAGAAGTGGTGGTATAAAATTATGATTTTTTCAATAATGTAAAAAACACGATTCTTAAAATATCTCCCCTAGTTTCTTAGGGTGCCTTCATATCGGAAGTGCTCACATTTTTTAGGGCCGACAGACGTCATATCTTTCCCCTGTCATTTCTCCGATGATACGTCATATTAATGTGGCCACCATTCCCCTACAGCTTTTTACAGATTTATTTTCGAATACCATGTTTGAAATAAAAAATACTGTCGTGCAAGTATCTTATCTCAGTTTCATTCCATGAAAATTTTTGCATTGACTTGCGGAACCTCTTTTATTTTTACAATTAAAGAGGTCAAATTTAACTTCCCACTACGTTTTTGGAAAAAATAATTACGTTGATTCCGAAAGCTACAGGTCCCAATTTATTGTGAAAGCTGAACAAATCTTCTGTCTGTATTTAGACCTTATTTCATGAGAATAAAATGGAAAAACACAATCAAATCCGACCCCTCCGTAGTCGAACTTTGGTTTTACATCGGAAAATTAAAAAATTTACTTTATATTTAAAAAATAAGACTTTTTCACTATTGGGAGTACAAAAATTATTATTAGAAAAAAAAGCAAAATTACAAAAAAAAAATTTTTTAATTCGATTAACATAAATTTCTCATGTTGAAGGAAATTTACACGTTATTTTTATTTTTTTCTTTATATCCGATGAACGTTTCATGATTATGTAGATAAATGAGAGGTTTCCTAGATTACAAACATCATCTGCATGTAAAAAAGCCAAAACGGCTCTGCCACTTTGATTGATGCTGTTACCAACGAATGATTTTTAATTTTTCTAATCTACATTATTACTCACTTATAGTCAAAATTCATTTATTCGTACAAAAAGAGTCTTATGTATAATACCTTGGATATACAGAATTACTCCATAGCTAATCCATGGTTTATCGTTTTCATGTAAGGAAATATTTTCGTTAGGTGGCGGTTGAGCCATAGATTTTGTGTGTGTGAATAACACTGAAAGTGTTTATAAAAGTGACACAATCACAAAACAAGACATACCTACATATTTAAGCAACCTGGGGGTGGCTAGTGACACTAACCGCCGCTGTGTAAAACTGGCCAATTTTTATTATTACTTGGAGCTTGAGTAAGTATTATATTCAATTAAAATGTATTCCTTTTTATGCCAAAATTATCGTGGTAGGAATTAAATTTTCATTTTTATTATTCGTTCACTTAAAAGTCAGCTAATCTACCTGCATGTTAATGTGACAGCAATATCAAAAGCTACACCTGCCCCAAATAAACTACGGCTACAAAGTTGCAAAGTTACATGTCGCCAAAACAAAATATACTTTATGGATACCATAAGCGTAACTGCTTTTGTAAAATTCTGTTAGATCTTAAAAAAAGACCTATAGCTTGTATATTCTCCTAAATAAAGTTTTCTTGTATCATCATGAGCTCGATAGCTCTAGGGGAGCCTTGGCTGAATCCAGGTTTTTCTCCACTCTCGCCTGTCCATCACCTTTGCTCTCCAGCCACGTACATATGTTCGTCTTTGCTGCATCTGCGTTCAAACTGTTAGTATATTGCAGTTTTTGCCTTTCTCTTTTTTCTATATCGCTCGAAATCAAATAATTAATCTCTATGTCCTGTGATAAGAGTTTTCTCCAACTTCAGAAGTTCCCCAAGGTTCATATTTAGGTCCCATGGCTTTCATTATATTCATCGATGACATTGTTGTACAGACGCCGCGCCGCAAGAAAGTGGGATTTTGTACTTTTACCAAACCATTGCTTCTGGTTCACTATTCATGATTTCCCCAAAATTGAAACAAAGAAAAAAAAATCCTCTGTGATCAATTGGGCGCAAAAAGAGATTATAATTGCATGAGTGCGTCTTTAACGAGAATATGAGAGTGAAAATACATTACGGTACAGTAAGATTATTCAGCATCTAAAAAGGATGGACTTTGGATTATTTTCATAAAGAGTGTAAAACATGAATGCCAGAACTAAGAGTGGAAAAGGAAGATCTAAGAATGAATAGGCCAAGCAAATAAGAGAGATCGCAAATGACGAACATGCAAAAAAGAAGACCATGCATGAGAAAAGTGATGAATGTCGTGGACATGAAGGAAATGCGCAAGGACAAAACAAAATTGAGACACATCTGTGGAGATACTCGACACCAAAAGCTACACAAAATGGCAACCAAAGCACTGCTTTAGGTTATCGATCCAAGATTTCCCCAAATTTGAAGGAAAGTTAAAAGTGTTACTTCTCTGATCCATTGGATACATAAATTGATCAACGATAAATGTTGTTTTTATTCACGCTTGCAGTTAATAAATGGTATTACTTGACGTGGGGAATATCTCAAAAACATGGTAACATTGTTTCAATGTAAGGAGTCAGAGCTCGATGCCCTAAAGCAGATGTCTTGGAAGTGTTCGCGTATTTTTACCGATACGAGATGCCCAGAATGTGATAGCACGAATCGTGATCAAAGTAAATAAACTAAATTCAGCTAAATATTACTTCATAACAGGAAGCTCATGGCATATTATACCATTGGTGCAAGGAAATTTGAAAAGTGAAATAGATGACATGGTGATCTACTATTCCATCAAATGCTGAGACCTAGAGTTGTTAATACTCTTGTCTTGCTAATTGTCAATATCTTAGCCCCTATCTAGATACTACAATATCTTCTTATATATTACAATAACTTCTCTGCTATTATCTTACCCTAAGTAAATAGCAGGGAAGAATGGAGGAGAAGAGTGAAATAAATTATGCCAATCCCAGGATTGAAACTAAAGAAGAAAAAGTTAATAGCAATATTTTATACGCAGGAGACTTTTCGTCCTTTTGTCTCATTAAATACATGGTTCGGGCTCGATTTCCATTAAGGGTGTAAAAAATAATTTCCCATTTTGATGTATACTTCAAATCAAAGTGCTGGCAAGGTTAACTCAGTCTTCCCAAAATATGAGAACCTACTCCTCACTAGCACGGAAGACCGCACTTCAATTGAAGTTTTTGGTATAAAGACAACTTTATGTGAAAATAAATAGGTTTACTATGCGACCCTTTGTAAAAAACGCGGCAGGAAGCTGCACTGATGTGCAACTTAGTAATATATTTTTTGGATTACTCCTAATCAGTCTTCTACAATTTCTTCGTACCATTAAAACAGCTGATTGCATTTTCGAGTCCAAATTAAATTGTCTCATTTCAATCGCCCAAGAATACCCCACCATATGGGGAACGCAAAGGAAGAATCGCTACATTTAAAATAATTATAACATCAAGTCTATTTCCAAAAGGTGTGCTTCAGGGTTGCGTGATGTATTTGATCAAAAAACCAGCTCTCCCGGGCAGAAGGGGTTGTTCTTTAAAAATAAAACATGTGCTTTTCTAACCCCTTTACTTGTTTGTAAGGGTTTCACGACAAACTGGTCACAGAAACCTTGGCCACGGACAATTCGGTCACACGACAGTTGGTCCACAGACAGCTCGGCCATTTAAAAATCGCTCACACGACAGTGTTCATCCACACGAATTTTCGGTCAACGATATTTAGGTCACTGACAAACCGGCCACAGACACATCGGAAACGGACAATTCAATCACACGACAGTTGTCCTGCACGGCTTTTCGATCAAAGGCATTTCGGTCACGTAAAATAAAGGCCCATCACAGAAAAGTTACTCCACAGAAAACCTTTGTAATGAGGTCAGCACGTGAATTGACATAGACAATATTGTGTCATCACGTGACTGGGTTGTTAGGGAGAAGGCACACAAATATTTTGTTATTGGTTGTTAAGGACTGCAGTTCCATACAAGATTAACGTTTGCTCGCCGAGAAAAAAAAAGTCAATAAAGTTTTGAGTCCATTCCTGTAGTTTTAATTAATTGAAGTTTTCTGTGATGGAGCTTTCTGTGGATCATATCACCACCTTAAAGGTAATACTGAATAAGTGCTGATTCACTGATTTGAGACATTGTCGATCCATCATTTTATTGGGAGTAACTTATCATATTAAGAGAACTAATTATAAGAAAGTGCTCATGACAAATTTATAAACTACAGGATTTTTACACTTTATTACGGTTTTCTCTCGTAGAAACTAGGAAAAAAGGTGCGTTTATCTGAGAAACCCATGTTAGCTTATAATGTTACTTATTCAATTTTACCTTTAAGGTGTCAATTAAGTCTATGTGACCGCAGTGTCGTTGACCAAAAAGTCATGTGGATGAACTATCCTCAACGACGTTAGCCGTGTTGAAAGCACCGGTTCCCATAGATCACCGAAGTTAAGCAACATTGGGCGCGGACAGTACTTGGATGGGTGACCGCTCAGGTACACCGCGTGTCGTTGGCATCTTGGACCGGTCCGTAGTCCGTAGTGGCAACACTTCGGACTCGTAAATGGAAGGTTGTGGATTCGGATCCCGGCGGAGCACAAAAAATGTACCATTTATATTTCGAATGTGCTCTTCGCTGAGTTGAAAATTCATTAACCTTTAGTCCTTTACCAAAGACCGGTCACTGAAAGATCCATCCAACCTTACAACAACTGGGTCTTGTTTGAGAATTGGCGCTTTCTACAGCGACGACCAAGCTCGCAGAGGGCTCTTGAGGTGTGATACACACAAAAACAGCGCTCACCAAATAAATCATCCTAATATTATTATTATTATCCTGTGATCGATGTGTCTGATGACGAGGTGTCTGACGACGAGGTGTCTGTGGCCGATTTGTCGTGCAACTGTTTGTCAGAGCAGCTGGTCGGATAAGGTGGGCGCCTCGTCTCATTCCCCCACACGCTTTTGAATATGTGTTTCAATCGTGTTCAGAGAGATACGAGTAGACCCTCATGTGAATCAACCCTTTGGAATATGGGAGCATCTTTAGAAACTATCATAGCTCAAAAAACGACCATAGATATTTGCAAAGGTATATTTGTATTTTAGATCTATATTTAATACACGCCCACAAGCAGATAAGTTCACGCATGTGTACCTACATACTAAAAAAAAAAACAAATCTAAAATGAACAAAAATCCATCCAACTTTTTGACGCCTTTCCCTAAGAAAGGGGCTTAATCGGCAATGGGAGCATTTTTTACAGAATTTTGTTTTGCCATGGTCACCCCTGATTCAAAAGAGGGCAGCAAGAGTTGCATGGATTACGTTCATTTGAGATTTAGGTTTTAATTTTATTTGCACCACATGCAGTATGTGTAAATTCGAACTTACACGTGCCTGCTTGTAGGCATCTATAATCTATCTATAATCTATAATCTAAGTTGCAAGGATATATTCATTTAAAGCTCTCAGATGTATGCCCACAAACCAACAAGTGTGGTTCGCGCTAACAAATGCTGAATGTGTACTTACAAATAAAATCCAAACCTCAAATGAACATAAGCCCCACAACTTTTGCCGACCTTCCCTGAAACAGGGGTGACATTGGCAAAGTGAACCATTTTTTACAGTATGGGTGGTCAGCCTCATACCAACCTATAAGTCAAGGAATGCATCAAGAAAGGCATAAAAAACGCAACTAAGCTACACATATAGTGTAACTTCTTGCCGCGTTATCCCCGAAGGGGTCGCATGTGGCGAGTTGAACCTATTTATTTTTACAGGTAAGGGGGCCGGCCTTACGCCAACCACTTCAGTTGAAGTGGAGGTTTCCCAGCTCCCGAGAGTGCTGGTACTCATTTCTTGTGAAGGCTGAGTAAACCTTGCCGGTATTTTATTTTGGGGTTTGAAATAAACACCGAAACGGGAAATCATTTCTGACACCCTCGGTGGGATTCGAACCCGAGCTTTCGGCATGGAATGCAAGCACTCTACCACCTGAGCTATCGACCGGACCATAGATATTTGCAAAGGTATATTTGTATTTTAGATCTATATTTAATACACGCCCACAAGCAGATAAGTTCACGCATGTGTACCTACATACTAAAAAAAAAAACAAATCTAAAATGAACAAAAATCCATCCAACTTTTTGACGCCTTTCCCTAAGAAAGGGGCTTAATCGGCAACGGGAGCATTTTTTACAGAATTTTGTTTTGCCATGGTCACCCCTGATTCAAAAGAGGGCAGCAAGAGTTGCATGGATTACGTTCATTTGAGATTTAGGTTTTAATTTTATTTGCACCACATGCAGTATGTGTAAATTCGAACTTACACGTGCCTGCTTGTAGGCATCTATAATCTATCTATAATCTATAATCTAAGTTGCAAGGATATATTCATTTAAAGCTCTCAGATGTATGCCCACAAACCAACAAGTGTAGTTCGCGCTTACAAATGCTGAATGTGTACTTACAAATAAAATCCAAACCTCAAATGAACATAAGCCCCACACCTTTTGCCGACCTTCCCTGAAACAGGGGTGACATTGGCAAAGTGAACCATTTTTTACAGTATGGGTGGTCAGCCTCATACCAACCTATAAGTCAAGGAATGCATCAAGAAAGGCATGTTTATCTGAAATTTAATAAATTATCTTTGCAACGTAGATTACAAATTATACCTACCTAGTGCAAAGGAGAAAAAGAAGCAGCAGCTTTTTACTTTGTGTTGGTTTTTTAGTGTAAATCTCCATCGCCAGGTGGACGATGAAAAAATAGAGAAAAAAACAGTAATTAGTAGTTCCGATCGGATGTTAGATGCTTTAGAAGTCGGTAGGTATTTTAAATAAATGAGTTTTTATGGCAACCCAAAGATTTCAGTAAAAAATACCTGAATATGGATGTCATCTGTTTGGCGAATGCACCGGATTTTTTAAATTTCGAATGAAAAAAAATGCATCTGCGTTCTTTTTTAAAAAAAAATATTCCGCGTTCGGTCATAAACAATTTAAAAAAGGAACTAAAAATTATGAATGTAGGTCGACGAGAGACGCAAGATGTTTTTTGTTCTATTTTTGAATATTTTCAATCTTGGAATATTTCCGCCACATGCGATTAATTTCGCAAAAAGTGAAAAATGCATTTAATGAAAAAAATGCAAAGCTGCGTTTTTAACGAATGCGTTTTTTATTGAAGGAAGCGCGTCTATTTTGGGAACAGAGTTAATAATTTAATGAACGCAAACTGCAGATGCTGATTTTTTATGCACTATTTTTTTACAAAAAAAAATACGTACATACATCTTCTTCAATGGCGCTAAAGACCAATTTGATCCTTGTCCTCCTTCAGCCTCTGCCTTCTACACCGCCTATCCTCTGACGTCATTGTCCAGTTCGCAACTTGTAGAAGCTGAGCCACATCCTTACCCACTTTATCCCTTCATCTCAGTCTGGGTCTTCCCATTCTTTTTCTGCCTTCCGGATGGTCGGTCTTCATTCTTTTGAGAATCCGTGCGCCTGTCATTCTGTGAACATGTCCAGTCCACCCCAACCTTTGCAGTCTTATAAAGGTTGAGATGTTATATTCCGTGATCTGTGGTTGAGATACTGGGTGTTCCGTATATGCTGGAAACTGCAGGCGCGTGCATAGGGTATAGGCAAATACATTTCAGAATAAATATTTTCTACCATTCCTTAATAACTCATTTGAAATTGACTGAAGTGTTAACGATGGCTCCAATCGAACTTAAATTTGAAATTTTAAATCTCAATATCAATCTTAAATAACTTCGTTACCATGTATTGCCTACCTATTAGGCGCTTGTGTCTGTATGGGATGCACGCCCTTGCTAGACAGATCATTATTCCGCCTTGTGGGCCACTCTTCTCCATCCTTAAAAGATCTAAAATAAAATATTTAAAAAAAAATGGGGAAAATCTAAACGTATTCCCTTACGATTTTATAACTAAAGGGGAAAGCATTGGGCGCATTGTCATATTTGTTTGTACACATAAAAAACCGTATTGAAAAGTGACACGTTTTCCATAGTGTTATGGAGCGTGTTTCCATTTTTTTATAAAGGCTGATTAAGCCTTGCTGATTTATAATGTCTGGAATCTGCAGAGTGAGAAAAAGAGAAGAGAATCCAAGAGAGGGGTGACCATGAATGTCGAGGAGATAAAAGAAGTGTGCAAGAATAGAGCAAAATGGAGACACACCTGCTGAAGCACTGGCTAACCCCAGCACAATGAAGGATGTTCACAAGTAAAAGTATGATTGGACTCATACCTAAGACTTTTACCTTAGAAAGCATTCACTCTATGGTCGATAGCTCAGTTGTTAGAGAACTTGCGTTCCATACCAGTACCCTTAGTACGAGTTGCAAAACTTGAGAAAAGTAAAGTTTACGGAAAATATTAAAGAGTGATTTCTCCCAAAATCTGCCGTTTTTGTTTCTTACACTTTATGGTCTTAGCAAAAGAGTTACAGTGATGAAGAAAATCAAGTTCAAACAAACCATAACGGCAGATTTTGGAGGAAATCCCTCTTTAATAATTGCCGTAGACTTTACATTACTCAAGTTTGACAACTCGTACAAAGGGTACTGAAGGGTACTATCCGCATCAAAGAATTTAGAAATGATTTCCCGTTTCGGTGTTTATTTCAAACCCAAAATCAAAATACTGATGAGGTTTACTAAGCAACGCAACGCAACTAAGCTACACATACAGTGTAATTTCTTGCCTGCGTTTCCCCGAGGGGGTCGCATGTGGCGCTTCGGGACCTATTTATTTTTACAGGTAACATACACACCAACCACTTTCAGTTGAAGTGGGGGTTTCGCAGTCCCGGGGGGGGCTGGTTCGCATTTCTTGTGAAGGCTGAGTAAACCTTTGAGATCGAACCCTTGCTCTCGCCATGGAATGCAAGCGTTCTACCAATTGAGCTATCGACCTTTTTTACGAGCTTTATCGTCGTCGCTACAAAGCGCCAATTCTCAAGCAAGACCCAGTTGCTGTAAGGCTGGATGGACCTTTGGCGACCGGTCATTGGTAAAGGTTTTATGAATTTTTTCAACCCAGCGAAGAGCAAATTTGAAAATATAAATGGTATATTTTTTGTGCTCCGCCGGGAATCGAACTGTCAACCTTCCCATTCATAGTCCGCAGTGTTACCACTGAGCTACGGAGCCTTTACAAGAATTGAGTACTAGTCTTCTCGAGAGCTGGAAAACTTCCATTACAAGTGAAGTCGCTGGCGTAAGGCTGACACCTTTAGTTGTGAAAAGGAAAAGGTTATACAAGCAACATGCGACTCGTTCGGGAATAATGCGGTAAGAAGTTGCATTATATGAGCAGCTTTGTTCATTATACTGAACAATGACCGCGAGCGTGAAGGTATGTATTTAGATAAAAACGTATATTATTTATTTTATAAAAATCTTAAGATAAGAAATGCAGTGTCGCTCCAGATGTTTTGAGTTTTTTTAAGTAAATATGTGTGTTCCCAAAAAATGTGTGTATTTTTTAAAGAATACAACGGAAGCTCCGTGGGTCTGTAAGGATCTCAAATGTTTGTAGAGCGCAGGAAGGGGAGGCCTAGACCCACACAGGTCATATCCTAATTACTGCTTTAAGAAACCTATAAAATACGTGGAAATATATATATATATTTAAGTTAGGAGATGAGCTCGGCACTATAAAAAAATCCATTGGTTTGTGATACTCTCATCTAAATATAACATTTAAGTTGCAAAGATATATTGGCATTTAAGGTTTATATTCAATGGACGCCCACAGGCAGCGCTTACACATGCTGCATGTGCACTTACAATAAAACCTACAAGAATATAAACCTTGCAACTCCTGCCGACTTTTCTGGGTGGTATTGGCAAATGTTTTTGTGTGCATCACACCTCAGGAGCCCTCTGTGAGCTAGGCCGTCGATTTTTTTTTTCCTGAAATAAATCCTTTGCGGAAGACTCCCTAAATTCTAGAGACTCTAAGGGTCTATGACACTTGTTGTAGTGCTGTAGAGGTGTACGAGCTTGGTCTTCGCTACAAAGCGCCAATACTCAAGCAAGACCCAGTTGCTGTAAGGCTGGATGGACCTTTGGTGACCGGTCATTGGATTGGTAAAGGTTTATGAATTTTTCTACCCAGCGAAGAGCAAATTTGAAAATATAAATGGTATATTTTTAGTGCTCCGCCGAGATTCGAACTCACAACCTTCCCATTCAGAGTCCGCAGTGTTACCACTGAGCTACGGACCGGTCGACGATTTAAGGATGAAAATTTAGAAGGCCTTTAATTGAATGATCAGATTTCCTGATGTTGGTAGCATTGGCATTTGCGGCTCTGGTCTGCGCTTTGTGAAGCATCACACTACGCACGTTTCACGCACGACTGTCGCGAGTATTTCACGGTTACGCTCGTATGTGCTGAACACGTGTTGCCGGCCTGAGGGACACGTGGCCGCATGCAGCGATCGGAAATCACCGGTGAAGGTTTGCTCACACTTTGCGAAAATGTTTAAAATTGAGAAGCATACCAATATTAGAATAGATTGTATTGTGAACGCTGTTTTTGTGTGAATCACACCTCAAAAGCCCTCTGCATGCTTGGTTGTCATCGTAGAAAGCAAATTCTTAAGAAAGATCCAGTTGCTGAAAGATCAGATGGTACTTTAATGACCAACCAGTCTTTAGTAAAAGCAAATGGTGCAAAGAGTTTTTTTTTTTAATTATATGGTTCTTTTTTAATCGAACTCAGAATTGATCTCACGACTTTTCGTTAACGAGCGTTAACCACTAGAATGCAGACCGGTTGAGAGTGAAAGACAAGAGTTCCCTTGTACTTATATCCAGACTCCATTTCGCTAGTATCTCTACTTTGTTTTTCCTTTCACACTTTTTCATCCCCATTCATTCGGCACCCTCTTCATACATGCTCTTTTCATTTTCTCACTCTGCAGGTTCCAGAGCTTTCGAGATGTGGTCATATAGAAGACTACTGGGAATTTCCTGGAGAGACCACACTACAAATGAGGAGGTTCTCCAAAGAATCGAAGGAGGAAGGCATCTGCTCAGGACCTTGTCCGAAAGGCGTGCAAGATGGATCGGCTATGTAATACGACAAGAAGGTCTCTTGCATGCCATAATGGAAGCGATGACCGAGGGGACCAACTCTAGGGGACGCCCACGCCAAGAATACCTGGAGAACCTGTTGGTGGACGTGCGCTGCTCATCATATGCAGACCTTAAAAGAGCCGCAAAAGACAGGGAAGAATGGAGGAGAAGAGTGAAAGAAATTGCTGCAAGTCAATCCCAGGATTGAAACTAGAGAAGAAGAAGGTTCCAGTCTTTTGCAATATCGTTTATTTGATCAATCCAATCATTCCTGGGTCTTCTCCTTCCACGTTTACCTTTGACATTCCCTTTGTACACCGTTTTAGTCAGTAGTTGATAAACTACTAGTCCATTCTTACTATATTTACCCTCATTTTTCTCTCTTGTACTTTAAAAAATACGTTTAAATACAAAATAAAGAAGTTTAAAAAAAACATTGATTTTTCAGTGAAAGTTTAGTAAACAGCAGATGCTAGTTTTTTTGTATAAAAATAAAAATGAAATCGAAAATTTTCAAGGTCCTTTTTAATTTTACTCTGTCAATAAAAAAGGAATCAAAAAACATGTATGTAGGTATTTGAAAATTATATATACTAAATGTACCTTCCTACTTACCATAATATTATATTTATTACTATGCAGATTTATTAGAAACATACTTTTTTGGAAAAATAGTTCTTATAGTCTGTGCACTGAAAAGCTGTTTTTGTATATCAGGTTGATGTCGTTTGAGTATATTTTATATTAAAAAGCGAAAGTTTATCCAGGTGATGTATGCATGTGTAAAATTTGTTTGTGTTATGTCATGCAAATGCAGGGTTGCCACTGCGTAAGATTTAAAAAGTAAAATTTGCTTTTATCATGGATAAACATTGCTAAGCATCTGAATTTCTTTAAACAGCTATAAAATCTAAGCCAAAACTTACTCGTACGTAGGTAGGTAATTTGCAATCCATTTAACAATAAACGCAGCACAAACATTAATTCAGAACTTTTTTCTCGGCGTACAAACGTCACTAGTGTAATCCTTAGTTCTTAGTTATCAAGAACAAAACATTTGTTGGCCTTTTCCCTAGTAACTTGGCCGTGAGTCATCACAATTTTGTCTATGTTAATTCATGTGGGCACATGACTTTTAAAAGTATACACTTACGTTATAAATTTTGTGAAAAAAATAGTAAAAATGCACTGTTTTTTAGAGGTTTTAATTTATTTTTAGTGATTAAATTGACCACATGTTGACCTGGGGATTTCTGTGACGGGAGGACTCTACACTATGTGAGTGTGGAGCTCAGCAAACAATGGAGCACCTGCGGTGTTGTCCCTCCTGTCCGACAAGCTGCTCCATGGATGATCTCTTTGCGGGAAACCAAAGAGCTGTAGACATTGCTCGTTACTGGGCCAATACGGTGTGAAGCTGACACGAAGAAGAGTGATTAAATTTATGCCAACAAAAATATGTTTTTTCCAAAAATATGAAAAAAATGTTTGTTTTCTGAGTATCAGTTTGAAAAGAAAATTAAAAGTGAGACAATTTTATGTAGGATTATATTTTTTCCATCGTTTCCATTTTTGACTGCATTTTGAATCTTGTGTTTTCTATTTTCGACCATAACTTGCAATGCTTTGTAACCATCTATGTAATATTCATGTTCAAAACTTGTTTTAAGTCGAAAAGTTCATTGGCAACCCTGTTCCAAGCAAGGTACGAAAAAGGCACAAAAAGGCCAAAAAACGTGCTCCATTCATTCTTCAACCTTGCGGCCTCGTATCGACACACAAAAGGCCACGTGTTCAACCACTGCTTAGGGTTGCCCTTAGGGTCACCCTTAGGGTCGCTCCTAGGGTAGGGTAGGGTATGGCACAGGATACAGACACCAGCCGCTTCCGGTGGAGAGAGAGAAGGAGAATAGTTGGGGTGGAGATATCCGGAGGGGATGTGCTGTGCAAATAATGGATGGATCAGAGTATTCAATTTGTGCATTACTATCTACGGAGACGAAAAACGTAACTAAGCTACACATATAGTGTAAAGTCTTGCCTGCGTTATCGCCGAAGGGGTCGCGTCGCATGTGGTCATTCGTGACAGTTCTCATCATCATCATACTTCACGCTGAAGAAGCCCATTGTAGACATGGGCAAAAAGTCCGGAAGCTCCAGTTCCCATAGACCACGGCAACATATCCCGGAAAACATCACTCCAGCATTATTCGTGATCTATTTATTTTTACGTATAAGGGGGCCGGCCTAACGCCAACCACTTTCAGTTGAGTGGGGGTTTCCCAGCTCCCGAGGGGACTGTAAACCTTGCCGATATTTATTTTTGGTTTGAAATATAGACACCGAAATAGAAAATCATTTCTGATACCCTCGATGGGGATCGAACCCTTGCTCTCGGCATGGAATGCTAGCATTCTACCAACTGAGCTATCGACTGGAATTTTTACGAGCTTGTTCGTCGCTTCAAAGCGCCAATTCTCAAGCAAAACCCAGTTGCTGTAAGGCTGGATGAAACTTTGGTGACCGATCTTTGGTAAAGGTAAGTATATGATTTTTTCAATCCAGTGCATAGCATACTTTATGAAAACATAAAAGGTTTATTTTTTGGTGCTTCGCCGGGATTCGAGCCCGCAATCTTCCCTTTACGAGTCCAAAGCGTTACCGGCTGCCATTTATAAGAAACATTTTTTTGTGGAAATCCTTTTTAAGTGTAAAATAAGACATTACTTCCTTAATGATGATAAAGTGGATCAATTCATTCTGGATTTCCATTTGTTTCCCACCGTAAATAAATCCATTCACGAGTATGTTAGTACGAGAAATCTCGTAAATTTCTTACAATTTACATCCGAAATTACGCGCAATTTACGCAGTTTGTACCCCAAGTATTAAACATTTATGTAAACAGCCCTCCTTTGCGTAAATCTAAAAAATGTATAGAAGACACGACAGCATGCCTAGCGAGTGATTTTGTTTGAATATATTTTTTCGAGTCACGCAATATTTTTTGGTCGAGATACTGAAGTCCTTATAAAATGCCGACTTACATATTATTTGGGTACTTGGCATTAAGACGGAGTGGAGTGCACAGAAATTATTTGGTATTAAAATTTTAGTTCACATGTAGTGGACCGGTCCGTAGTCCGTAGTGGCAACACTTCGGACTCATAAATGGAAGGTTGTGAATTTATATTTCGAATGTGCTCTTCGCCGAGTTGAAAAATTCATAAACCTTTACCAAAGACCGGTCACTGAAAGGTCCATCCAACCTTTCAACAACTGGGTCTTGCTTGAGAATTGGCGCTTTCTACAGCGACGACCAAGCTCGCAGAGGGCTCTTGAGGTGTGATACACACAAAAACAGCGCTCACCAAATAAATCATCCTAATATAATTATATTATTATCCCATTGAATTTTCAAATTGTTTTTTTCTTTCGGTATTAAATTTTTCTTAAGCAATATTGAGTCATACAAGAATGGTTTGTTTATTCAAGTCAAGAGTTCTCATAATTGACGAGTAATAATTTCAACTTTAATGTAAAAATGATTTAATGAAAGAAGAAGAATATAGAGAAATAATAAGTTATTCTTTAACATCATTTAACTTCATTTTCTTATAAGAAATACACACGGTGTTATTCTCAAACAGCAAAGCCTTGGATCATTCGTAGCATACAGTGAATTTCCCATAAAAAAATCGATGAGCCTTAGGTCAGCTATGGATCAAATGTTTTGTGAGTAGCAAATTAATAACAAATACATTTTAAAAAATAAAATAAAAATAGTTCAATACGAAGAGTAATCTGTCAGACAAATAAGCAAAATTAAAAGAATGAAGTAAACACTGGCAAGGGTTATTGCTCAGTCCTTACAAAAAAATGAGAATCAGCCTCCTTGTGAGCTGGAAAATCTCCACTTCAAGTGAAGCGGTTGGCGTAAGTAAGCCGTTGGTGTACTTGTAAAAAAAATAGATTTCACATGCCACATGGTTAAATGGGTGGTTTAAAAAGTTGCAATTTATTTGCAGCTCAGTTGAATATTTGAATTTATTTTTATGGTTTTCTTATCGTTACCTATACATACATCAAACTTTGTAAACGTGTGCCTCTTCTTTTGAGGTACATATGATACCAGTACCCGTAATATGAGTACGAGTTTTTTCACATTACTCGAAGTATTCGAGAAAAATGTATGTGAACTTGAAAAGCACCTCTGGCAAAAAAAGTTTCGAAACTTTTTTTACTTACATTTTTCTCGAATACTCGATACTTCGAGTATTGTGTAAAAAAACGTGCTACGGGTACAGTACCTACTCTGAGTACAAAACATTGAGTAAACTTCCCTCAATCGTATAAATGGTGAAACAATGTATGAAGGCTGAATCACTCACAGGGAGTGCCGTTGCATCTTCAATACATTTTTTTACTTAAAAGCGAAAGATCGACTTTACGTGATATTTTATACTCGGCGTGCAGAACAATGTGTTGTGAATGAACGATATTTGCATAAAGTTAGTGGCAATTATAGAACTAGGCCCAGGTCAAGACCACTGGGGGCCCTGGTGAGGGGAAAGTCATGGGGCCCCCAACTCCCTTCTCCCCCATTTCCACCTTCATCATCGAAAGCCATAAAAAACATATACTTATTGCTAACTAAAACTAATCTGAGTACTGAGTACTGAATAAGGTCCACCTTTTAATTTCTTTAATGTATATTTTTCAAAACGTCTTGGTGGTCTGTGTCACGACAGAATGTCCACCGAAACAATTTCCACGCGACAAATGTTCATTGACAAAATGTCCACGCGATGAAATGTTCACGCGAGATAATGTCCACGCGACAAAATATCCACGCAACAACATGTCCACCGACATAATGTCCACCGACAAAATGTCCACGCGAGAAAATGTCCACGCAACAAAATGTCCACGCGAAAAAATGTCCACGCGACAAAATGTCCACGCGAGAAAATGTCCACGCAACAAAATGTCCACGCGAAAAAATGTCCACGCGACAAAATGTCCACCGACAAAGTGTCCACCGACATAATATCCACGCGACAAAGTGTCCACCGACATAATATCCACGTGACAAAATGTCCACGTGACAAAATGTTCAATTTGTCCATGGATATCTTGTCGTGAAAACTTGGTGGTTCCCTGGTTCGGCCGCACTGCTCGCACCGCCCTTAATCCAGGCCTGTATAGAACTATGGCAGTGCTGTAGGTATAGGAAGGGAATAAAAACGTTTAAATTTGTATGTTTGCCATCTTGGAAAATGGCAAAATACCAGCACGGTCTGGTGGAGCAGTAAAAATGGAGCGCCGTGTTCAACTTGGGGTTTATACGTTTGATTAATGATGACATTTAAAGTGCGCGGTAAATGGTGACTTCCTTGCAATCCTTTAAAGAATCTCAATAAAAAAAATCTGTACCATTTGCCTCAGTAATGAGGAGCTTCTCTTTCCTGTACTGAGATTATAGATTAGGTATAATACTCCTGCATACATTCTCATCATCGTGAGATCGACCGCCCTGGGTGGAACTTGGCTGAATCCAGTATTCTCCTCCACTCTCGCCTGTCCATCACCTTTGCTCTCCAGCCACATATTATGTCTGCCGCATCTGCGTTAACACCGTCCATCCATCGCATTTTTGACCTTTTAGATCTGCGGGGTGTGGTGTGGTTGACTAAATCTAGCCGTCCCGTCCGACACGCACTTATTTTGGGAACTGTGCTTTCCGGTTTCCGGGCCCAATGGAGTGGACTAGACTACCACCTAATGTGAGGAAGGAAAAAACTGTTTTAAGGTGTCTTTAAAGGAGCATTAACGACGCATCTTTACAATAATCTTATCCGTGATTTGAGAGGGCCCTTGAGATGTGACACACACAAAAACGGTACTCTTTGATTAATGTGTACCTTTTAAATAAATTATCATTGTTTATACATATATACGGGGCAGGGAGAGGCGGTGGTACTGGAGGGACCACAGGGATAGGATGGACACTTGAAGAATCCCCCATGTGGCTGCCCACAGTATACCTGTAGGACATCGCCTGCAAGGAAGACCGCTAAAGTGATATAAAGATAGCGGGTGCTCTACTCCTCAAGAAGACAACTTTCGTTCAATAACAGATTAGTAATCTTCCAAAAAAGAAAGAGAAGTCAGCTAACTTGAGTATGTACCACTTGCATTAAGTACTTGAAGAAAAAATAAACATGTTTTTTATGTCATCGTATTCAATTCGAAACGCAAATCTTTCCCCATTCATTTGACAACGAGCGAGTCCATTATAGTGGTATTGCTTTGAATGCCTGCGGCCATGCCTTGCACGGTCTTCCGCTTCTTTCACTAAACAACATTCCCTCCTGTTCTCGCATCCGACGTCTGTTTCCTCTGCCTTTATCCCGACCTTCCTCTCCTCACCACCATTCTACAAGTCTTACACCCTCGGAGGGTAGAATGCCGCAGCACGTGCTTCACGAATCAAATCGATCCTATGAATGTGTAGACAGAATCAGATTACAGAAATGGTAGGCTGGCAATTAGTTACGATGAATAGACGAAGTTCTGAAAGTAGGATCTCGACACTCCTTCTTTTTCTATTTGAAATCTTTTAATTTATAATGAAAGATCGCATTATAAGGCTGTTCAGACACGTGCATTACGCTCAAAAAAGGACTTTCACCTTTTGTAAAATGCCCATTTACAATATATTGGACTCCTTTTGATTAGTTTTCTCGGCGAGCAATTGTCACGCTTCTATTGCACTATGGTCCTTAGCAAACAATAGCAAAATGCGTGTTTGCCTTTTCGCTAGCAACCCAGCCGTGTTACCTCACAATTTATTAATATTTTTTTCCGTGCCCATTCCCTATTAGAGGTTTCTTTCCAGTGAATTTAGTCAATGGACTGTCGCAAGTCTTGCCATTTTTCCTAGCACACACAAAAAATCGTCACGAATCTCAAATAAACTATGAATTCCCGATCTAAATTTAAATCTAAATCTATATCTAAGCTACAAAGATATGTATCATTTGAGATTCATATTAAATGCATTTCCACAAGCAGACACGCATAATTTCGCGCTTACACATGCCGCATGTGGACCTACAATATAAAAAACCCAATCTCAAATGAACATAAGCCCTGCAACTCTTGCCGACCTTCCCTGAAGCAGGGGTGACATTGGCAAAGTGAACCATTTTTTACAGTATGGGTGGTCAGCCGCATATCAACACTTTACACTACACTTTTTTACACTTTTTTATAGCGCCATTTCGTAACTGATGTCACTTCAAAGGCGCTTCGTAGGAGTGTCCAAACAGAAATGTTTTTAATTGCTTTCTAAACCGCTCCTCAACGTGTTGTTCTCTGAGGGTCACTGGGAGGGCATTCCAAGCCATCGGAGCTGCGACACAAAAAGCTCGGTCACCGAACAACGTCCTTGTGGATCTGCCAGGGACCTGGAGCAGACTCGCGTTAGCGTCTCGGGACCTAAGTGTGCGTCCGCGAGTTGAAATCTCCTTCCTTCCAATCATGTCCACAAGGTAAAGCGGCGCCATTCCATGTAATGTCTTGTAGGTGAGCGTGCAGAGCTTGTATTGAATTCTCTCAATGATCCTGAGCCAGTGCAATTCCTGCAGAAGGGGTGTTATATGGCAGAATTTAGACTTTCCGAAAATCAGCCGTGCTGCCGAGTTCTGCACAGACTGCAGCCTCTTGAGTTGCTTCATCGGCTGAGAGGCAAAAATCGAATTGCAGTAGTCAAGTCTGCTGATAACGAAAGCATTCACTAGGGATTTAATTGCCTCAATGGGAAGACATTTCTTGATGGAGTACAACTGCCGCAATCCAAAAAATCCTGCTCTCACGGTTTTACTGACGTGATTTTCGAAACTCAAACAGCGGTCTATCTCGACTCTAAGTAGCCTCACACTCATTGAAGGATGAATGTCGCTTCCGCAGATACTAATGGGTGTGTGACTGACTGAGTTTATTCTTCTCGCAGTAGCCATTCTGAGAACTTCTGTTTTATTAGGATTTAAAATGAGTCGATTTCTAGACATCAACCTATCAGTCAAGGAGTATATATATATCCCGATAATCAGCGTTTTTATTTTTGCAGCAACTGAGTGGTGACCCAGCACACAACCCCTTACCCAGCCAAATGGTATCACATTTCTCCCTCCAATTTAAATGTGCCGAATCTTTTTGACACACTTATTTGTTTTTACCAAAATAGAACCGTTCAACGAAAATAATTAAAGAAACGGAATCAAAATTAAAAAATCAACAAACTGATTTAAAAACGCATGCAAAGCAAGTTGACAGTGAAATGTACACACAAAAAGAACTATTTACTTTTACAGTTACTGTAAACTAAAAGGTTAGGATTCCGTTTTTTGCAGTTAGGCAGGCATTTAATTGAAAAAAAAATGCCACAAGTGATTTGGCAAATTTTTGCACTCTGTTAGTTTTGTGGGAAACTCTCTCACGGGTCTTTAAAATCTGAATGAGCACCAACGGTCCCCCACCGATTGTTGGAAGCTGATTTTGAAAAAATTAACTCGCCCGTGGCCCGATTTGCATATAAATTTGTAATTTATAACACGGTGAAGATTTATGTTTCGGATATACGACACGACAAGTCGAGTAAAAAAATAACGATCTTTTTAACTTAAATTGTTTAAAAACTCATTGTTCGAAAGAATGCGTCCCTCCAGTGCTTTTTTAGCTAATCTACCATTTGATTCAAATATGAGTTTTAAATGAAATTGTCTTAAGAATCACATTCTACACAATCTGAGGTAAGAAAAAAATGTTGAACACGATAATGTGAGAGTTGTTTTCATTAGTTTTTTAGTTTTCATAAAACACATTGGTCCAGTACACATACAAACATTGCTCATTTGAAATTACCTCTGATGGACATAACACAAGCAAGCATTAAGGGGGTGAATGGAAGATGAACGACTGACAAAAAGAGTGTATAAAAATAATGTTAAAGGTGAGCGTGGAAAGGGAAGACTGAGGAAAGAATGGATTGCAAATGATAGGAGAATACAGAGTGAGACAAAGAGAAGAGCATGCATGAAGAGAGTGATCATGAAGGAGATGAAAGAAGTGTGCAAGGACAGAAAAGAGTGGAGACAAATTTGCGGTGGTACTAGCCACACCTGGCAGAGGATTTCGGATTATCGTAAAATGGCGGTATTCAAAAATTTCCGCATTTTTGTGGCATTACAGTTATTTTGCAAATATCAAATTTTAAATTCCTTTAATTTTTTTGATAGGGTAGTTTATCATGTTTATCCCACTTGCCAACGCCACCCCTGTTTCAAAAAAGGTCGGCAAGAGTTGCAGGATGTTTGATTTAAATTTGAGTTTTTTTTTTAGTGCATTAGTCCAAACTTACAAGTGTCTGTTTGTAAGCATGCATTTTAAATGAATCTTAACATATTGTTCCGATTCAACGATTTTATGTCTGATTCCTTGACTTATAGGTTGGTATGCGGCTGACCACCCATACTGTAAAAAATGGTTCACTTTGCCAATGTCACCCCTGTTTCAGGGAAGGACGGCAAGAGTTGCAGAGCTTATGTTCATTTGAGATTGGATTTTTATATTGTAGGTCCACATGCGGTATGTGTTAGCGCGAAATTATACATGTCTGCTTGTGGGAATGCATTTAATATAAATCTTAAATGATATATATCTTTGCAGCTTAGATTAGATTAGATTATGTTTACTTACTTGTATCTAGACGTAAGTATTTGGAAGGTTGTATCTACTTTCCTCGAAGCTTCTGCTCGAGACGCTTCTCTCATGGTCTGGTGTATGCTAGAATAGCCCTTAGTCACATATAAATACGGATTGCGTTGCTTTGAAGAGATTAGTACCCGAGCCGTTAAGCGAGAAGTACAAAAGTTTTAACTGTGAACCTAATGTGAATGAATCCTAAAATAAATTTTATAGAAGTTTTATTATTCGATTAATATATTTTCTAACAATGTGTTGATAGATTGCAAATTAACCCTTTCTGTCCCATTGATTTTAGTTCACACCTTTTCTTTATTTACCGACAATTCAGCTATAAACATTTAATCAACTGTTTACGGGCATTAAAGAAACAATACTTAATAGAAAACTGCTTTATTCATAGATGAGTGAAACGTACTGCCTTTTACTATTGAAAAATTGACGTTAGTACCTGATTAAATCTTAACACCTTTCTGTGAATAAGATTTAAAATAGTTAGGTTTTAGTATAGCTTTTTGAATAAGGTATTTTCCATGGTAAATGAGCTATTATACTCGGTTTTAAAATTAGTAACGGCGATTGTGTTTAATCTCGGATTTAATGACTCTATTATTGAATACGCTTTATTCCCAGCAAATACGTTAATATTTCCTAAGCCGGGATATAAAATGAAAGAACAATCGACGTATTAGTTGTTACTAATTAAAATCAATAGTGCGGACATATTATATAATCTATAATAATAATGTAATCTATAATCTAAGTTGCAAGGATTAAGTATCTATTCACCTAAAACTCTCAGATGTATGCCCCAAACAAACACGTGTATTTTGCGCTTACAAATGATGAATGTGTACTTAAAAATAAAATCCAAACCTCAAATGAATATAAGCCCTACAACTTTTGCCGACCTTCCCTGACACAGGGGTGACATTGGAAAAGTGAACCATTTTTTACAGTATGGGTGGTCAGCCTCATACCAACCTATAAGTCTTAATTGACAGTCCCACCCTGTTGGAGGGCTACAGGTTGTATGTGCCTGACGACTACACCCGAGGGCGAGGACATGATCTATTTCATGTACCGAAAAGCCGTACTGATGTCGTGGCGCAACACCCTGTGACTCGGAGTAAAGCTCATAAGTCTAATATAGACATTTTTGAGTGTAATTTATTAACATTTAAAAATCTAGCAATAGAGTTCCTCCCAGCGTGTTGATAGCTGTGAGGGTGCACTGTAATAAGGGTGACCTGTTGTGCACAATTAAAAAAAAAAAAAAAAAAAAAAAAGTCAAGGAATACGAATAATAAATATATAATAAATAAATAATAATAATTCTTCATGGCTTAAATGTGGTGGGTCGTATTAGGGTTATCCATTTAAAAATACTTTTATTTTTTTAACAATTTCCAGTATGTTTTGCTGCTAAATTCATAATTAAAATATTGTTATGATTTACTTTGGGTTCAATTTAATACAACTTCGATTAAATTTATTTTAGATTCGGTTCACATCCAGAGTCAACAGTACATCTATTCAATGTAAAGGTCGCTTTACTTCTAACGCTGACAGCTTTGGCCCTTTTTATAGAGAGAATAAGGATTATTCTCGAATCACTGAGAATTGTAAAATGCGAGACTTTACTAGAACATCCAAACACTCGAGCCATCTAGAATAATAAAAGTTGCAAATATATGTTAAGGCCGTGTTCAAAAAACAAATCCCGTTGTTTGTAAAAATATGTTTCTTATACTTTATGGCCTTAGTAAAAAAGTGACATTAATGAAAAAAATCACGCGTGCTAAATAATTTTTTATCTTAATTTTAAAGTTAGTATTTTTTATATAACTTAAAAAATGACGCCACAATTTTTTTTTAAAAAAACTCGTTTTTTTTTACATTTTTTGCTCGCATTTTGTTGTTTTGTATTTTGGAATTATTTTTTTCTTTATAATTATATAATGATACAAATTCTAGTTTGTAGTGTGATTTTTAATAGAATAATGTGAATAGTTTTTGCGATAATATGAAAAAAATTGTTTTCAAGAATTAAAAAAGTTAATTAGTTTCAGTTTTTTCATATTATCGCAAAAACTATTCACATTATTCTATTAAAAATCACACTACAAAGTAGAATTTGTATCATTCTATAATTATAAAGAAAAAAAATATTTCCAAAATATAAAACAACAAAATGCGAGCAAAAAAATGTAAGAAAACGAGTTTTTTTAAATATTTTTTTGTGGCGTCATTTTTTAAGTTACCTATATAAAAAAAACTAACTTTAAAATTAAGATAAAAAATTATTTTACACGCGTGATTTTTTCCATTAATGTCACTCTTTTACTAAGGCCATAAAGTATAAGAAACATATTTTTAAAAACAACGGGATTTTTTTTTTGAACGGAGTCTTAACATGTAAGATTAATGTGCATTAAGGGTATACGAGAGCTTAAGAAGATTATTAATATCGGGACTAAAGAACCTCTTTAATTGTTTTATGAAACTAAAAGCGTAATTTTATGTCAAATAAATTTGACTGATCATGGTCAGATGTCGTTGCTGAAGTATATAAATTAATGTTCTATGTCAAGCATTACGTTTCATCAAAAAAATATGTAAAGTATATTAACGCTTTTAGCGAGCGTGTAAGTTTTATAAACTTTTGTTTAAACGCTATGTTTGAGTATTCACGACTGCATGTTTGGTACAGAAGTTATGCATGCAAAAATTGCAAAACGAAATAACTTTGCATAAGTATAATTCTATGTTGAAATAATTAAACATTTTTTGGCATCTTGAATTCAAACGTTTTGTTGTGAGCAGAGCATATCTTTTGTTATAACAAAGGCGTGCAAAAGTACTATTCCGTCTGTCTCACACTGTATATTATGATGAACGTGGGTATTTTTTTTATATATCGCACACCTAATAAAAAAAAGCAATAGCTCAAATATTAAGAAGGTTGGGAAGTTGCGTTCGAAGTTTTGCATGTTTAATTAATTGTCGCACTAAAGCCCACATCAGCCATGACACAAGTTAATAGTTCTCTTTTCTTTTAAAATAAAACTTAAATAGCTGTAAGCTGTAACTCTGTCGCCATTCCGCTAGGGGTGGCCAGAGCCTCTGCAGAGTTGCCTCCATTTTTTCCTATCCTGACATACCTCTTTCAATTCCTTCATATCCATCACCTTTTTCACGCATTTTCTTCTTTTACGCTCACTTTGTATATCCCATTCTTTCACAATCTCCACAATCTGATCACTCCATACTTTTCTCGGTCGTCCCTTCCCTCTTTTTCCTTTCACACTTTCTTTGTAAACATACTTTGTCAGTCTATCATCATTCATTCTTTCCACATACCCAAACCATCTCATCACATTCTTTTGTATAAATTGTAAAAAAATATCATTGGTATAAATTTGACTTATTTCTCTTTTATCCGTAAAATACAGAAAATTATGTCAAAACATTATCCATTATTTTTTATTGCACTTTTTTTGAAAACATAATTGGAAACTGAAAAATAATATTTCACGTAATTATTTTAGTTAAGTGATGATAAAAACAGTGAAAAGTAAAACAAGGACTTGGCTTGGATACTATTTTAATCAAAATACACTTTCAGTCTTAAAGTTTGGCACATAAAGACAGAAACTAGTAAGGTAACAAAAAATATGAAAATAACATAGAAACTTCTAGCACAGGAGTGTCCAACTCAAAATCGTAGCAAGCCGGATTTAGCACTTTTGTAATCGTGGCGGGTTACATTTTTTTTGTTGTACTTTAGTCCATAATAATTCTGTTGACGGGGGAGGGGGGGAGGGGATGGTAGACACGCAATTTTAAAAGTTCATATTGTCCATAATAATTCTGTTGACCGGGGGGGGGGGGGGGGTAGGCACGCAATTTCAATCTTCGCGCGCAATTCAAATCTTAATACTTATCAATATCAAATACAATAATCAAATAGTTCAAATTAAATGAGTCTTAATGAAGTAAGGACTCTTCAACTTACGTCTTGTATAATCTATCTATAATCTAAACTGCAAAGATATGTTATGGCTCATTTGAAATGCATGCCTAGAGACAGGCACATGTAGGTTCGCGCCTACACATTCTGCATGTGTGCATACAAATAAACAAAACCTCACATGAACATAAACCTTGCTACTCCTGCCGCCGTTCCCTGAACCGGGGTGGCATTGGCAAAAGTGAACCGATTTTTACAGCACGGGTGGTCAGCCTCATACCAACCTACAAGTCAAGGAGGTCTTGCTTAGGCAATTTATAACAGTTGAGATCTGGAGCTTACAACAAAATCAACTTCAAAAACAACAATCAAAAACTCCTACCTTCTTTTCGTATTTTTATTGCGTTCTTCACATTGGTTCTTCATCAAAATCTCAATTTTCCCAATTTTTGAGTTATGGCTCTTTATTGTAAAGCGTGCGTACATCTTGCGTGTGCCGAAAACAACGAATTCCTTCTCCAAGTATAAATGTCAACGCTTTAACTATGCCGCGGCGCATACAAATAATGTATCTGACTCACAGCAGCACCTCTTACGAGCGTCTCAGTTGCTATACACTTTATAAACACTTGTGTCGAGTTTAAAACGTAATATTTTACGTTCAATATCCAATAACCCATGTGTAGCATTATGTCAATATGCGACATAATACAGCGCTTACCAAGTATGACACTCCACGTTTTAACTCAATCATAACGTAAACAAAAAACCTATTAGGACTTATACAGCGCTTAAAGTTTGCGTCATAGTTTTGATGTATTTTGACAAAACGATTTATTCGAGTAACAACGTTAATTTGCTTTTCAACTTTTTAAAGCCAGCGAAATACATTTTATTCTCTTCTGCCATGCTCAGTGAATAATTATTATTTTCTAAGGTTCCCGAAGCGCCCGCATGGCGCTGAAATCAGTCAAAATTGTGTATGGAAATCTTTATTTTTCCATGATAAATAGAAATCGGGGGAGAAAAAATAAAACAAGTATTGCATTACAAACATAAAAAATATTACTTCAAATCCTAAAAAGAAAATATACCATTCAATGGCAAATTTACCTACACGATCGTATGCAAAATTTGTGTACTTTTTAAATAACTATAAAAAATCAATGAAAAGTATAAAAAAATAATTTTCATCTAGAAAAAATAAAACTAATCAAAATAAATGTTTTGAAATAAAAAAAAGTTATGAATTATTCATAACAACAGTAGAAATCTCCATTTAAGGTATCTCCGTAAATAAAATTATTTTGAATTGGTGTTTGATGGGAAAAAATACCTAATTTTATGTGTTAATTTAATCTGGAGAAAAAATGCTACCTTAACATTGAAAATATGGGTTATTTCGGTCATCAAAGTTGGGCGCGCTGACCTCTCAATCACCCTTAAAGTGCATGCCGACAAACATGCACGCGTAAGTTTGCGCTTACAAATGCTGAATGTGTGCTTACAAATAAAAACCAAGCCACAAATGAACATAAGCCCTTCAACTTTTGCCGACCTTCCCTGAAACAGGTGCAACATTTTCAAAGTGGACCATTTTTTTTCAGTATGGGAGGTCAGCCTCATACCAACCTATAAATTAAGGAATACAAATAATAAATAACATACAAATATTAAATTATATAAGTAAACTACATCTAGAGACTTTAAAGACTCACACAGGCAAACAAAACATACAATTACATATTTGTAACAATTCGAACGAAATTTCTTATCTTTTTATTATGTACCACATCATATTTTATGTATGTATCCAAAAACATGACCGTTTTACATTATGTAAGCTCTCACAACAATGTGTTGGTTTTTTTGACGTATCGATACTTTCCCATCGAAAACCGTCCATTTTCGACATGCAAACTGAAATGTAGAGATGTCGATGATTGAAATTTCAAATATTCCAATTTCGAATCCGAATACACCTAACGAATAAGTTGGGTCGAAAACATGCAGAATATACTGCAAGTAATATCTATAATCTGTTGATATATTCACGTTTAAGGTTTACATTTAACGCATGCCCACAAGCAGGCACATGAAAGTTCGCGCTTACATAATTATGTTGCATGTGTACATAAAAAATAAACAAAACCTCATATGACCATAAACTTTGCTCCTGCCGACTTTCGCTGGAACCGCGGTGGCAGCGTGAATTCTTTCCGCATTGTCCCCGAAGGGATCGCACGTTACAATGCAAGAGGAACCTATTTATTTCTTCGGGGTCAGCCTTGAACCAAACACTTAAAAAAAAAGATTTATGGAAAGTAATGCCATCCACCAACCTATTTTGCCTGGCCAGTTAGAGTAGAGTACATAAAGTAGTGGTTTCCCAGATTTTGAGGGGCCTGATACTCGTTTCTTGTGAAGTCAGAGTAGTACACCTTAAATATCGAAATAGGGAACCATTTCTGACACCCTCGATGAATAGAACGCAAGAATTCTACCAGCTGAGCTATTTACCGGGCATGATTAGAGTAGGTATTTATTGTTGTGTGCATGATAAGATTAGTCTTAGGGACGAATTTGATTATGGCGTCTTTTTGGTCCAAATTAAAGTAAGCTTTTCCCTTGAAAACCGGCCGGGTGATGCTACAATTTCGTCATCTAAGAAGTTTGTTTAAAGTCCATTACGAATATTTATTTTTTGTCATATTATTCGAAATCAATATTCGATATCCGACTATTCGAATTTTACACTTTTCTTACCTTCGCAATTTATTTTTTGTCATATTATTCGAAATCAATATTCGATATCCGACTATTCGAATTTTACACTTTGATTACCTTCGCAATTCGCATTGTTCTCCTCCATACCTTCACGCATGCTCCACATCGTATCGTATCGCAAGCAGGAAAGCATTTCTGTAACCCTTAGTTTAAAAAATTGCGTAAGCTCCCCTCGATCGAGTAAATAGAACAATGTATGCAATATACAACAGCACACCTAGTTAGTGAATCAGTTTTCATACATTTTTCCCGGTGTACGCGATCTAGGGGAGTTTACGAAATGTTGTATACTTGGGGTAGTGTATAGGGTGGTTCCATGTAGAACGACACAAGGATAAAACGACACATGCCGTAACGATGCGTGACAGAACGACACATGAAAGACAGAAAATCACAGTGACAGTACATCACATGAAAAAACATTACCATGACAAAAAAAAAACAGAGAATACATCACTATGTCAAAAAATCACAGGACAAAATCGTTTCATGTGCCGTTTATTGTATGTTCTGTTTTGTCATCTGATGTTTTGTCATAGCGATGTATTTTCCGTGTTGTATCAACGTGATGTTTTGACATGTGATGTACTGTCATTGTGTCGTTTTGTCATGTATCCGTCTGTCATGTGTTGTTCTGTCATGTGTCATTATCTCATGTGTCCGTCTATCATATGACGTTCTGTCATTGTCGTTTTGTCGTGTGTTGTATCATGTGCCATTGTGTCATGTGTCATTATATCATGTGTCCGTCTGTCATGTGTCGTTCTGTCATTTGTCGTTCTGTCATTTGTCGTTATGTCATGTGTCGTTCTGTCATGTGTCGTTCTGTCATGTGTCGTTCTGTTATGTGTCGTTCTGTCATGTGTCGTTCTGTCATGTGTCGTTCTGTCATGTGTCGTTCTGTCCTGAGTCGTTCTGTCCTGTGTCGTTCTATCATGTGTTGTTTTATCACTATGCCGTTCTAGCCTCTCACGGTATATTCGTGAGAGTGATACGCATCTGAATCACATTTTTTTGTAAGCCACACTTACATATTTCCCAACAAGAGGTCGTTGAACTTGTAATAATAAATTGTCCTTGACACGAACGTCCGAATAGTTGAATTTCAATGCCAAAATTAACAACCCTAAAGTATTCATTAAATTTATTAATTATTTTTAAATGATGTCTTTATTTGTATTTTTGTTTTTTTTTTTGGTCCAACGGCACTGTAAAAAGTTCATTAAATTAAAAAAATATATGTATAACTTATAATCTAGGTTGGAAAGATATATTACATATAAAATTAATATTAAATGCATTCTCATAAGTTTACACGTATATCGTATTAGTTCGCGCTTACAAATCCTGCATGTGCACTTACAAATAAAAAATCCAAACCTCAAATGAATATAAGCCCTGAAACTGTTGCCGACCTTCCTTGACACTGGTTTGACATTGGCAAAGTGAACCATTTTTTACAGTATGGTAGGTAGGCTCTATGCCAACCTATGGAATCTCTAATTTAATCTAATCTAAGTTTTTAAGTTATAAGAGTGACTTAAGAGAGTTCAACGCGCTTTAAAGCAAAACACAGCTCATTTTCAAAACGCAGAAAATTTCATCCGTTCATACTGTCGGTTACGCCTTTCTGCGTTCAGGAATTACGAAATGAATTCATGTTTTGTTATATAAGAGAGACTATCCGTGTTGCTTCATTCAGTGATTTTTTTTTCGTAAAAAAACATAATTGCATGCTTAAAATAACGGGTAATTAATACCAACATGCGTTTGTGTGTCTTGTTGTATAATCCGCCAAGATTTTGTAAAAAAAACCATCGAATACAAAGACTCGTTAATCAGGCGCATGCAGCGTACTTGTGGAACATATTTAATTTTACATGTAGGGGCCAGCCTTACGCCAACGACTTCAATTTGTGTTTTTTCAAGCACTTTCAAGTGGGGACTTTTCAACCCCACAGCGGACTGGTTGCCATTTATTGCTTAGGTTGAGTAAACCTTGTGTCGTTATGTCATGTGTCGTTCTCTCATATGTCGCTCTGTCATGTGTCACTCTGTCATGTGTCGTTCTGTCATGTGCAGTTCTGTCATGTGTCGTTCTGCCATGTGCAATTCTGTCATGTGTCATTCTGTCATGTGTTGTCCTGTCATTTGTCGTGCAATCATGTGTTGTCCTGTCATATGTAGTTCTGTCATGTGTCGTTCTATCGTGGAATCATTATTAAATATGTGCGTTAAGGAAGAACAATACTACAGTGTCCGTGCTTTCATGTGTAGTTCTGTCATGTGTTGTTTTGTCATGTGTCGCTCTGTCATGTGTCGATCTGTCATGTGTCGTTCTGTCATGTATAATTCTGTCGTGCGTCTTTATGTCACGTGTCGTTTTGCCCCTATGTTGTTTTATCATGGAACGGTATCAGGTACATATACATATAGACGGTTAAAAGGCAGTAGGGCATAAGTGACATAAGTTAAATTGTTCAGGAGAGCGGTTTGAAGTTTAAGATTGCAGAAAAATGGCATAACTTTTTTATTTTTTATCATATCGTTAAAATTAAAACAGCTCTAAAATAAAAAAAAATAAGGCATTTATTGGCATTCCTATTAATGTTGTTTTATTATGTTGTACGATTTTTTTATGTCGCAAGTACTTTTAGGTCGAAAAATCCCAAAATCTTGTCGGCTACACCAAAAACATACTTTGAAAACGCAGTTGTTTGCTTGGGCATAAACAACTACAAAAATAATCGTAGAGCTGTGGGAGTTAGCGCATTAGAAAGAGTGGAAAATTTCAAGTAGGATAGCATTCATAATTAATTTTTACCAAAATGTCGCTTATGCCCTACTGCCTTTTAACTGTCGATATATATAAAATAATTATAACAAGATGTATGCACAAAGTCTGTTAACGGAACCTGATTTCTTGGAAGCTGGACCCGTTAGCAAATTAAGAATCGAACCGGCGATCGACAGGTGACGAGACTGAGCCACTAGCCTGTCGTCGAGGCGATGTTAAAAGTGACAACGCTAATTTGGAAGCATGCCGGCACCTACATACTCCAAATTGAAATATATTATAATTTCAGTCGATAAGCCCCTTGGTCATAAGCGTTCGATTCCACCAAAAGTATCTTTAATCTAAGTTGCAACGATATATTACATTTAAGATTCATATTAAATGCGATCCCATGAAAAAACATCACAAACACTTCTTGATTAATGCATACTATGCCGTTGTAAAATATATACATGTGTTTTCCATTTTCTCATTCGCGATTACAGATGCTGCATTTGTACTTACAAATTAAAATCCAAACATCCAATTAACATAAAACCTGAAACATTTGCCAACCTTCCCTGAAACAGGAGTGACATTGAAAAAGTGAAACATTTTTTACAGTAAGTGTTTTTAGGCTTTTATGGCCGGCTTCAGATGCCGGCTTCAGGGCTTGTACTTTGACTGATTGAAAAAGTCAAAGTACAAGCACTAAAGAAGTCAGTCATATTATGTTACTGATGAAACGTAGCAGCCTTCGAAAAAGAATAAAGTAGCCTACAGAAGAATTATGGGACCATGGTCTACAAGCCCGGAAAGATTGATTCTACATCCTTATCATCATCATTTTTTACAGCATTTTTACAGTCGACGTTATGGCCGAGGAGTAGAGGCGCATGTTCGACTAGCGTATTTAGAACGTTGGTTCGAATCATGCGTCTAGCCCACTTGATCATAACTTCGACCGTGGTTCAACAGATGCCATTGCATGCACACAAGCTTCTGCTTTCGCATGAAGACAACTGGCCAGGCAAAATACGTTGGTGGATTGTATTCCTTTTCACAAATCTATTAAAACAAATAAAGTGTGGTTGGTCAGCCTTATACTAACCAAAAAGTCAAAGAACAGTTACTAAACACAGAAAAAACCAGGTAAAGGTAAATACAATTAATATGATGTAAGCTTCTCATTTTTTTCAGTTACTTTGCTCTTGTAAAAATATCGCATGCTACCAATGTATGAAAGAAAAAACAAGAAAAAGATAAACCATTGATTACACATCACAAGGTTCGTGTGAGAAGAATCAATTCAGCTCAGATTTAAGGTAATACAAGGCAAACTCATTAAGCCCGCGCTGATCTCAGTCATAATGGCGGTGCACCGCTAAATAACTTCATTCCACGACATCCGGTTTAAAAAACCACCGTGTCGACAAATACAATACGTATTTGCGGATTAAATATTATTTGTAATGTTGATTGTTGGCGGTAAGAAGTTGCATTACAATTGCAGCTTAGTTATGTAGATGTGCTGGTCTACCTATTGGGAATCACTTACAGGCATTACACACTATCACTGCTGGGTCGGGTCACGGCCATCGGGAAGGCCTTCCGCCACAAAAAAAAACTATAGCATTGCATGAGCGCTCTGTGATACGCTTCCCCGGATGGAAGTGTATAAACGGAATGGGTATGAGGTGTGTTTTCGCAATGACGTCCCCCCAGTTCTTGCTTGACTTATCTGCCATTTGATTCAACGGCTCCTTGACTGCTAGGTTGGTATGATGCTGACCCCCGTGCTGTAAAAATCGGTACACCTTTGCCAATGCCACTGAAATATTCTGATCTTTTGTAGATATTTCATAGGTTATGCGTTAGAATAATTTTTGATTTACATATATACTTACTTAGTTAAATCATTATTCTTCTTTTTGTGCCACTTCTATCGAAGATCGGAGATCATCATGGCTATTTTTACTTTAGATGCTGCGGCTCGAAACAGGGACTTGGTGCATCTGCCGAACCACTGTCGCAGGTTTTTCAGCCACGATGTCCTTCGGCGTCCCTGAGATCTTCTCCCCTCAATCTTACCCTGTATGATGAGATGAAGGAGACGGTACTTCTCATTTCTCATTTTAGATTTTACCTATACAGTAAAAAATGTTTGCTTTGTGCTGTTTCAAGGAAGGCCGGCAAAAGTTGCTTGGCTTATGTTTTTTTTTTCACCGTAATCTTCCATGGGAAGTCCCACGTCCAACGCAGATGCCAGAAGTCCATGTCCACGTGGTATTTTGGGTCTTCCCCACACCACGCACGCGTCAATCACGTGGGGAACGCCTGGCACGTGCCAAACACGTGGTCGTAAGGGTCCAGTCGATTGTAGTCGATCAGAAGGGGCGAGTAAATCGACTCCTTGTCGGTCGGAAGTACCTTTACATAATAGGTGATTTTACAATGATCTATAATCTAAGTTGCAAAGATTATTAACAATTAAAATTTATATCGACGGTTAAAAGGCAGTAGAGTAAGCGACATTTTGGTCAAAAATGAGTTATGAATATTTAAAAATATATATATATATATATTGTGAAGAGGAATGCAATTCACCAACCTATTTTGCCTGGCCAGTTGTCTTCATGCGAAAGCAGAAGCTTGTGTGCATGCTACGACATCTGAACCAGGGTCAATGTTATGGTCAAAGGGGCCAGCCGTGGCTCGAACCAACGTTATCTGAACCAAATACGCTAGCTGAACAAGCGTCTTGACCGCCTCGCCCATAGCACCTACTATCTTATCCGAATGCCATCCTACTTGAAATTTTCCGCTCTTTCTAATGCGCTAATTCCCATACCTCTACGATGATTTTTGTGTTGTTTATGCCCAAGCAA
This sequence comes from Agapetus fuscipes, assembly GCA_951799405.1. Taxonomy (NCBI): domain Eukaryota; kingdom Metazoa; phylum Arthropoda; class Insecta; order Trichoptera; family Glossosomatidae; genus Agapetus; species Agapetus fuscipes. Next base: position 2,416,461 of record OX637364.1, on the reverse strand, counting down.
ACAACTGCGTTTTCGAAGTATGGTTTTGGTGTAACCGTCAAGATTTTGGCCTTTTTTGTCCTAAAGGCACTTGTGACATAAAAAAAATCGTAAAGCCATTAATAGGAATGCAAATACGTGCCTTTATTTTTTTTAATTTTAGAGCTGTTTTGATTTTAACAATATGATACAAAATAAAAAAGTTATGCCATTTTTCTGCTATTTAAAACTTAACACTGCTCTCCTGAACAATTTAGTTTATGTCGCTTATGCCCTACTGCCTTTTAACCGTCGATATTAAATGCATGTCCACAAACAGACACGTGTTAGTTCGTGCTTACAAATGCTGCACGAGTGCTTTTAAATTATAAATTAAACCTCAAATGGACATAAACCCTGCAACTTTGCCGACTTTCCCTGAAAGATGGGTAACGTTGGAAAAGTGAAGCATTTTTTACAGCATGGGTGGTCAGTGTCATACCAGCATATAAGTCAAAGAATTAAGTGCCATTATTCATCTAAGTTATGTTTTTCAGATGCACCTTTTTTCATTAGAGAGAAAACACTATAAGAGTGTGAAAATCATGTAAAAAAAAAATTTAATCAGCACTTCCAAAATACTCCCAATATAATGTTTTATCCATGATTTCTCAAACCTATGAATCAGCACTTATTCAGTTTTACATTTAAGGTATCGAAATATAAAAATAAGTACTTACCTGACTGCAAATCCACCTTTGCTTTGATTAATTTTTAATTCACCGGTTAATTTAACCCTTTCCACACCGGGATTGTTATTGGAAGGATCATTAGTATTTATTAAATAAACCAGAAGGGTTAACCTCACGGAGCATTGTCTATTCATCGTGAATCATCGTGAAAGATGACGCATTGTCCGTTAGCACGCATGAAACAACCCTTTATCCATGAAAAAAAGAATAATGAATGTTCTATTATACATTTTAAATGAGAGATTTAAAAAATCAGCTGTTTTTATGTAGGTACCCTCAATTGTGAAAAATTATAGCTGTAGGTTTAAAAAAAGCGTGTATAAAAAAAATAGCACTAAATCTAAATCTAAGCTGCGAAGATATGTATCATTTGAGATTCATATTAAATGCATTCCCACAAGTAAACACGCATAATTACGCGCTCACACGTGCCGCATGTGGACCTACAATATAAAAAACCCAATCTCAAATGAACATAAGCCCTGCAACTCTTGCCGACCTTCCCTGAAACAGGGCTGACATTGGCAAAGTGAACCATTTTTTACAGTATGGGTGGTCATCCTTATATCAACCTATCAGTCAAGGAATAATTAGATAATTATGAATCTGGATGAAATGAAAGAAATATTTAAGGACAGAAAATGCGGCTAATGTTGATCTGTAATGTTGGTGACTTTTTTTTATTCTTTCATAATTAATTTTCTTTCATGTTTTTAATATACCCACTGATTTATTTGCGTATAGATTTTTTTGTAAGGTTCTGTTGTTTATTGTATACTAAAATGTTATCTATTATTTGTACCTACAAAAATGGTTCGCTAAGCCAATGTCACCCCTATTTTAGGGAAAATCGTCAAAAATTGTAGGGCCTATTTTTATTTGAGGTTTGGATTTTAATTGTTAGTACACATGCAGCATTTGTAAGAGCAAATTACCACGTATCTGTTTGTGGGCGTGCATTTAATATGAATTTTATTTAATGAATTTATTGAAAAATATCATTATTCCGCGAAATTCTTGTTATTTATGCATAGATATTTGGCCGATATTTTTACATAGCTTGCGGTCAGTCTCAAGGTAAACAATATTCATGTGTTACTGTCCTACCTTAATATTTTGGTGAAATGTGAAACATTTGGGGGGATTAATCATTAAGATAAGAAGGGGGGAGGGAATTTCATTGCATTTAAAATTATTTAAAATTATCAGTTATCCTTACAAAAATATCCGACATAATTTGAAGAAACAATTTGAATATTTTTTCTATTAAATTTCAAATGAATTTTTCCCTGTTCGTTCCTTTAGTGCTTGTCTGTTTTATCTCCATCACAGGCAATTTTCACATGAACAATGTTTGTATATTACGAGTATGTACTGGACGAATGCGTTTTATATAAACTGGAAATTCGTTTTTAAAAATATTTAAAAAACTCTCCTTTATAAATTAAGCATTTATTTGTTCTTTTAAATGGGTTTGTAGTTGAAAATCTTATTCTTTTTGTGTTCTTGACTTTTAATTAAATTGGTACAAAAATTAATAAAAAAAAAACATATTTGAAGACAAATGAATAATTTCCGTATAAAAAGGAGCAATAAATCAGTGGATTTTTTAGTAGAACAATTTAAAATGAATATTCATGGAGTATTTAATGCAAATCAAATGCTGGGAGGCGTAAGAATGCCGAGTGAAAAAAAATAACACAACCGAAAATGTGTACAATAGAGGAAAAAGATCGATCAAGGTTGTCTTTAAAAATATATTGTGTTGGAATACTTTGTTTTTTTTTTGTTAACCTAAAAGTAACGTATTTAAGTTTTTAATTTAATGTTGGACTATCCAAATCCTTGATAATAAGGTCTGCACATTTGAAAACCTTAAAGAAAGATGTGATGTCACACCACCGAGCCTATATGGCAAAGTCCTGGTTTTAGAAACACCTTGATATATATTTCAAATGTGAAGAAATGTTACTTAAAAAACTTATAAATCTTGGTTACTTACTTGTCTTGGTTACTTACTTGGTTACTTACTTACTTGGTTGCAAAGATATATTAACATATAAGATTTATATTAAATGTATTCCCACAAGCCGCCACGTTTAAGTTCGCTTTTAAAAATGCCGCATGTGAGCTCACAATATAAACCCAATCTCAAATGAACATAATCCCCGCAACTCTTGACCTTCCCTGAAACAGCGGTGACACTGGCAAAGTGAATATGTTTTACAGTATGGGTTGTCAGCCTCATACCAACCTATGAGTCGAGGTCAAATTGAAAGAGATGTGAAAATATGGGGAAATGAGGAGAAAACTCCACAGAGACTCTGTACACCGTTTGGCAGTTTACAAACATCATAACAATTTATTATTCCTCTTCTGTTCATGATGGATCTTTTTGAGGCGCCAGAGACTGTGGAGGGATATTAGAAATTGGATGAAACCAGCCGAGACTCTCCCACCAGGCAACCAGCTACCATACAATACCTGAAGAGCCCTCAAAAGACTCAGGACTGGGGTGACAAGGTGCAGGACAAACCTTCAGAGGTGGGGTCTGCTCGACCGTGGAAAAGACACTCTGTGTGACTGCGAGGTTATCCAGAAGTCGGCACATATGTCAGTGTGCCCCTTAACTGGTGAAAAATGCACGCTGACGGACCTGCTTCAAGGAAACGACAATGCAGTGGCTGCCGCTAGTCTCTGGAGATACTGAGTATAGGTGGTTCTGGGCACGTTAAGTAAGTTAGATATTTTGCCTCTGTTGTCCCTTCCTGTGCTACTGAAGACCAGCTGTCCCTCCATCTCTTAGAGAGTCTGCCTGGTGGGCGTTGACCAATTGGCAGTTCCTCTACAGCAACATTTGCTATCCCTTCTGCATCCATTGTGAACGCGTGGTCTCACCAGAAACGTCTTCTCTTCCTACTTCACCACACAATATCCTCAGTCCTACACAATTTATTAGTGGCATATATTTTTGTTTATTTTGATGTTCCTCTTAGGGTTATTTGATTATCCTTACATCTAGTTTTAACTTTAGACCTTACTTCGGTTACAACGTACATAAGTATACATTTTATTGTATGGAAGATATTGTATATATAAGAAGCTCTATACCAGGGATGTCCAACTCGGGGCCCGCCCTGATATTGGTTTCGGCACAACAAATTTTTCAAAATTGAATTTGTTTACATAAAACGGCACGCAACTAAGCTACACATATAGTGTAACTTCTTGCCTGTGTTATCCCTAAAGGGGTCGCATGTGGCGCTTCGGGATCTATTTATTTTTACAGGTAAGGGGGCCGGCCTCACATCAACCACTTTCAGTTGAAGTGGGGTTTCCCAGCTTCCAGGGGCGCTGGTTCTTATTTCTTGTGAAGACTGAGTAAACCTTTGAGATCGAACTCTTGCTCTCGGCATTGAATGCAAGCATTCTACCAATTGAGCTATCGACCTTTTTACAAGCTTGGTCGTCGTCGCTACAAAGCGTCAATTCTCAAGCAAGACCCAGTTGCTGTAAGGCTGGATGGACTTTTGGTGACCGGTCATTGGTAAAGGTTTTATGAATATTTCAACCCAGCGACGAGCAAATTTGAAAATATAAATGGTACCTATATTTTTTTGTGTTCCGCCGGGAATCGAACCCACAACCTTCCCATTCAGAGTCCGAAGTGTTACCACTGAACTACGGACCGGTCTAGATACGTAGATACATATATACGTTATATTTATTTGTCCATTATTCTGATAAGTTGAAACAAAAAGGCAACTTCTTTTTTGGCTCTTTTATTGATATGTTAGAAAATGGCCTACGCTAATTTATCAATCGACACTTCCTTTCAGTGTCTCAAAACATAGCCAACACAACACTTCGTAGCTAATAGCCCTGCTACAAAGAATCAAGACATCAACCACCACAACACAAACACATCTGCAGCACTACAGGAAGTGTCATAGAACCCTAGGGTCACTGAAATCTAGGGAGTCTCCCGCACTGCATTCCTTTAAAACTGCATGCAAGTTGTGCTTATTATGTTTTCACAGGCAAATCGAGAAGTTTAAGTGTTTTATGTTAACTTTCACACGATCTGGCGTGGATTTTCCGTCGATTCCATGTACTTCGCGGTCGGATAGCCATTGGTCACTGAAAATGGTGTAGTTAACTCTGAAAGCGCTCGATGCATTAAATCCAACTCGGGAAATGAAAACTTTGTTTTTAATTAATTTAAAATTACTCTTAACAATGCCAATATACAAACTCTTAGGGCCTGTTGCACCAAACTCCAATCAGTCAAAAATCAAAATTAAGTGTGATTTCTCCCATCAAATCTAAAATTTGGTTACATATACGTAAGTCAGCTGATGGGCATCATCTTTCGTGTTCAAATTCTATTATATTATTACCCACTTCCGAGAAATATTCAACCGAGGTCCTTAGCAGAATTAAGCAATAAAATATAATATTGATTGGAGGTTGGTGCAACAGGCCCTCAAACTTTAATATCACATGAGTTTGCCACGCCTGCTTTGAACGCTCGTCCGTGGTCCGAGACGGTCTTCCCCCATTTTGGAACAATGAAGCCTTCCCGACCTGTGGAGACTTTGCGGTCCGTTGGTGACGGGAGTTCCTACTGACTCCAATTTTAAATTAGAACGCACCAAGCTACTGACACACTACTGGCCAGAGTGGCGGGTGGACCAAGGAAAACATCAATATTTTAGACCGAATTCAGCCATTGGTCTGGTAAGGTACTGGTTTTGGTCGGAATTCACCCAAATAATAATTTAAACTCTTGGTGACGATTTTTATTAATGTTTATTTAATTAATTAACTCACAAATAGCACAAGATTACAGAAATTATAATGAATAAGAGAAAACAGAAATGTTGCTGTTTTCAAGTTTCGAAAGAAAAGGAAGTAGGAAGCAGCTGTCAAACATTGACATGAAGTTTGTAGTAAAACACCATAGACAAAAATACAACTGTCTCATTGGTATGTAGGTAGTTAAATTCTTAACAATTGTCATGATTTTAACGGGTTGAATTTAATAAAGATTACGGTTATTTATTTAACACAATTTATTTCAGATAAGGGTCACATTCAGTACCTACACAATACACATAGTTTTGGGTTTGAACTGTATAGCTCGACGGCTTACATACAAGTCTGGCTACAGATCATCTGGCTTCTATTTATAGGTAAAAATAAGAGTTATTCTCGAAACATTGGGTTCTGGCACATGCAAGATTTTGCCAGATCATTTTAGGTAGAAAACTCGAGTTAGCACTCACCCAATCTCGAGCAAATACAAGTACAATCATATAAATACCGAACATCTAGAGACTTCACAGATTTTATCAGACTAACACAGACAAGCAAAAACACAAAATTACACATTCGCAGCAATATTTAACGTACCTGCATTTACCGTTTTGGGGAATAGAGCTTTTCGTCGGTGAGAAAACATCACACTTATATGGATTTAGATGGATTAAGCCTTTTTTGCAGGGGAAAAATTACTTAGTTCGGATTAAAAATTAAAAACCTTTTAGCAATAGAAGGTTTTGATTTTTAAGACAAAGAAAGTGCGGTCGATAGCTTTATTGGTAGAATGATCGCTTTCCATGCCGAGGGCCAGGATTCGATACCCACCAATAAAATTATTAAAAAAGAAATAGAGAAAATTTATGATGCGATAATCGAGTGTCTTATAATACGCACTGTAAATGCAAGAAATAAATAGTTAACTCGTTAACCGAGGCAAACATTTTTTTCTTCTAATTAAGTAATCAATTTAATGGTACAAACCCACGATATTTCCATTTATTATAAAAATCTCAAGCACATTTAAAAAAAAACAACCTCACACGTACTTTTATTCATAAAAAAAATTCACAAGAAGTCATAAAAGCTGTATTTCGCCCCCTTAGTGCTCGTTTGTCTTATCTCCAACAGAGGTAATTTCACATGAGTAATTTTTGTATGCCAGTGTTCACTTATAGTATTGAGACAGTCACAATGTCACAAAAAAGTGCCCACAAGCTAAGAGTCACACAGAGAGCAATGGAGAGAGCCATGTTGGGTGTCAGATTGCGGGACAGACTCAGAAATGAGGACATAAGAGTCAGGACAAAGGTTTCCGATGTCATCAAGATGGCCGCAACCCTCAAGTGGCGATGGGCGGGACATGTCGCTCGCGACCCAGATGAAAAGTGGACAAAGCGACTGCTGTGCTGGTGCCCAAGGACGGCAAAGCGTGGAGTTGGGCGCCCACAGTTGCGTTGGCGTGACGATGTTCAGAGAAGTGCAGGACTTGCCTGGATGCGGATCGCTCAGGATAGAAACGAATGGAAAATGCGAGAGGAGGCCAACGTCCAGGAGTAGACGATCAATACAGGCTGAAGAAGAAGAAGAATGTTTGCACGTGTACTGGACTAATGTGTTTTATTAATGCTAGAAATTGATTTTGAAATTATCAAAAGCAACTCTCACATTATCGTGTAGTACGTTTTTTTCTTAGCTTAGATTGTGTCCAATGTGATTTTTAAGATAGTTCCATTGAAAGGTTATCTTTGATACAAATGGTAGATAAACCAAACAAGCGCTGAAGGTACCTTTTGTTGGCTGAATTAAATCTATTACCTACATAAAACTTGTGTTCGTGGCCGATAAAAAAGTAAATATATTATATTGGTAATCATATTTTGAATGAGAAATATATAATAATGGTAGTTATATTTTACGGCTGAGAAATCAGCAAGGCGTAGGTATACTCACGGTGGTTAATTAATTTGAAAAATAAAAATTAATATCTTTGGCGTGTTTTTATGGGCCATTCACTGATATGAATATTTTGTTGGCCGAGGCAGGAAGTTCCTCTCCTGAACCCATTTACATTTTTGGCCTCAAATTCAGTTTCTAACATGTAACTTAATGCCTTTTTTATGGTATTTGTTTATATTAAGATTTGAATGTATTGTTTCCACTATTTTTGGTAAATGACCAAAGCTTTTTTTTAAAAAGATTTGTGAAGAGGAATGCAATTCACCAAACTTTTTTGACTGGCCAATAAATTGTCTTCATGCGAAAGAAAATGCTTGTGTGCATGCAATGGCATTTCGCTCCCCCAGTTCTTGTTTGTTGTATACGCCAATCTTGTCAAATATGACTTTTTCGTGCAGTCATCTTATGAATCAAATTTGACACAATCTGAGCTAAGAAAAACCGTAAAACTCGATAATGTGAGAGTTCTTTTAAATATTTTTAAAATAAATTTCTTGTTTTAATAAGACACATTGGTCCATTACACATGCAAATATTGCTCATGTAAATTTTTCTCAATGGCGTATACGGCAAACAAGAACTAAGGCAGCGATTTGTTGAACCATCGTGATGGTCATGGTTTTGTTGTGTTTGTAAGCGGGTTCTATTAAATGAAAACTGTGGTGATTTATTTTACACAATTTATTTCACATTCGGTTCGGACACAGAGTCACTTAACACTTGCACGGTACAGTGGTAGAATGATTTCTGAAGCTCCAGAGCATTTCGGTCCCTATTTTACATTAAAAATGAAGATCGTTCTCTTAACATGGAGAATCGCTACTGGCTAGATTTTGCCAGTACATTCTACGTAACACTCAAGCAATCTCAAAGAATTGCAAATTCTTATAAGAACCTAAGATTTGTTTATTTCTAGAGAGACTTCTACATAAACTAACACATACAATCCACAACTACATTTTCGTAACAATTTTGAAATGCTTTGACTTCATTTAAAGTTGCTAAATATTTGTCTGTGTAGAGTAAGAATAAATAAATTGTTCTAAAGAAATTTTTGAAGTTTTCCTATACTAGTGGCATTCTCAATCAATTTTCTATCTCATTAATATTAGCATCTAAATGGAAAAATTAATAAAATCCATAATTTTAGCTCATTTCCATCACCGTTCAATAAATAATTTTGAAATGCATTTTATACTGAGAAAAGATCGATTCTTGCTCGCGGCCAAAAGTAAGCGTTATTTTCAGGCATCCAGGTGTTAAAGCTATCGACCAATTTATCAAAATTCGGACACTGCAGTATTGTTCTACCTTCTACGCACATATATTAAATAATGGTTCCATGGTAGAACGACACAGTGACAAAGCGACACATGACAGAACGACACATGACAGAAAGACACATGACAGAACGACATATGACAGAACGACATATAACAGAACGACAAATGACAAAACGACACATGACAGAACGACACATGACAGAAAGACACATGACAGAACGACAAATGACAAAACGACACGTGACAGAACGACATATGACAGAAGAACACATGACATAAGAACACATGACACAACGACATATGACAGAAGATCACATGACAGAAGAACACATCGCACGCTTAATAATACGCAAAACGCAAAAAACGCAACTAAGCTACACATGTAGTGTAACTTCTTGCCGCGTTATCCCCGAAGGGGTCGCATGTGGCGAGTTAAACCTATTTATTTTTACAGGTAAGGGGGCCAGCCTTACGCTAACCACTTCAGTTGAAGTGGAGGTTTCCCAGCTCCCGAGAGTGCTGGTACTCATTTCTTGTGAAGGCTGAGTAAACCTTGCCGGTATTTTATTTTGGGATTTGAAATAAACACCGAAACGGGCAATCATTTCTGACACCCTCGGTGGGATTCGAACCCGAGCTTTCGGCATGGAATGCAAGCACTCTACCACCTGAGCTATCGACCGGACTAATAAAGAGCAATAACTCGAAAATTCGGAAAATCGAGATTTTATATACAGGTAGAATGCGACAGCCGTTCAATTTGGACAAATATGACCGAGATAAAACATCGGACGCCTTTTTCATCCCATACAAGTTGTACTGGTTGTCTGAACTTCAAACGTGATTTCCCAACATTTTTGTTTTTTGAGTTATTGCTCTTTATTATTAAACGTGCGATATGACAGCACCACTAGATAGTGGTTCTGACTTCTGACTCGTAAATGGGAGATTGTGGGTTCGAATCCCGGCGGAGCATAAAAAATGTACCATTTATACTTTCAGAGATGCTCTTAGTTGGTTTAAAACATTCATAAACCTTTACCAAAGACCGGTCACTAGAGATCCATCAAGCCTTACAGCAACTGGGTCTTGCTTGAGAATTGGCGCTTTCTACAGCGACGACAAAAAATCACATACCATTAACGGCACATGAAAAAACATTGTTATAGTGACACATTTTCTGTGTTGTTTTTGTCATTGTGATGTTCTGTCATGTGTTGGTTTGTCATTGTGCTGTTCTAAACTGTCACTATTTAATAATATGGTCCCATTTTTTTTTGTAGTATCTGTTTCTTTGTTTATCTTTGGCTACGACAAAGGGCCATCATTCTTATGGCTCGGACGTTTTGTTTACAGAGGGGCCCTAAATATCAATTAAACTCAGCGTGTTTTTGTATTTATTTTCGTAATTAAAATGGACACGTTCATAATGATTTTCATGCATTTTAAAAATGTTTAACAATATGAAGTAATGTATTTAAGTGGCTATAAATTGAAAAAAAAAATGTGATAGAAAATGTGGTGTAAACATCAAAATGAAATACCTCTAATATTCAACAATTTGAGATTGATTTACAATTTATTTCATAGTTTCTGTGACAAATTAAGTGCATTTAAACAATTCACATTTTTTACAAATTTTACAAATTTCCGAAAAAGAAAATGAATGGGATATCCAGAGTCATAATAAAAGGAGAGCTTGTATGAAAAAGGTTATGACTTTGGATGAAATGAAAGAAGTATGCAAGGACCGAAAAAAGTGGCGGCTGATCTGTAATGTAGGCGGCTAAGGCCAAGAATCAATTTTCATTTTTATAGATTTTCTAGTGTTTATTTGTTTGTATAACTGGATGTAATCAATTGCTTGTATTCCTTGACTTATATGTTGGTATGAAGCTGACCACCCATACTGTAAAAAATGGTTCACTTTGCCAATGTCACCCCTGTGTGAAAGAACGTCGGCAAAATTTGTAGAGCCTATGTTCATTTGAGGTTTGGATTTTATTTGTAAGTACGTATTCAGCATTTGTAAGCGCAAACTACACGTATTTGTTTGTGGGCATGCATTTGAGAACTTTATATGAATATATCCTTGCAACTTTGATTATAGACATGCACGCAAATGCAATTTACATTAACATTTAGACACGTGCAAGTTCGCGATTACAAATGCTGCTTGCGTACTTACAAATTAAATCCAAAATGCATTCCTCTCCACAAATCTATTTTCTATACATATATATATATTTTTTTTTTTAAAAAGTACGTTGCTTAAAAAATAATTTTAATATCGATTGAAATGCCGGATTTCTGCGTTGTCATGACAACTTATTTAAACGCGAATATTGCAGCATGCCTGTCAGAAATAAATTAATACATCAAAAATGAAAGCAAAACCATTACCACCTTTTAGCGAAATAAATCCTTAAATTCTAGCTTTTGAAAACTCTCCCCATATAAAAGCTGATAGTGGGTTATGGTATCCCAGGTGCTGGGCTAAAGGCTAAACAATACATGTCCGATTTTTATCATTTCCAATAATGTAGGTAAAACCACATTACAGCCGGATCATCTGCTAGTTTGGTATGAAATGAACTATCATTCAGACAATCTGGATTTTTTTGCTAGTTTTGATGAGTAAATTTCGTACTACATGTTAAGGTAGGTACCTAAATGTGATTTGTGCTCAAATATTGTGTAAGCATAATTTTGCAAATCATGTTGTTCATTATTTGTATTTCTAGACTTATAGGTTGGTATGAGGTTGATCATCTAATCTAATCTAAGTTGCAAAGATATGTTACATTGGAGATTCACATTACATGCATTCTCACAACCAGACACGTACAAATTCGCGCTTGCACATGCCTCATGTGAACCTACAACATAAAAACCGAAACTCAAATGGACATACACCCTGCAACTCTTGCCGTCCTTCCCTGAGACAGGGGTGACATTGGCAAAGTGAACCATTTTTACACCATTAGTGATCAGCCGCATACCAACCTATAAGTCAATCATCATCCATACTGTAAAAAATGGTTCACTTTGCCAATGTCACCCCTGTTTCAAGGAAGGTCGACAAGAATTGGTGGACTTATTACTTATTATTTATTCCGCATATTTTAAGTCCGCATATGGCATGTGTAGCGCGAACTTAAATAGGTCCTCTTGTGAGAATGCATGTAATATGAATCTTAAATTGCATCTTAGATTTCTGATTATAATTAGGTACATTAGACATATTGCATGTGCAGGTACTTACAAATTAAAGATAAAAACCTAAAATAAACACAACCCTGAAAATTTTGTCAACCGTCCCTGAAACAGGGTTGACATTGGCATTTTTTTTCACTGTATGTTTGGTCAGCCTCATATCAACCTATAAGACTATGACATCATAATTTTTTAACAATTAAAAAATACACCAGTTCCTCATGAGAAAGTGCATTGAATACTAATTTATATGCATTACCTCTCATTACCGTGGCGTGTTACAACTTTCGCGATGCCCGAAAAAGATAAACAAAGTTGCATTATTAATTCACAGTTTTTTTTCGGTCCGTGCATTTTGTCTGTGTTTTTTTACAATTATGCAAAAACAATTAAAGTCACCCTTGGATTGTTTTTTAACGGTAATTTTGGCAAGCATGTCCAAAATTAAGGAGAAATGGTTCAGATGAACATTTTTATGTAAGGAAAAATAGCCTTTAAGGATAAATGCTATAAGGATTATAGTTCCATGTAGAGGATGTGTGTAAAATTAGGGTTCACACACGCTATGTGTGAATATTTAAAAAAAATGTTTGGAGAAAGTCATTATTTTAATTTGTCAAGGAGTTGCAAATTGGTGCGAGTAGAATGTGTTTAATGATGAACAAAAAACAAAATTACAGGGCTGTGGAAATTGAATTACAATTATGAAAGCGTTTTTGGAATGATAATGTTGTACTACCGCTGTAGAAAATAAGAGCAAAAAATTAATTCATTTTATTGAATTAAAAAAAAAATAGCTTTTTATTCTTCTTTTGTAAATGGACAGTACCCTGAGTACGAGTTGCACAACTTGAGTAAAGTAAAGTTTACGAAAAGTATTAAAGAGTGATTTTCCCCAAAATCAGCCGTATTTGTTTGTTTGAACTTGATTTTCTGTATTACTGTAACTCTTTTGCTAAGACCATAAAGTGTAAGAAACAAGAACGCCAGATTTTGAGGGAAACCACTCTTTAATACTTTCCGTAAACTTTACTGTACTCAAGTTTTGCAACTCTTATTAAGGGTAGTGAAGACAAATTTTATTACAGAATATTTATCTCACTTGGAGACTTACGGCACTTGTATAAGACTTTGGTCCTTATTAAGCTAGTTATAATGCATGCTGCAAATATGTACATATAAACATTTGAAATTCATATTAAATGCATGTCCACAAACAGACGACTTGTAAGTTCAAGCTTAAAATAATTCCGCATGTCTACTTACAAATTAAATTCCAATCCTCAAGTTAAACAAGCCCTGCAACTTTTGCGAACCTTCCCTGAAACAGGGATAATATTAGCAAAGTGCACCATTTTTTACAGTATGAATGGTCAGCCTCGTACTTACCTACCTACTGAAAAATAAAAATTACTTACATACACAGATGATCTTCATTAATACTAAAAACTAAATGTTTTGTTATGAAAATTGAATATGACCAAAACATGACCTCATTTTATGCTATAAAGTCATGTGCAGTCCATTGTAATTTTTTTATATAGTTTCTATTCTTTCCTTTGGATTTTTTTTAAGGGAACAATAAGTGAAGGTTGCAGATAAATTGATATTTCAAAACTTTAACTAAAAAGTAAAAATTGGCACCACCATGCTTCTGTACAGCAAACTGCATTGATGCTATCAAAAGAACATTATAAATAGACCTTAAATATTGTAGTAAAAGTGTGTGTGTTTTGACAGCCCTGTATTTTGGGACGGGCCGAGGAGGCAACCCTGCTTTTGCATGCCTACACATTGTCCTGTTACATTTTAATCGTTGGCAGCCCTGAAAAGGGAAGAGTGATGATACATTTGAATGCAGTTTGTTATTTTTTTGATGTTAAAAATAAAATCATTATTACCATTAATTTTGGATAGGTACAATTTAATAAAATTTCAATTGTAAAATTTACTTCACCCAATTTATTTGTACAATTTGTTTACATATGGTTCACACATTAACTTCTGTACTGGTGGTTTCACAGCACGGGTACTAATGGGTACTCACTGCTTCGCTGCACCGCAGTCCGTATTTATAGATGACTAAAGCTTTATGTCGAATGTACCAGATTATATGAGAAACTTCTCGAGTGGAGGCTTCAAGCAAATACGAGAAGTAACAAAAGTACAAAGTATCAAATACTGATGTCTATACGTAAATACACATATACATACAACTTGCAAGTAAATACACCTAGGCACACGTACGTGGTATTGAGTGTATCTATTTTTATAATTTTGCAGTCTTTTTATCAACGAAATATACTCATGAACAACAAAAGGCATTATTTGTAAAACTGTCGCTTACTTCTTGTACCGGTCCGTAGTCCAGCGGCAACACTTCGGACTCGTAAATGGAAGGTTGTGAATCCGGATCCCGGCGGAGCACAAAAAAAATACCATTTATAATTCCAAATATGCTCTTCGCTGGGTTGAAAAAATTTATAAAACCTTCACCAAAGACCGGTCACTAGAGGTCCATCCAGCCTTACAGCAACTGGATCTTGCTTGAGTATTGGAGCTTTGTGGCGACAAACAAGCTTGTAAAACACCTCTGCGGCACTACAACAAGTGTCATAGACCCCTAGAGTCTCTAGAATCTATGGAGTCTCCCGCACAGGATTTCTTATAAAAAGCTGTGCGTAGTATTTAGCGTTTTTTTTTTAAATTTCGCAATTATAATTTGTAGTGTCAACGATATACCTCAAGGCCGTACTAGAACTAACAGGCCGTGGCGCGCCCTATCCCCGTTACGAACTTAGTGCTACCACACAATAATACAGGGACTTGCCATTCAACTCATACAAGAAATACTTACTTGTAACTGATGATTTCTTAAATATTAACTAGTAATTATTTATCTCAAGCAGTCAGACCTCCAAATACTCCTATATTTACACAGTAATACTGAAAAGAAGACAATTTTGCCCACATATATGTACTCATAGTAGAAAACAAACAACGATAGAGGTTTCAAATTTTTAATTTAGTTTCTTAAACAAAGAGAAATATTTTTGTGGATATTTTAATTGAGAACAATGCTGATATAAATAAATAACATAAATGTGTACAGGAATCTTGAATTAATTACACGAAGTGGTACAATATTTAGGGATTTTTAAGTATTCCGTAAAGTTGCTTGAAACAATTTGATGTTTAGATTATATTATATTACACAATATTTTATTTTCAACAAGGTATTTGGTGAAATGAACCGATTTTTACTGTTTGGGTGGTCAACCTCATATCAAACTATATGTCAAAGAACAAGGCAAATGCAAAAAAAAAACAAAATTTAAGTAAACATTAATGAATAGTTCCCACTTAACTGTTTTATACTTATTTAATGAAACATATCTTATGCTAACTATATATTATCATCTATAATCTAAGTTGCAAAGATATGTTCACACTCAAAGCTCATTTGAAATGCATGCCCACAAACATACATTGGCAAAGTGAACCATTTTTTACAGTACGGGTGGTCAGCCTCATACCGACCAATAAGTCAAGGAACTACATTAATAATAACTCTACAATATGGCAAAAAGTAAATAAACCATTGACATAAACACAAATTAAGTCACTACACAAAAGACATCCGAAAACTTCAAAACTAATTTATCGACAGTTTTTTTTTTTTCTTTAATGATTAAGTACTTAGTTAGTTGAAAAAAAACTTATTTTTTTTACACTTTACTAAGTTTTTCAAACGCATTTCACATTTTTGAAACACTTATTGATAAAGGTATTTTTTCACAGCAGGAATTTGCACCAAAACATAACACCATTCAACAATATAGCTTTTCGGCATTTGTGTGACGTTCGGACAATTATAGGTTATGAACAAATGGAAAGAAGTTTTTAAGAAAAAACTTACAAAAACACATCTAATTATACACAAATCCATACGCAAAAGTTCCGTGACCCGTTTACTATAATAAAACAGTAATATTCCATGAAAAAACAACTTTTTACAAAAATCACCACAAAAATATGACAAGACGTGTGATTGTAATTTGAATTATTGAGTTATTGTGTGAATTTAGTACTTTCATAGCAAAATATTGTACTCAACAAGTAAAGTTTTTAGATAATAATATAGTTTTTATATTTTAAACTTATTTTTTAAGATTACAACTTCACTCCCGAAATGTCAAAAATGGCGACTAAATTGTACTACCGCAGTCGGCCGCTGGCGTTGCGCCGCACTAAGATGATGACGTGTCATCCAAAATTTCAAACGCTTCCCGGCCTGTATCTCTAGTATGGCCTTGGATATACCTATACCTACTCAAAAACGACAAAAGGTGTTTTGTTTATTTGTGGCTTTAGTATTCTACCACTCGTTTCCCCCATTTTGACGAACAGTTCTTATCAACTTTTATCTTGTATTGGTAGAATTCCTATCACACAATGCAGATGTTTGATGTCTCTCTCTCCCTAAAACATCACTTAACTAGGAGTCTATACATTGTTATATTTTCAGTGACGTTTGCTATGCGACACGTTCCTGATTATGATTATAAAACGGTACATCATTTCTGACGGTGACCGGATAGAACAGCACAGTGCCAAAACATCACGTGACAGAACATCACATGACAAAACCTCACATGACATTAAATCACAAAAGCAGTACCTACATCACAATTTTAATAAGAAACACAGAAAACACATCGGAATGACATAAAAACACAAGGACAAGAAACATCACATGACAAAACATCACATACTTAAAAAATTAAATACCATAAACGGCACATGAAAAGACATCACATGACAAAACATCACAAACATTTATTTTTGCTGTTATGAGGTGGTTGCCATTAGGGCGTCCTCCTTGCCTGTAAAAATAAATAGGTTCCACACGCTACATGTGACTCTTTCAGGAATGACGTTGTAAGAAGTTGCTATTTTCGTCGTATGATGATTTTCATGTATCGTTTATGGTATGTTCTGTTTAATGTATGTGATGTATCATGTGATTTTCTGGCATGTGATGTTTATGTCATGTGACACATACGGCACTTGTAAGCAAGAAACTTACACGTGCCTGCTTGTGGGCGTACATTTAAGTGAATCTTAAACGTTCATATATCTTTGCAACTAATTAGATTATATTATTATATAAATTTTAGCGTGAACCTACACGTTAATGCATGCATGTGCATAGACAGCGTCTCTTGAATGAACACAATACAAATATTATTTCCAGCTTAGATTACAGATTACAGATAATAAATAAAGCAGATAACACGATCTTGATGCAGCCACGGCAATCTCTCTAAAAGACAAATTAACAAAACATGCATCCATTAATTATTCTCACAATCAGAGCGAAGAATATGCAAAAAAAAGTGCATTTGAATAATTATAATGTCGAGGAAGTGTGTGAAATTTAGCTGCAGAATTTCACGTGGTGAAAATACGTGACCCCTGGCGGAAGTCATACTTTTACGTCGAGTATAAAACGTTATATTAACTTCCCTCGATCGCGTAAATCAAGAATTGTATGAAAACTAAATCGTTCCCTAGGAGTGCTGTTGTGTGTTCCATATATTTATGATTTCCGCGATAGAGAGAGTTTATATAAATATTGTATACTTGGGCTGAAGTGCATACTACATATAGTACATATATAAATACATAGTGTAGGTTTCCTTACGTACAAAATTTAAGGTGAATTTTTTTCGTTTTATTGTACTTCTGTTATAATGTACTTTAAAGCAATGAGACCTACAGACGATCCTATTTGAGTGTCGTTTTTGCATGCTTCTATATGCCAAATCTCTTTTGATATTAGTGAATCCTTTTTTATTCTTTGCTGAGATGTAAGACGACAACTGAATGACTGGATGATGCTTAATGGACTTTACGAAGGAGGTAGTTCGGAGAAGATTTATAAGATGAAGAAGCTCCTCACAGACGTGAGTGAAACTACCGGAAGCTCCGATAGATAGCAACAGATCGTCATCTTAGTGCTTGTTTGTTTTATGTTCACCAGAGGTAATTTCACATGAGCAATGTTTGTATGTGTACTGGACCAATGTGTCTTATGAATACCTACTGAAAAATTACTTAAAAAATATTTAAAACAGAACCAATAGGTACTATCATATTTTATTTTTCTTTTCTTAGCTGAGATTATGAAGAATTAGATTTTTTAAACAATGTATTTGAAAGATCATCTTTGAATCAAATTAAAGATAAGCCAAACAAGCGATGGGGTGGATTAGATCCCGGAAACAAACTCTCCATTGTTAATTCATTTCTGCAGCTTATTAAAGAGACAAGTTGTGACGTATTTAAAGATTTGTATACATATTAAACGCATCATTCACACAAAAGCTTCTTGATCGTCTGCAGATGGCCTTCAACTCTGCTGCCAGGATTATATACAAAAAGGATAAATACTGCAAATCTCCCCGTTGCTACGGGAGCTGCACTGGCTGAGGATCCGTGAGAGGGTCAAGTTCAAGCTATGTCTCATAGTCCACAAGGCTTTAAAGGGTACGGCACCCCCATGTCTCGCTGAACTATGCTCTAGTGACGTCGCTACAAGGCGACCACTGCACTCTGCCTCTACTGCTGTCAACAGGATCAAAGAACCCATAAGAGCAAATACATCTAATTTTGCGGACAAGAGCTTTGGGGTAGCTGGGTCAGTTGCCTGGAACAAGCTGCCTGTCGACCTTCGCTCTGACCAGCCCACCATCACCTTCAGAAGAGGACTTAAGAAAATGCTGTTTTCGAAGAGCCACGGCGTCCTTGAGATGGTCTGTGATCATTAAACGGCGCCACCGGAAATAAATCATCCGTCATCATCATCATTATCATTCACGTGGGTAAATGTACATGCAAAAATGGCATGTTTGAATGATCACGTTTAATGCATATAAAGCAGGTTCATTTTGAACAAGAGGTGATTAAAAATTACTCCGCTCATATTTTGTAGGATAGCGTCGCGATTAATCTGTTTTCTTCACACGCAGAGCTGAAAACATGAGCTGAAAAAAATACGAAAGAAAATTCTTGAAAATTTTCTTTTAAATTTAAAAATACTAGGGGCGTTGCCCCTGGCTGCTACGCAGCCCAACCCCTTAACATTTGGTGAATGTGTATATTGCGCATAGTTTCCTCGCGTTAAAATTCGGAAAACTTGTAAAATAAAAACATACAGCCTTTGTTAAAGAAAATCGACCACCCATAGTTTAAAAAATGGTTCACTTTGCAGATTTCAGCTGTGTTTCAGGGAAGATTGGCAAGAGTTGCAGGGCTTATATTAATTTGAGATTGGGTTTTTATGTTGTAAGTCAACATGCATTATGTGTAAGCGCGAACTTATAAATGTCTGCTTGTGGGAATGCATTTAATATGAATCTCGATTGGTATGTAACTTTGCAACTTAGATTATAGAACTTAACAAAATAATTTCCTTGACTTACAGGTTAGTATGTGGCTGACCACCCATACTGTAAGAATGGTTCACCATGAAAATTTTATCTCTGTTTGAGGAAAAGTCGGCAAGAGTTGCAGGGCTTATGTTCATTTGAGATTAGTTTTTTATTTTGTAAGTCCACATGGGGCATTTGTAAGCGCAAACTTATACCTGTCTGCTTGTGGGAATGCATTTAATATGAATCTCAAATGGTATGTATCTTTACAACTTAGATTATAGAACTTAACAAAATAATTTCCTTGACTTATAGGTTAGTATGTGGCTGACCACCCATACTGTAAGAATGGTTTACCATGAAAATTTTATCTCTGTTTGAGGAAAAGTCGGTAAGAGTTGCAGGGCTTATGTTCATTTGAGATTAGGTTGTAAGTCCACATGGAGCATTTGTAAGTGCGAACCTGTCTGCTTGTGGGAATGCATTTAATATGAATCTCAAATGGTATGTATCTTTGCAACTTAGATTATAGAACTTAACAAAATAATTTCCTTGACTTATAGGTTAGTATGTGGCTGACCACCCATACTGTAAAAATGGTTCACCATGCAAATTTTATCTCTATTTGAGGAAAAGTCGGCAAGAGTTGCAGGGCTTATGTTCATTTGAGATTAGTTTTTTTATTTTGCAAGTCCACATTGGGCATTTGTAAGCGTGAACTTGTACCTGTCTGCGTGTGGGAATGCATTTAATATGAATCTTAAATGGTATGTATCTTTGCAACTTAGATTATGTAAAGAAATACACAAAATAATTTTCTTGACTTATAGGTTGGTATGAGGCTGACCACCCATACTTTAAAAAATGGTTTACTTTGCAAATTTCACCTTTGTTTCAGGGAAGGTTGGCAAGAGTTGCAGGGCTTATGTTAATTTGGAATGGGCTGTTATGTTGTAAGTACACATGCAGCATATGTAAGCGGGAACTTATACATATCTGCTTGTGGGAATGCATTTAATATAAATCTTAAATGATATATATCTTTGCAGCTTAGATTAGATTAGATTAGATTAGAACTTATACATGTCTGCTTGTAAGAATGCATGTAATATGAATCTCAAATGTTATATGTGTTTGCAACTTAGATTACAGATTGAAATCCATTTTTATTTGGCTTTTTTTTTTTTTAATTTGCATGAAATAAAAGAAAATGTAAAAAAAACTTTCACGTTTTGCCGCTAGATGTCAATATTGTTCCATACATTTTCAGTATGAACAAACAGATTTTTTGCTAAAAGTTTTCATACATTTGTAAACACACACGCGAAAGCTCGTAGCATTGCAGCATATATACAAAAATTAATTTGCCATAGGTCATGAATGTGTTTCATCTGCTGTGATGGCATTGGTTTTGAAAATCGAAACTTGACGACGAAAGACGACGACGAAGGGCAATATAATAAAGGATACGCAGAGTAAAGGATAACGATCCTATGTCATGTCCAGATCATTCGACCAAACTAAATGGACTCGCATATTTGAAAATGTAACTTTTTTCTCGGTTTGGTAAACGTCACGGCCGTGTGACGTTATAATTTTGACAAATTCAATTCATTCGCGGAACTCATTTAAATGCGATGGATTCTTTTTTAAATTTCGAACGTTTCTTCTGTTTTTTAATAGACTTACCAAATTTGCTTTTTATAATGGATAAACGAATGTGTATGCATCTATAATCTATAATCAAAGTTGAAAATATATGTATTTAACATTAAGGATTCATATTACATGTATTTTCACAAGCAGACACGTGTAAGTTCGCTCTAATGCACACATGTGAACGTACAACATAAAACCAAATATCAAATTAATGTAGGCCCTGCAACTCTTGCCGACCTTGCCTGAAACATATGTGACATTGGTAAACTGAACCATTTTTTACATTTTGAGGGATCAGCCTTAAACCAACCTATAAGTCGAGGAACATGTACGATGGTAAATATTGTACAAGTATATATTTTAATACAGTATTTTTTATTAATTCGGTTCCATCTTACACATCTGTTTCATTGCATTACGTGCACAAAGTTGCATGGGATTAAAATGAACCACCCTAATTCATTCAGAGCATTATGCTGCAGTCAACTACTTATAAGAGCGTGTGGATAAGAAGAAAATCTCTACAATGCTGGTAAGTTCAAACAAACTTCAAATCTCTATATTTATGGCATAGCCTACAAAATAATAAATTTTCTTTGTCCAATAAATCATATATGGCTATACTATTAACGACGAAAGTTGCAACGAAAAATAAACCCCCATATTCATAAAAAGGTGTAAAATTTTAAACCTGTTTTAAGTCAGTTTTCCCATACTGAAATGTGGGTTTAGGTTCAAAGAATCTAATAAATAAGGCCGAACAAGTTTTCTTCAAACGTAAATACTGTATCGTTTTTTTTTCATAAATATAAATATGGTCTTTCTACTATGGATAGCCAGATCCTTTGTAAAGTTAGCCGTACTTTTTATGTTATGTTCGAACCAACGAATTAATTCGTAGCTGCGCTTGAATTGCTTTACTCTGGCCAATGTTTGTAGACGCAGGATTCTTCAGTTCTTTGATAACCACTGCTGTACAACATTGTATTCAGCATTGTATTCTGTATGTGTGCGTGTGGCCGCACTTGTAAGTGTGTATGTGTGTTCAAACATAGCGCCGCGCCACCGATATTTATTGTTAAAATGTATATTATGCGATAGATACCTATTATTGGAGCATTGGAGCATTGGAGATACTTATGTATTTGTATTATGTGTTTTGTGTATGTGCAACTCTTTTGTTCTGTTAGCGTCTTTAAAAATAAATAAATAAATAAACATTATTCGTGGCAATGAGGATAGCTCATAACGATTGGTTGTGATCGGTAGCTTTAGAGAGACGAGAAGGTATTTTCAAACTACCCTGGTATTTTTGTATTGAAATAAGAGAAACTCAGTAATGTCTCTAGCCCGGTCTTTTTTACCAACATTTGAAATTGATTTTTTCTTTAGTTTTACATCAATACTAATTTTAAACTTTCAGTTATGGAAAAATTTCCTGCAGTAAGCTGTTTATACATATTATTTATAGCGAGTTTCATACAAGCGCCTCTAGATCTTGGCAATTGATTTTTTCAAGGCGATATATTAATTTCTTTATGCCACAGTGAGAAGATTATTTATGGAGGTGATTAATCAGAGATAATGTGAAAATTGTTTTTTTTTCGTCTTTCATAAAAAAAAAACTACAGTGAATTATAACTTTGTATAATTTTTCCGGTTTTTCTACAAGTATTCAATGGAAATTTTAGATAGCTGGTCACGTATTGCACCCTCCGCATGATAAGTTGGAATATATATCAATATAAAAGTTACAAAAAAATCATATAATAATAATCTTCAAGATTTGTTAAGTGGAAGTCAAAAAACAGGTAAAATCTTTTTGGCATGTGGAACGTTCTTTTTAACAGGTAAGCAGACCGGCGTTGCGCCAACCATTTCAGTTGAAGTGATGTTTATCAGCTCACAAAAGAGCTTGATCGCATTTCTTGTGAAGGCTAAGTAAAGCTTGCTGGTATTTTATAATGAGTTTGAAATAAGCACCGAAGCAGGAATCATTCCTGAAACCCTCGGTTGGGATTAAACCTTGGCTCTCGACATTGAAAACAAGCATTCTACCAACTGTGCTTTCGGCCGGACTTGACTAGCGTTTAAGAATTTTACAGACAAGACGCAATAAAAATCTTTGTAAAATAAAATAAAAAAAACTATTGAATCTTCATGAGAAGGCATTAACTGCTTAATTAGTTTTCATTGTTAACTGAAGCAGATGTTTGTTAACTCTGATTAGTTATCAGTTATCACTAACAAACAACCCTGGTAATAGACTCTTTTGTCAGTTTCTATAATCTATAATCTAAGTTGCAAGGATATATTCATTTAAAGCTCTCAGATGTAAGCCCACAAACCAACAAGTGTAGTTCGCGCTTACAAATGCTGAATGTGTACTTACAAATAAAATCCAAACCTCAAATGAACATAAGCCCCACAACTTTTGCCGACCTTCCCTGAAACAGGGGTAACATTGGCAAAGTGAACTGTGGCAAAGTGTCAGTTTAACTAGCCCATTTGAACAGTTGTAACTAGTTTTATTTTTCTTATTTTTAAACACCTTTTAAAAGCTTTTTTAGTTACGTCTACTGTGAAATTATTGGTCTACAATCCTTAATCTAAGTTGCAAAGGTATATTATTACATTTGAGATTCATATGCCATGCATTCTCACTTACAGACACATGTAAGCTCGCACTTACAAATGCCGCATAAATCGAAACCCAATCTCAAATGAATATAAGCCCCGCAACTCTTGTTTTTTCCTTCCCTGAAACAGGGGTGACATTGGCAAAGTGGGTCATTTTTTACAGTATGGGTGATCAGCCTCATACCAACCTATAAGTCAAAGACATTGTCTATTGAAATGAAATAAAGCTTTTGAAGTAAAAAGTGATAAAAAAAGCGTATCTAACACGTAAGGTTTCATGATCAAAGTCCGGTCGATAGCTTAGTTGTTATAGCGTGTGCTTTATAAACTCAAGTCTTGGGTTCAATGTCGTCCCCTTAGTGCTTGTTTGTCTTATCGTGTAACCTTATTTAACAGATTATTATCCTGTATCCTGGATACTTAGCCTGTATCCTTATTTAACAGATGTAAAATTACACCTAACCAATGTTTGTATGCGTACTGTACCAATGCGTCTTATGAAAACTGAAAATTGCTTTTTAAACTATTAAAACAACTCTAAAATTATCGTGTTCTACATTTTTTTCTTAGCTCAAATTATGTAGAATATGATTCTTAGAACAATATCGTTGAAAGGTCATCTTCGAATCAAATGAAAGATTAGCCAAGGAAGCACTGATGGGACGATATTAAGTACATACATATGCTTTTTGTGAGTGTATTTTTTTCATTACAGAAGTTACAATTTTATGAATCAAAATTCAATTCTTCCGAAATGTAATACAATTATTTTTTTAATGCTCCTACGGTCAACGACTCACATTAATTACGTGTTTTTATTTGCCCAAAATATGTTCAACATAATAAACACAATACGTTAAGAAAATAAACATTGTTGCTTGTAATGAGTTGGATTGAAATTATTTATTGAACATGGTGGTTTTTTTTTTAGAAAAAATCTAATTTTAAAAGCAATGTTTGTACATATATTAGATTGGTTAAAAATAACACCAAAATGTTTGTACACGAAGCCAGCGTACAAGATTACGTACAATGATAAAAATATGATTTGTGTCTGTAGGAAATAAATAAATAAAATGTTTTGTTACATTTTTACCGGAAAATTCAGTCGATAATAAATATTCTAAGTCGCAAAGATATATTAACATTCAACGCTGCTAAGCAACACATTTAGTGTAACCGTTTTTGGAGATTGAGCCTTCAAGGTGGCTGCTCCAACGATATGAAACGGCCTCCCAGATGACCTGCGCGAAATGGATCTGGAGAGCACTTTTAGAAAGGTGTTGAAGACCCACCTGTTCGCGCGCTCATATGAGCAAGCGCCTTTGGGATGACCAAGAGTCATGAAAAGGCGCTATAAAAATATTGTATTATTATTATTATAAACTCCTTGCCGCGTTTATTTAGACGTATGTAGCGAGTGGAACCTGTTTATTTTTACAGGTAAGGGGGCTTTCAGTTGAAGTGTGGGTTTCTCAGTTTCCGAGGAGGCTGAAATTAATTTCTTGTGAAGGCTGAGTAAGTCTTTCCGGTATTTTATTTAAGGTTTGAAATAAACATCGAAATAGAAAATAATGGAATTCGAAGACGAGCTCTCGGCATAAAATGCATGCAATCTATCAACTGAGCTATAGAACGAACAAGGATTCATGTTAAATACATGCCCCTTAAGTGTATCTTTACACATACTGCATTTGTACAATATGAAATAAAAAGTCAAATCTCCTTTCAATATAAATCCTGCAACTCTTGCCGACCTTTTCTGAAACAGGGCTGACATAAGATTAATAAAACACAAGACAACATTTTTTATGTAAATAATTTTATAACGTAAAAAATTATATAACGCTACTGTAGGAAGTAATTGCTGTACACGCATCAGACGATCATTTATGCATGTCGTTTTTGCGTGTAGCCTCGGCTATGATGTGCAAACGCAACGCAATGAAGCTACACATATATTCTTCCCGAAGGGATCGCATGTGGTGAGTGGAACTTATTTATTTTGACAGGTAAGAACCTTACACCTACCTTGTTCAGTAGAAGTGGGGTTTCCCAGTTAGCGAGGGAGCTGGTGCTCATCAATTGTGAAGGCTGAGTAGACTTTGCCGCAATTTTTATTTTGGGTTTCAAATAAATAATTAAACGGGAAATTAATTTTGACACTATATCTATAATCTATAATCTAGGTTGCAAGGATATATTCATTTAAAGCTCTCAGATGTATGCCCACAAACCAACAAGTGTAGTTCGCGCTTACAAATGCTGAATGTGTACTTACAAATAAAATCCAAACCTCAAATGAACCATAAGCCCCACAACTTTTGCCGACCTTCCCTGAAACAGGGGTGACATTGGTATTTTTTACAGTATGGGTAGTCACTCTCATACCAACCTATAAGTCAAGGAAACACACCCTCTGTGGGATTCGAACCCGAGCTCTCGGAATTGAATGCAAGCACTTGACCAACTGAGCTATCGACCGGACAGCGTATCGAATTCTGATTTGACTTAAAATGATTTATTTTTCAATAAAAATACTATTTTTGTGTTTGTAATTATTTTGAAGCTTGTTCGCTTGTGTTCTAAACGGACGAACTTGAGGTTACAAGTTTGAATATTATTTTCAATGTTTCCTTCTAATTCAGTAACAAATAACTTCCGACAGAATATGTTTAATTATTGTTCACAAAAAAATGAGGATCTATTCGTTGGAATGTAGAGAAAATCTTTGTTTTAAGTTAAAATGTAGACATAAGGCTGGCCATTTTCAAAGAGATAAATTTGAGTATTGTACACATATCTATCGTAAGCAATTTTTTCTGTTTTTTTTACATCACATTCCTTGAATTATAAATTGGTATGAGACTAGTCACCTATACTGTAAAAAAATGGTTCACTTTGCCAATATCAACACTGTTTCTGGGAAGGTCGGAAAATTTATAAAATGTATGTTCATTTGGGGTTTTCATTTTAATTTGTAAGTACACAAGGAGCATTTGTAAGCGCAAACTCACACGTGACTGTTGTAGGCGTGTATCAAATATGAATGTTAAATGTTAATATACATTTGTAACTTCGATTATCTGTAATCTATAATCAATCATGCAAAAATGACACGCATAAGCGGCATAAGTGACTGTAAGTAAATGAGCTACATGTATTGCAAAATTTTAGTATACACGTCCGCATGTCTTGTTACGCTTTCTTCTTTCTAAAATCATCCACGCAGTGGCGTATCCGACAAGAAAATTAACGTAGATATTTTATTAATTAATATATATATTTTTATCAGATGAAAGTATTCATTTCCCTACAACAACTTATTATTATAAAGAATTATCGAAAATATTTAAACGAACGTTGAAAGAATATTAATGGACCAAAAAATCCAGTTGATCTGTAATGTTGGCAACTAGGGACGTAAATTTAAATTGAAGTTATATTATGTTTTTCAGCCGTAATTCCTTGACTTATAGGTTGATATGAGGCTGACTACCCATACTGTAAAACATTTGCCAATGCTACCTTCGTTTCAAACGGAGTGGCAGCAAGAGTTGCAGACTTTATTTTCGTGTAAGGTTGTGATAATTTTTAAGTACCTACCTCGTAAGTAATTAATTTTTTTGATTATTATTTAATGTTCATATTTTGAAACTTTTTTTAGATAAAAGCTGAGCAGGCAGTCTTCCTGGCGGCCATATTGTGTCGGTAAAATGTCTCAAACAGTAAACTGTTTTACCGACGCGCACGGAATGGCGCTTGCTCTGGGAAGCGCGCGAATTTTGATTGCATTTTCATATTTTGAACGAAATTATTCCATTTTCAAACGCGGGCACGTAAACATCACGTGAGCCCCACATCACACGGGCGTACACTTTATTTAATTAATATTTATTTATTTAATGTTATGTTATTCTTCCATTACAAAATGCATATCTCTGACGTAATCTGAAGCCAGGAATTAAAAATGAACGTGAACCTTATGAAATCGATGTGCTTTTTTACTAACTTATATTTGAATATTGTAAGTACCTAATTCGAAAGCTTTGATTAACAAGTTTGTATGAGATTAATCCTCCAAACTGTTAAAAAACATTCGCTTTGCCTATGTCACCCCTGTTTGAGCAAAGGGTAGCGAGAGTTGCAGAGTTTATTTGAGTCGTGTAACTGCAAACGCCGTCATCTCCAAAATTTATGATTTTTGAGGTAATGATTGAATTTGATTCAGCGCAGTGTAACAAATAATTTGCTGTGTGCGATATAATGTAAACCTCAATCCTTCGTAATTTTAATTGAAAAAGTATGATTTCGTGCAAACGCCGTCATCTCCAACTGGTGTTGTCGTTTTACAAGTTTACAAGTTTATTTTTCTCAAAATCACCGCGTAGGTACGGAGTTGACGGCGTTTGCATTTATACGACTCATTTATTTGAAAATTTGAAATTTAGCTTTTTTTTGTTTATAGGTACACATGCACCAAGTGCAAACTTACACGTGGCTGCTTGTGGGCATGCTCATTGAAAGGCCATCTTTGAATTAAATGGTGGGTAAGCCAAACAAGCACTGGGGACGAGTGGACAAGTATGGCATTAAAGAGAAAAAATATCGTTCCTCCCATGGAGATTTCATGACCTTGCCATGACCCCTGAAGGGCTATTCGGGATCTCAAAGGCGAGGCCGAAGGCGACTGATACCGATTCGTTGCCGAATGAAAGGTGAATTGTGATTCTCGTTTGAAAATTTGGCTGAAGGCTATTTCTTATAAAGGTGAGGAATCTCCCGGAACTGTCAAAATATAGCGCGGCCGATTTACCCCGCCGTACAGCGAAGGACAGAAATTGTCAGTAGATTATTACAAATATATGACTTATTTTCTTTAATGACCTAAATAAATGTATTCGCAAACTCATTCCTTATGTTTATTTGTGACCCACGTGACATTATTATAGGAAATTATGACGTAGAATAGGAATTACGATCTTACGAAAATTGGCATTCTGAACGGCATAATATGCGCGTCGCTAAGTACGTCATGCAGATAATTATTATGCTTTTGACAACAATAAATTTGCACTAAGAAATTGCGTTATTTTTTCACAGTTTCATCTTCATTTGTGATAAATTGTAAACATAATTATTTACAAGTGATTTTCAATCATTATAACGCTCAATTTACAAAGATTTAAGCATAGATTTAATTGGCAAATGTCAGTTGACAGCAGACGTGAAGTTAGCCTGATTTGCCAGCCTGCTATGCGAGAGCTGTGAACTATGAGAATTGCCCCCAAAGTCCAAGGAAAAATAATTTCACATAAAATGTTATTTATAATCATTTCCTAATTTTAACATATTTGAAATAAACAAATCACCTTAAATTTTTTAATTAAAATAAATTGGGCTAGTTTTAACAAGTTGAAGGAGTAAAAGTACAATATAAACAATAGTTTTCACCAAACATTGTATTGTTCAGAACTGAGTTTTTTATTACATTGTAATGTAGTTTTATGTATTTTCATTCCGTTGTTTCGTACTTATTTGCACTTATTATTGTTTTACTACTTTTTGATGAAGTTTTAGTATTTTTTTTGAATATATGGGGAAATTTACCCTTTGGGCTGGCACCTGTCGGACGATTATCACATCGATCATCCGTCAGTCTGGCCAATCGAGAAAAAACATACAAAACTCATTGCTGTCCCTTGTAAGGATAGTCGGAAGGTCGGTAGGAACGAGAATCGCAAAACGGCAAAGGAACTCTTTCGCAAGGGCTATTAATCTCCACCGGCAACTAATATCTTTAGTGCAACCGAACATCGAGAATTGCACTTCTGGTTGCATTTAAGTATCTTTATTTGCCCGCCGTTGCATCATGCCTGTTTTGTCATCCACGGCACATAACTGCAAGCATCTCTTGCATCTGCATTCAGAGCACTGAAGACGCATGTCAGATGCATTTTCTCATTGTTTAAGCCGGGCATAAATCATTCTAGAACAATCTTGCAATATGAGGATTGTTTTAATAATAATATTTTTAAAATAAATATACTTATTCTCGGAGAAAATTTAAAGTCCTGGGAAAACCGAGGAAACGGACTCAGCGCATATTTGAAAAAAAAAATTACGACCAGCAAACGTCACACCACTATTAATAGAGACAACCATTAGATATTATAATACGATGGAGACAGCGGTCTCAAGCATCCAATGATAGAATATTTGTTTGCCTTTTCCCTAGAAATACGGTCGTGTAACGTCACAATTTTGAAGTCAATGGAATGTATTGCATATCCATTTAATATTTTTCTCTAATTTTTATAAGAAATATATGTAATTTATAATCTGTTTAATTTGATCCAAACATAAATTAACATTTAAGAGTCTTATTAAAGACTACAAGCAGACACGTGTAAGTTTCCATTTACACATTGCGCATATGGAATTAAAATCATGAAAACCCAAATCTCAAATGAACACAAACCCTGCAACTCTTGCCGCTGCTCCCTGAAACACGTTGATCAATTCACAAAGAATGGTTTATGTGAACCATTTTTACGGTATGGGTGATCAGCCTCATACGAAGGTACAAATTAAAGGGAAAAGCATAACGGTAAAGAAAATTCCAGTGAATTTATATTTTCTATAACACAAAACAGTTGTTCAAAACCGTGTTTTCTTAGGATTTAAAATAATGTGCTTTCAAAAAATTCAGCGCGGATTTTATCGAATCTTTGTTGTGATTGTTGATATCTTATCAGCTATCACTGATGTAACATTATTTTTTTAAGATAACATTTTATTTTCAATGGATTCGGTTGTTTTGCGCACGTGGCCAAATATTTTGGCTCGTGCCATCCAGTAAATAAAAGATAACGTTTCTAACAATATGCAGAATAAACATTAGATAATCTGATAAATATTTGCATTTTTTTTTGTGGAATTCTTATCAATAAATGGAAAGCACACTTATAAGTTGTATGTAAAACGTATGTATATTGTAACGAAATACACTGGTAGATGCTTATTGGTGTACGTGTGTTTTGAGAGAATGTTCTGGCCCAGACGATTGTAGTTGTAAAGTGTGTATGTAGGTAGGAAATGGACTCTTCAAGAAATAAATATGTCCAGAATCGTCTATACAACTGTGGTAGTGGAACTTTCTAGGGCCGGCTGGAATGACCCCTAGGTTCCGCTATAAGAAGGGTGACAATCGGCTGGAGCGAGTTAGTCTTTCGCAGCACTCACACAGAGGAATATCTAGTTACTAGGGCGACCAATATGGTGTAAAATAAATGTAATCTGTACGAAATAAATAAGTGTGTTAAAATAAATCTGTTAAAATAAGTCTGTTAAAATAAATCTATTGTAAGAAAGTCTGTGTAAATAAACTGTATGGCTAACTTGTGTTGAACTTGTGTTTTAATTAAAAGAACCCACAGGTAAAACGTAACAATATTGTATGAGACTGATAAGTCGTGTGGATGAACTTTCGTGAGACCGATTTGTCCATGGGCTGTGGACGGTATTCTTCACTGATTTGTCATGACACCCGGGCCAAATGATCTCATATATTATCTCCACATTCCCAATACTCTGAGCCCATTGTTAACATCTAAAATTAACATCTTTATTGAGATCGAAAGTCGTTTGAGGTTAAACTACTTAAAGCATCATGACCGGTCCATATATAATAGGATGATTTCTTTGTTGAGCGCTGTTTTTGTGAGAATTACACGTCAAGAGCCCTCTGCAAGCTTAGTCGTCACTATAGAAAGCGTCAACTCTCTCGCAAGACCCAGTTGCTGTAAGACTGGATAGACCTTTGGTGACCGATCTTTGGTGAAGGTATTTGAAAATATAAATGGTGTATTTTTTGTGCACTGCTGGGATTCAAGCCCACAACCTTCCATTTACAAGTTCGAAGTGTAACCATTGAATTAAGGACTGGTCAAACAAAACCCAAAGTTAAATATCAGCAAACATTACTCAGCATTCACAGGAAATGAGTACTAGCTCCGTCAGGAGCTGGAAAACCCCCACTTCAACTGAAGTGGTTAGCATAAAACCGAACCCTAATCTATCTAATCTAATCTAAATTGCAGAGATATGTAACAGTGGGGATTCACTTTATATCCATTTCCACAAGCAGACACGTACATAGGTACCGCATGTGAACCTACAACATAAAAACTCTAATTTAAAATAAACATAGTCTTGCCGACCTTCCCGAAACAGGGGTGCATTGACAAAATGAACCATTTTATACAGCATGGGTGGTCAGCCGCATACCAACCTATGAGTTAAGGAGCATACTCAATAAATAACATTTTAACAATCAACAAGTAATTCATATAAACACCAAAACAAATACAAAATTCCAATTAAAAAAAAAAACCCTAGTCCTAGCCGCAAACATTACAGGTCAACCGCCATTTCTGCCTGTAAAAATAAATAATTTCCACTCCCCACATCCGACCCTTTTGGGGAGAACGCAGCAAGAAGTTATACTACATGTGTAGTTTAGAAATGTGTTACGCGGAGTCAGGCGGCCATCTTGTGATTGCACGTAATTGCATCGGTATGCGCGAGTGTTGCCCGGGGGGAGAGACGAGTTGCCATATTAAAGTTGCTGGTTAATAATTAAAGTTGCGCGGCGGCTCGTGCGCACTGGTCACTCCGGTAGACGTGCAAGTACACGCGTTTACATGCGCGTGCCCGCTACCTGCAACTGGATCGTCTTCGCAATTAACTTTCTCGCTTTGTAATTAATGTGAACAATACCCCGAGTAAACAACAATTTTTACGCAAACTCCTTCATCGCGTAAATCAAAACAATCTGTGGAAGATTTAGTTTAATTTTTTTCGCGACCGAGTTAAGATTATGCATTATTATTTATTTTGTAATTTTTCCTTGACTAATAGGTTCACATTGGACCGGTCCGTAGTCCGTAGTGGCAACACTTCGGACTCGTAAATGGAAGGTTGTGGATTCGGATCCCGGCGGAGCACAAAAATATACCATTTATATTTCGAATGTGCTCTTCGCTGGGTTGAAAAATTCATAAACCTTTACCAAAGACCGGTCACTGAAAGGTCCATCCAACCTTACAACAACTGGGTCTTGCTTGAGAATTGGCGCTTTCTACAGCGACGACCAAGCTTGCAGAGGGCTCTTAAGGTGTGATACACACAGAAACAGCGCTCACCAAATAAATCATCCTAATATTATTATTATTATTACTATTATTATAAGTGTGACTCCCCACACTGTAAAAACTTGGTACACTTTTGCCAATGCCTCACCGGTTTTTCAGGGAAAGGCGGCAGGAGTTGTACAATTTATGTTCTCGTGAGGTTTGGTTTATTTTGCATGTACACATGCAGCATGTGAAAGCGCAAACTTACATTGACCTGCTTGTGCCTTGTTTTTAAAGGCGCTTTCAGAACAATCGGTGTTATTCTCAAACAGCAAAGCCATGACTCATCCGCAGCCTACAGTAAATTTTTCATGCAAAACCACGATGATCCGTAGACCAGCTATGGATTAAATGTCTTGTGAATAGCCCTGAATGCTTGTATTTTAAAGTCACAGGTATTGTTGAGCGAATAATGCGAAGGCAATCAAATTCGCCTTATTGAGATAATCGCAATTTCTAGCCCCGCCTGCGCCGTGTCATATCGACAATAACTTTGACCTTTGTTCAACAGATGTCATGATGTCATTGGGTAATTATTTATAAATAAATCATTAAAATGTTAAATTCTCAATCATTAATTGATATTATTAATACCTGTTTCTGCACAGGTAAAATAGGTCGGTAAATTGCATTCCCTACACAAAACTATTTTTACAAAAAAAAAAGTTGCATTGGATTAGCTTAGTTACATGTTGTTTTATTTTGTGATTCCCCATCTTGCTCTTACTTGGCTCTCAATAAGGAAGCACTTAAGAGTGTTGCGTATTTTGGCCCCTGGTTACATACACCGGTGCCGTCTTGTCCGCCACGCGTCACGCCGCCTCTCGGGGTTTCTGGTTCACGTGCGACACCTGGATTGTTTGCCCAATAAGTACGTAATAAAATGACCAAGTGGTTCGCGGTGACGTCAAGGTGCAAATTATTGAGCTATTATATAAAACATTGATACATTCTATGGAGCACAGTTGTCCCCAGTCCTGTCAAACATAGCAGTAGTATCTAATCTAATCTAAGTTGCCAAGGCATATTTACATTTAAAGTACATATAAAATGCATGCCCACAAACAGACTCGTGTAAGTTTTCGCTTACAAATGCTTCATGTGTACTCGCAATTCAAAATCCAAACCTTTAAATGAACATGAGCCCATTAACTTTTGCCGTCCTTCCCTGCAGCAGGGGTGACATTCGCAAAGTTAACCATATTTATAGCATGGGTGGTCAGCCTCATACCAATCTATAAGTCAAGAGATTGTAGGATTTTGTAGTCATACAAAAAATGTTCATACCTATGAAATCCTATGTTTTCTTGCTTTCTCTATTTTGTGTTTCGACATCCAATAATAATTACACATACCAGAATGCCTTTAAACTTTAAAAAATGTAGAATCAACCGATCAAAATATTTATAACGCGTGCGCACAATGTTCTCGCGTGCATGAGTTTTATAGCTACCAACTTTCTGGAAAGATGTCGATGTTTCCCCCGAGTTATTTTTGTGTACAATTAAATA
This sequence comes from Agapetus fuscipes, assembly GCA_951799405.1. Classification (NCBI taxonomy): domain Eukaryota; kingdom Metazoa; phylum Arthropoda; class Insecta; order Trichoptera; family Glossosomatidae; genus Agapetus; species Agapetus fuscipes. The sequence continues at coordinate 2,382,029 of OX637364.1, read as the reverse complement.
CACTGTAAACATCATTGTTCTCTTTCTAACTAAGGCTGATTTGCGGAGCTGAAGCAGACCTCCAAAACTTCCAAACACTTCAAAGTGAAAGGACTTTTTTTTTAATCATTGATTACTTCTAATCTAATCTAAGTTGCAATTATGTAACCTTAAAGATTTACATTTTATGCATATTCACAAGCAGACACGTATAAGTTTGCGCTTAAACATGCCGCATGTGGACTTACAACATAAAAACCCGAATCTCAAATGAACACACACCTTTGAAACTCTTGCCGACCTTCCCTGAAACACGGGTGACATTGGTAAAGTGAAACATTTTTTACACCCATTGGTGGTCAGCCGCATACCAACCTAAGCCTTACTTAACTCAAATAAATTCAGAAAGACAGATTTATTCGACAATATTTTTTTCATTATATTTTAACGTATGATCACCGCGAGCCTTCAAGGTACCAACACTAGTCTGTCACCTGGTGGACCTGCGTAGTGAGACACCTGCCCTCCCCCCCACCCAAACTCTACCTCAGCGCTTTCCCTTCCCCACACCCTGTAAAATTACCCAAAATCCTTCTAAACTCGAAACATACTCAATAATCATACTCAAAAGGCTCACCATATACGAGACACCCAGATCTCCGCGCATATGAAACTGCAGAGATTATGATGAGCTGGACAGATGATGCCAAAGGTTCTAAAGCGCAAAAAAGGGTTAGTAAAAAATAAAGTAACTGCAGAAGACTTTTAAGGATAGGCACTCTCCCACCACCTCCCACTCAGTTCATACAACTCATGCGGAGTTGCTTCACTCGGTGAACAACATTACAATTTTTTTTCAAGTGGCTGAGGGCCTTCCCGATGAAGTTTAATCAGATAGTGTAACTCTATTTGTGTCTAAGAAAAGAAAGTCCTCCAGATCAGAGGCTATTGCATGACTCTAAGGAACCCCCCTCCCCTGAATTTCGATGTTACTGAAGCTAATGTGCCTGACGGGAAAGCCTCCCTGACGGGTATTTCGCGAGGGGATAATCAGAAATGTCTTGGATGATGCCCCTCTGATGTCAGACCATCTGGATGTCCCAGGATGCAGTGAGCAGACAATGTCAAGGCCAACGCAGAAGTCCTGGGAGTAAGGGGACCATGTAGGGAAGCAGCGCAAGGCAGAGAGTTCTGCAAGATTGTGGTGCGGGAGGTCCTGAGCCTTCAAGACTTGTGAACCGGATTAAGTAAGTAAGTATTGAAAAACTCTCATACCTTGGGTTGGAACTGGGTTTAAGGTAGGATTTTAAAATACATACGTGAACCAGAAAATCTTGGGCTGGTCACGTCGCAATGCAGGAGCATGACAGGTGACCGAATGAGATCGTCCGGTGGAGGCCCAAGATGTCCAAGCGGGGAGCGGGGAGACCCCAACTGAGGTGGCTGGATGACATCAAGATAACTGCAGGCAGAGGATGGCTGAACACAGCAGCGAATAGCCAGAGATGGAGAGGATCGGAGAAGGCCTACGTCCAAGAGTGGACTGAGCAAGGCTAAGGAAGAAAAAGAAACCAGAAAATAATTTAAAACAGAAGGATTGTATTCATGGATATTATTTAAAACCATCACCTGTCCTAGATACCTGTTAGGGAATACTATGAAAATCTGATTTATTGGTTAGTTGATGTCTTTTAAAAAAATATAGCTTTGTATGCGCGGCTAGGTATACACTGCACCCCTCCTTTTATGGCAATCATAAACCTAACCGCTCCTGTTTTTTTCCCTTTGTTTTATGGGCTATTAAGGTTGTGGGATTATCATAAAAAACATCGTTTCACTATTTTTAACCCACAAACCACTGTTTATACATCACTGATAAAACCTGCAATGTTTGCATAGAACTCCTTTTCCCTTTCTATCGAGTACTCGATACCAAAAAATTGTTTTGTTTTTTGTTTTTTTTAACGAACGTCTTTCTATAATCTTTAATCTTAGAGACAATTTTTAAAGTAACATTTTAGATTCTAATTGAATGCATGCCTACAAGCAGATGTGTAAGTTCTTGCATGTGCATTAACAAAAAAAATCAATGCTGACCTTTCTTGAAACAGTGAACCATTTTTAAAGTATGACTGACAAGCCTTTTACAAACTTTGTCAATGACAAAAAAAGTACTTTTGACCATGCATATAAAACATATAACAAATGGAAAAAATGTTTAATAAAATCAATAAAAAAAATATTATTTGAAGCACACCGAATACTCGATGGTAAGGGAAGTTGAGTAGAAAATAAAGAGGCGTAGGTATGCTCAAAAGCCTTCTCGTACCCGTCCTGTATGTATATGTTAGAAAGACCCACGGCACATGGACGCTCATACAAAGCTATCTATTTTCTCAAGTGGCGGAAGGCCCTCCCGTGAAGTAAAAGCAACGGCACGACTAAACAAGAATCTCTAGGTCAGAGGCTTGCCCATGACTTTAAAAGCAAATGGTTGAGTCTTACTTTCTATTGTAACTATTGATTTTTTTGGTGACAAAATGATCTTAAATAATCCAACGGGCTCAATTCACTCCGCCCATGAAGTGACCGAGACAAAACTGTGACGTCACACGGCTGGATTGTAAATTCAAAGAAATATTTTGTTACTTGAGAGTTACAAAGACCGAAATCCCATATAAGAGCGACGTTTGTTCACTGTTTTTTTTTCTGAATTTTCTTGAACACAAGAGTTGAATGTTGTAAAATCAAAAAAAAAAAAGAGCAAGCCCGAAATGTCTTCGCTAAAATGAGCAAATTACTGTTGTGCCGAAATTTAAGCCTTGACTCGGAAGCGCATAGTGAGGTGATACGTTTTCCCAATCGCTCTGTATGGTATGGAGGGATGGACTCTCACGCAGGCACTGGAGAGACGAATTGAAGCATTCGAGATGTGTCTATACCGAAAAATACCGAAGAAGTCCTTCAACGAATGCGCACTACAAAGGAGCTCCTGCCTACCATTAAGCAGAGAAAGCTAATGTACTTCGGTCACATTATGAGAAATGAGAAGTACCGTCTCCTTCATCTTATAATTCAGGGTAAGATTGAGGGAAGAAGATCTCAGGGACGCCGAAGGACATCGTGGCTGAAGAACCTGCGAGAGTGGTTCGGCAGAAGCACCAAGTCCCTGTTTCGAGCCGCAGCATCTAAAATCAAAATAGCTATGATGATCGCCGATCTTCGTTAGAAGTGGCACAAAAAGAAGAAAAAGAAGTTGTAAAATCAGATGGATTCCAACGGCCTAGAAAACAAAATTGTAATTTGCATTTTGTCGAAAAGATTTTTTGAATAGGTTCAGATTTATTGAAAAATAAAACAACCTTTCTCTCATAGTGCAGATGTATTCGAAAGTTGGAATATTGCTAGTGAGGGCCGCGCATATTCGAAATCCTTTTTTCGAAATTCGAATTTATCATTTTTATTACACAGCCACTTGTAATGACTAAAACTGTAGATAAAAATATAAAACTTTAAGATGCATTTTTTTACTTCTATAATCTATAATAGAAGTAAAAAAATGCATCTTAAAGTTTTATATTTTTATCTACTTTAAGATGCATTTACTTAATGTATGTATATTTGTAATTTCTGTTTAATTAAGTAATCGATATAATCTATAATCTTAGTTGCAAAGATATATTGAAATTCAATGCTCATAGTTAATGCATGCCCACGTGCAGGCATATGTTGCATGTTCACATACAAAATAAAGAAAAGCTCACATGGACATAAAATTAGCAACTCCAGCTGCCTTTCCCTGAAACCGGAGTGGTATTGGCAAAAGTGAACCAAGTTTTTACAGCTTAAGTAGTCAGCCTAAAAGTAATCTATTAGTCAAGGAATAATTACAAAATATTACATAAATTTGGCACGACAATTCCATAGACAATAAAATTGTGACGTCACACGGCCGGATCTAATCTAATCTAAGTTGTAAATATATGTTACATTGGAGATTCACATTATACATGCATTCTCACAACCAGACTCTAAGGATCGCTAAGGAAAAGGCAAAAAAAAATTATTAATTAAATAAAACGCAGTTTAAATTCACTTTTATATTTTTAGTTAAACTGCGTTTTACTTAATTAATATACAATGGACTTTCACCGTGTAAACCACCAAACCCTTAAAAATATCAAAAAATAATTGTTCCGCAAAAGTGTGTTTGTCGGACGGGAAGTTCTGGATTCAAATTTGTGTTCAGACTATAGCAATATCAAATAATATCTGACTATATCAATAAAAAATAATAATCCCTACCTACATACATATAGATTAGATTTCGACTAACCTTTCCATTTATAATTTAATTTTTTTTAAATTCGAAAGAAATTCCCATTTTTAAATTCAAATTTCGAACATCAATCGGTCTCTATTACTAAGATGCATTCACAACTGTACAGCAAATATACAGAATTACCTAAAATCCCATCGATTGATATAAAAAAAATGTACGAAAACTAAATCAATCGCTAGGGGTGCTGTCGTATCTCGCATATATTTTTCTATTTACTCGATTGAGGGGACTTTATATTATGTTGGATACTCGGAGACTATCATATGCAACAGTTCCATGCAACATGATGCCACATTGCATGCAACGCATATGCACCATATGACCCAAATAACCATTATTCTCTCTGCCAACCCTTTACCGCGCAGGCGCGCAGGTGATAGCAGCGACAAATGCTTTTTTCTTGTGTCAGGATGCATCGCAAATCACGAAACATCATCTGCCGTACGCACAGACCAGGAGCGCAACGCAACTCAACTGCACATATGTGCAACTCCTTGCCGCGTTCTCTCTGAAGGGATTGCATGTGGCGAGTGAAAGTATTTAATTTTACAGGTAGGAGGCCGGCTTTACGCTAACCAAAACAGAAAAACACCGAAACAGGAAAGTCATTTCTGACACCCACCGGGATTTGAACACGGGCTCTCGGGATATAGCTCAAGCACTCTACTAACTGAGCTATCGACCGGACGACAATATTTGCTATCTATCAAAAAAGAAGTAAATGCGTTATAATTTTGATGTTCAAGTCGATTGTCTGGTCGATAGCTCAGTTGGTAGAGTGCTTGCATTCTACCCCGTGAGCTCGGGTTCGAATCCCACCGAGCAGGGTGTCAGAAATGATTTCCTATATCGGTGTTTATTTCAAACCCCATAATAAAAATACCGGCAAGGTTTACTCAGCCTTCAAAAGAAATGAGTACCAGCCCCCTCAGGAGCTGGGAAACCCCTACTTCCAAAGAGTAGAGGGTTCGAATCGCGGCGGAGCACAAAAATATACCATCTTTATATTTGTATTTTCAAATATGCTCTTCACGGGGTTGAAAAATTCATATAAGTACCTGAAAAAAATAAAAGTTCGAGACGATTGTTTTAAAAACAACGTATATAAGCAGCCGATCGAAACGCATGGGAAAGATTTGAGGAGGCCTACGCCCATGAGTGCACTGAGGAATGCTGAGGAAGAAGAAGAAAAATAAACAATTAATATATAATTTCATACGATGTTATTCACACACAGAAAATGCATGGCTCAACCATCACCAGTTCAAGGATCGTCACCAAAATTCATGGATCAGCTTTAATTTTTGTTGTTGTTGTAAATAACACTTTTACTACGTTTAAGATTGCAAAATTGAAAAAACTGTTACGTCCTTGTGTTTGTGGGAGGCTGGAGATTGAATACATATTATTTATGCATGTATATAATAGGGAAATACCTCTCAGCGGCCTGTCAGGGTTTTGCATTGATATAATATATCCTGCCATGTACAGTTACAGAATAAAATGTGCGACGGGTGTAAACACAGCTTTAGAGCACAATTACTATTGTTGCACATAAGATACAAATAAGTAAAATAACATTTTTTTAAAGACTTTATTGAAAAGAATGGTTAAAAGATTAGTCCACTAAGAAAATATTGAATAGTTTGACTTCAATGTCATCTTATCTTAAGTAAGCCCAGATTTATCCTAAGTAATGACAACAACAAACTGAGATCTCGAATGCAACATACGAAAATAAACTTCTCAAAATCACCCACGGTGAGGTGAGAGATACTAATGATTGAAGTCGTCGCAACGCAACGCAACTAAGTTACACATATAGCGTAACTTCTTGCCTGCGTTATCCCTGAAGGGGTCGCATGTGGCGATTCGGGATCTATTTATTTTAACGGGTGAGGGGGCCGGCCCCACACCAACCACTTTCACTTGAAGTGGGGATTTCCCAGCTCCCGAGGGGGCTGGTTCTCATTTCTTGTGAAGGCTGAGTAAACCTTGAGATCGAACCCTTGCTCTCAGCATGGAGTGCAAGCATTCTACCGATTGAGCTATCGACCTTTTGACGAGTTTGGTCGTCGTCGCTACAAAGCGCCAATTCTCAAGCAAGACCCAGTTGCTGTAAGGCTGGATGAACCTTTGGTGACCGGTCATTGGTAAAGGTGTATGAATTTTTCAACCCAGCGAAGAGAAAATTTTAAAATCTAAATGGTATATTTTTTGTGCTCCTCCGGGATTCGAACCTACAACCTTCCATTCAGAGTCCGAAGTGTTACCACTAAACTACGGACCGTCGATACGATAAAGAGCTCTATGACATCTACAAAGAGCCCAATGTGATCACTTCAAGCAAATTAAGCTTGCAGTGGACTGGTGACACAATTAGAATGGATGAGGCATTATATAACCACTCATAACATCAAAAGTCGTTACAATGTTGCCAATGATGTCGCTGTTGAAAATTTGGAAGAGTTAAAATTGTAGCTCAGTGGTAGAGTGCTTGCATTCCATGCCGTGAGCTCGGGTTCGAATCCCACCAAGGGTGTCAGAAACGATTTCTCGTTTCGGTATTTATTTCAAACCCCTAATAAAATACCGGCAAGATTTACTCAGCCTACACAATTAAAAAGTACCAGCCCCCTCGGAAGCTGGGAAGTGATTGGCGTAAGGCCACCCCCTTACCTGTGAAAATAAATAGGTTTTATTTGCTGCATGCGAAATCCTGCGAGAAAAATGCTGTAAGAAGTTACTTTATATATGTAGCTTGCGTTTTTTTTAAGGGACATGTTTTTATTTTGTTTTGGTGTATTTGTAAGTATTATCTTAGAAATGTCAGACTTAACGTATTAATAGTTTTTTGCAACTTAGATAAGATTAAAGCTCATTAAGTGTAGTCCAAACTCAAATTCAAAATTTATGACTTACATATTTTTAAATTATAATTAAAAGTAACACATTTATTTTTATTTGCAAGCTATCGCGAAAATTTGCATTAAAACATTTTGTTGAATATTATGCAGATTTGGTGTTTCAAAAAACAAAACAACCCAAAAAAGGGTAAGAAAATTTTAATTTTAATTTTGAAATCGCGTGCCAATTTTTTTGCAACGTTTTTTCTGTCGTTGTCTAATGTCTTTCTTGTGTCCCATGCTTGTTGTTTGGCAAAATGAATAAATAAATTTATAATTTGAGAAAGCACGAATTTAAGTAAGTCGATTAAACTTTTAATTTATCATGTTCAAGGGAAAATGTAGCTTTTTCCCTGAGGATATCTTGAGACACGCTATCGAAAGCAATAGAACATTCTTAAAAAGTAATGTTTAGTCCGGTCGAAAGCTCACTTAGTAGAATGTTTGCATTCCATGCTGAGAGCTTGATTTAGACTCCCACCGAGGGCATCAGAAGTGATATCCCGTTTCGTTGTTTTTTCTATAATAATCAATAATCTAAGTTGCAAAAATATATTACATTTTAGATTCATATAAAATGCATTCCCATAAGCAGACGCGTATAAGTTCACGTTTACTTATGCCGAATGTGGACTTACAACATAAAAACCCAATGTCAAATGAACATAAGCCCTACAATTCTTGCCGACCTTCTTTAAAACAGGGGTGACATCAGAAAACTGATCCATTTTTTAACAGTATGGATGGTCAACCTCGTTCTAACCTTTAAGTCAAAAAAGTATTGCAACCCCAAAATACTATCATGGCTTAATCAGCTTCTCAAGAAATGAGAACCAGCCCCCTCGAAAGCTCAGAAACCCCCACTCCAACTAAGTATGAAACCTGTAAAAAATAAATGGGATAACACGGTAAGAAGTTTCTGTATTTTTGCAGTTAAGTTAGGTTACATTATAATTATTTTTTATATATTTTTTACGTAAATTGAATTTCATCCCTGAGTTGGCTAATTTCTATAAAGCAACCCTCCCCACCATGACGTCACTAACCATCATTTCCTGTCCAGCATGCATTTCTTTAATTGTCTGACATATTTGGTATTTTATCAATGCACTAGGACGCTAGCTGTCATTCTGTTAAGTGATATGTTGGTTGTATTTTTCAAAGGAAGTGCCTAATATCCGGACCGAAATGTTAAACGGTTTCATTTCATTTTTTTTAATAATGACTAGTACAATTTAAAAAAAGACCATAAGTAATAATTGGCATATAATTAATTATAATCTGAAGTCTTGTTTGCAGAAAAAAAATCATTAGAGGTTCACTTTTAATAGTAGTAATTTGTAATAGGAGTAGATTAAGGCTGTAAAAACTTGGTTCACTTTTGCCAATGCCAGCCTAGTTTCAGTTGATATTCATGGAGTTTTGTTTAATCCCCAAATAAAAATTAATTAAACAACATTATTATTTTTAAAGTTTTAAATATGTAGTGAGAAAAATCAAAAGGTAATATAAGATTTTTTTAAATCTAATCTAAGTTACAAAGATATGTTACATTGGAGATTCACATTACATGCATTCTCACAACCAGACATGTACAAGTTCGCGCTTGCACATGCCTCATGTGAGCCTACAACATAAAAACCAATCTCAAATGGACATACACCCTGCAACTCTTGCCGTCCTTCCCTGTAACAGGGGTGACATTGGTACAGTGAACCATTCTTACAGCATGGGTGGTCAGCCGCATACCAACCTATAAGTCAAGGAACATACACGACAAATTACATTTTTTAAATCAATAAATAATAATATATATGGACATCAAAAAACTAAAACACAAAACATATTTCACTTTAACAAATCCTAGCCGCCAACATTACAGAACAACCGCCATTTTAAATAATATGTAATTTCAAAAGTCTAAAAAATATCATCTTTTAAAATGAGTTACTTGTTTATTAATTGATTTCTTTGGGCCCCACCCCTGCTTTCCAGGGCGGCACTCATTATTTCTGTTAATTAATTAATTATTTTTTAGTTCCGCCTTTTTGCGCCAGATTAGTTACTGTTCCGGTCATGACGAAGCAAAGAATAAGATAAAGGTATTTTGTTGAGTAAAAAAAACTTAAATAAACAAAGTATGTTTCTAAAAAAAGAATCAGAATGTGTATTGAATAAAAAGATAACTTTGGAAATACAAATTCAGAGGTTGTCATTTATTTTGAAAAACTTATTTCGCTTATTTGAAATAAGCTTATACAAAAAAAAACTTGGGATACGATAAAAAAAATGGCTAAAATCATTAAATAGATGAACTTCATTTTTTTCTTTCTTTTACTGTAACTGTTAATCCGCTAGGGTGGCCAGAGCCCCTGTAGATTTGCCTCCATATTCTCCTATCCTTGCATACCTATTCAATTCATTCATCTCCATCATCTTTTTTATCCATTTTCTTTTTTTACCTACATTTTCATCATTTTTGAAGTACAAGATTTTTTTTTTCATCATTTTAGTACTTATTCAAAACAATCTTGATGCTCTCGTTAACTACGATTAATTATAATTAAGCAAAATAAATGTTTTGGTAAACAAGCCAAGAAGAACTGCTTACATAAGAAGTGTATCGGAACGGAAGAACGAATTTCATATTAATTGCTTAGGCTTGCTCTAAGAACGTGACGATTCTCTACAAATTGTTCATGGTAGAAACTAAATAAGTAACTTAAGTAGGTGTTTTTTTAGTTCATTAGGAGAGTACCAATTAATTATAAAAGTACCTACTTCGAAAATGTAGAAGAAAATTAGGATATTTTGGTGTAGGCTATTTAAAAGAAACTATTTCAAGCAAAAGTTTAAGGGTTAGGGAATCGATATTGTGAAGATTAATTTTAAATTAAAATTGTATCCGAGTAAAACGAAACAATTTTTCCGATTTGATTTATTTCCTCGTGGAGAAAAACCTTTGGTTTTTTATTTTATTTTTACATTAGATATCAAAAAAACTGTAGAATCTTTAATAAAATCATTTAACTGTCTATGATTGAAATTTATAAATATCCCTTTTTTATAGAAATGTGTAGGTACAATTTTTATCATTACTGTATTCTTAACTTTTCATTGAACAACTTTACTTTTCATTTGATCCTTTCCTTTTAATTCTTTCCATTTGATCTTTAATCCTTTCTTATTTTTTTTATGAAAGAATAGTAAAACATACGATTGGAAATATTGAGGTATTTTTAAAAAAAACCTTGAAATGCAAAACCTCGTCCTTTGTGAATGTCAAAATAAAATGCACAGCAAAAAAAACAAACAAATTCAAAAGACTTAAAACAATAAAATAATATACCTAGCATTCATTTATATACGTGCTAAAAAATAATAATTTAAATATAAAAAAACTCATATTATCACTGAAAAGTACCTACACGTTCATTCAAGGACATTGTATTTTTAATAACAAAACCATATTATGCGTCGACTTCCTCTCTATTCTCGAGTGGTCGCGGATTTATTATGCGAGAATAAAAAAAAATGGCAAAAGACACCGGCTCGCATAATACCAAATGCCTGTTAAATCGAGCCGAGCAAAAATCACCGAAAAAATCCACAAAAATAAAATGGCGTATGGGTTTCTCGAACGTCGGATATTTCCTTTAAAAACTCAACGCTTCCGGTGAGCGTGCTATCGCGAATGTAGGCAGTCTGTACTTTTTTTTAATTCCTAGATTTAATGGAAAAAATAGATTCTTTTCTCAACGGGCAAATATCACATGCCTAATCTAATTTAATTTAATCTAGGTTGCAAAGATAAGTTAGTTTTTTTAAATTCATATTTAATGCGTGTCCACAAACAGACACGTGTAAGTTCGCGCTTTATATAAAGAGGACAACTGCAGTTGTCCTCTTGATAATGATGTGATAACATCGAAAGCGCTCGAGGAAATAAATCAACTAGCAAAGAAAAACTTTTATTTATATTTTTACATTGTTAATTTAAAATGAATCATCTCAATTGTCAATACACAAATTCTTACACTTTTAATCAATTAATTTATAAATTGATACTGTGCAGTGTGTACCTGTTTCTGGCCTGGAAAAATATTTTTGTGAAGTGCATTCCTCTTCACAAATGTATTAAAAAAAGTACATTTTTTACAGTATTTTTTTTAAATAAATAGTACTAATAAAATGTTGAAATAGAACAGAAAAAACATTGGCCAATTACATATTTTTCACACTTCCTATATCTTCTAGGCATTTCACACATTTCCTAGGAACTTTAATACTCTCATACATTTACAGTAACTACAAAATTCATATTTTTTATATCCCAGAGTTTTTAAAATATTTTATTATTATTTCGTAGTCAGCAGGTAAATACAGTACCCCAAGTATAAAGCATTGCGTAACTCTCACCTCGATTGCGTAAATTTATAATGTATGGAATATATGACGGCACTCCTAGAGAGTGATTAAGTTTTGATATATTTTTTTTATTTACATTTTTATACTCGGGGTACAGGCAGGTACATAATATTCCTTGTTTACATTGGTATACTACAATATGTGCGTACTCCTACAAGAAGTGAATCGAGTTTTGTGCTGAATCTCTTAACATCTGTTCATATTTTGATGTATTTTTTGTTATTCGTTCCTTCACGCATATTTATCTTGTACAACACCTTCATTTTTTCTGTACTCATCACAATCAACTTTTTCTTCCTTTCTCATATTTTTTTGACAGATTTGTGGAGAGAAATGCAATTCACCAATCTCTTTGGCCTGACCATAAACATATTATGTTTTTAATGAATTCTGAATTCATAATTACGCAATGACATCTTTTGAACCAGGGTCAAACTTATGATCTGTACCCTTAGTACGAGTTGCAAAACTTGAGAAAAGTAAAGTTTACGGAATATATTACAGCTTGATTTCTCCCAAAATCTGCCGTTTTTGTTTCTTACACTTTATGGTCTTAGCAAAAGAGTTACAGTGATGAAGAAAATCAAGTTCAAACAAACAAAAACGGCAGATTTTGGGGGAAATCAGTCTTTCATAATTGCCGTAAACTTAACATTACTCAAGTTTTGCAACTCGTACTAAGTGTACCGGGGGTCAGGCGGGAGTCGAACCAGCATTATTCTATTCCAAATACGCTAATCAAGATTATCAACTTGAATCCCTCGGCCATAACACCACCGACGATTATAAATTATATATAGATTCTTTTTATGGAAATACAAAAAAATACATGTTTCACGTAAGTAAAACGTAGTTATATAAATTGTATTTTATTTCATGTTTGAGACATTACGAAAAAAAAGAAAGCAGTTGGCTGCGTGCATAAGGTAATTGGCCTACCATAGCAGAAGTACAAACATGCTCTCTCACACGATGTTCCAATGAATGAGCTTAAAAAGATAATATGTAACATCTAGAATGGTTTCTTCATTCCTTCAAATAGGTATGAAACATGTTTTTTAAAGGCTGTTTTTTTCCGAAGACCCAAACTGAAGTAGGAGGATGGAGTGAGAGTAAATGAAACGCAGCTTCTCTAGGAGGCATCTTGGAAGTCAGTCACTGAAGACAGGAGGCACTGGAGATGAATATTAAAGAAGGCCAAGGAGAGATATGAGATGTATCAGAAGAAAAATATGTTATTTTGACTTTTAGGTTGGTATGAGGCTGACCACCCATACTGTAAAAAATGAAAATACTTTTTTAACTTTGTTACAATTCACTTGAGTTTTTTTTTTTTTTTTTTTTTTTTTTTTTTTTTTTTTTTTTTTTTTTTTTAAAAACACAACCAGTTTCGGGAGAAGCAGTACCTCCCATCTTCAGGTGTAAATATCAACTAACATAAACTGGTTGTGTTTTTTAAAAAATAAAACTCAAGTGAATTGTAACAAAGTTAAAAAAGTATTTTAATTAATTAAAATGTGCTTTCACAAAGTTACTGCCCAAAATCTAAATAATATACTGTAAAAAATGGTTTACTTTGCTAATGTCACCCCTGTTTCAGGGAAGGTCGGCAAAAGTTGCAGGGTTTATTTACATTTGAGGTTTGGTTTTAATTTGTAAGTATACATACAGCATTTGTAAACGTGTCTGTTTGTGGGCATGCATTTAATATGAGTTTTGAATGTTAATATATCATTGCAACTTAGATTTTAGGGTGCGAAGTTTTCGTGTTGTTCATCCCTCAAGAGCCGTTTACATGATACCCTAGAAAATTCACACAAGCAGGCACGTCTAAGTTCAATCATACACATGATGCATGTGTTCTTATAAAATAAAAACCCAAATCTCTAATGAATATAGATAGGAGGTAGTGCTTGTCCCGAAACTGGTTGTGTACAATTTAATTTATGAATATAAACGTGCTACTTTTGCTAGCTTTGATGAAACAGGGGTGACATTGAAAAAGTGAACTTTTTTTTTGTACAGGGGATCAGCCTCATACCAATCTGCATTTCATAGAACTTAAAAACGGCGGTTATACAATAGGTTTGTTATTTTGGAGATTTATTTTATTTTGTAAAAATAATTTCATGTTTTCTTTTTGGTTGAGTGTACCACTATCGTGCTCTATGCTCTGATTGACCATCTAACTACTAAATTACCTGTAGTCTTCAGAGAATTATTCTTGCATAAAATGGTACTTTAAATACGAAATATTTATTCAACAACAAAAAAAGTACCAATATTTTCTAAGCAAGTGCATTAAAAAATTTACTCAACTTTATGACTGAAAATGGTACTTTCAAGGAAAATTCTTGGAAAATTACTAAAAGTACCAATTACGGTAGTACTAGATAATGTATTACATTTTATGAAGTAACGATGGATTGTTTGACGTACAGAGAGCGCTCGAACGCAATCCAATATTTTTTTATGTATTTGAAAATAATTTCACGTAACATTGCCTACTGCATAATTTCATATTTCCCTCATAAATGTAAGCATTGTTTATTACGGTTATTTAAATATTGACTAGATTGTCCGGCCGTTAGCTCGGAAGGTAGAATAATTGTGTTGTACGCTAGAAAGCTTGGGTTCGATCCCCACCAAATGTGCCAAAAATAATTCTCCGTATCGGTGTTCATTTCAAAACCCAAAACAAAATACCGGCATGGCTCACTCAGCATACACAAAAAAATGAGAACCAGCGCCTTCGGGGGCTGGGAAATCCCCACTTCAACTGAAGTGATTAGCGTATGCCGGTAAATAAGTAGGTTCACTCGCCACATGCGAACCCTTCGAAGAGAACGCGGCAAAAAGTTACACTAAATGTGTAGCTTATTTGCGTTTTTTTTCTGATACCAGAAAATAACATACTTATTTAAATAAAACTATTTAAGATAAATTACAATTGAGTCACAAAGAAGCAAAGACGGCAATCCAGTGTAGTCTTCAGAAAATGTAAACTACGCTACACATATAGTGTAACTTTTTGCTACGTATTTCCCGAAAGTATTGACATGTGGAGAGTGGAACCTATTTAATTTAACAGGTAAGGGGGCCGACCTTACACCAACCCCTTCTGTTGAATTGGAGGTTTCCCAGTTCCCGAGGGGGCTTTTTTGTTTTTGGGTTTTAAAATAAACACCGAAACGGGCAATCATTTCTGACACCCTCGGTGGGATTCAAACCCGAGCTCTCAGCATGGAATGCAAGTACACTACCAACTAAGCTATCGATCGGATAAATACATTGAAATGACGAGAAATTATATTACGATATTTCCAAATATTTCTTACATTTTCGAAAAAAAATACTATATTTCCGTTTCTGCTTCTAAACTTACGATTCTTTATTAACCCTTTCCCAATGTATCTGAACAGGTGGGTTTTTCTCAGGTAGATGAAGTGAATATAATATTCAACCGCTAAACAAACAAACCCACCGAATAATGGCTTATATTAACAAAGTATAATTATTAACATTTTTTGATTACCGAGAAATAGTTTCACATTAAAATAATTAATCCCCAAGGCACCTTTGACGCCTAGTTTTTAGTTAATTTTAATAGATCCTTCCCCTTTTACGATGAAGGTTTTGAAGGAGCCTCATTTTTTTGCTAGATTGTATTGTTGTTGTTTTTTTAAGGTAGTAGAAACCATTTTGAAGACAGGGTCAACCGTTAAACGACCAAACAAATTTGTAATTACGTATTTCGATTCCATGTGACAAAATAACTCATGACAACTTTCACATGGCAGAAAAACACATAACATTACATTGCAATGACAATACATCAAATGATAAAATATTACAATGACAAAAGATCACAAGAAAGTACATCATATGACAAAACATCATACAGTTATGTAAATAGGTAATATTAAAATGAGTATGGGTTTTTTTTTTTTTAAGGAATCCTGTGCGGGAGGCTCCCCAATTCTTGAGAGTCTTGGGGGTCTATGTCACCCTGGAAGGGTGCCGCAGAGGTGTTGCTTGAGTTCTTGGTTCTGTCGTGAGACGCTGCAAGGAAGTGGTGATTGATGTTGGTTTTTGAATAAAACCGGATTAAATTGGGAAGGAAACACAGATACTGGTGGACCATTCCATAAACGGGTAGTTTGGCAGAGGAATGAGTCATGAAAACGCCAAGTTCTCATAGTTTTGAGATCGACTGCAAAGGGATGAATGAGAGTCGTACTACGAGTTTCCCTTTCTGAAATGCGAGGGGGAGGGATTAATGAATGGAGCTCATTAGAACAAGCTCCGTGGTAATATCGATAAAAAAGACTGAGCATTCCAACTTTTCTTCTGTGCTGGAGCGGCTGCAGATCGGATGTCAGAGAAGGATCATTGATCAACCTCACTGCCCTCCTTTGCACAGAATCAAGTTGGTCACTCAACTTCTTGGACATACCACACCAGAGATGGCTGCCATACTCGATAATGGGGCGGATTTGGGATTTATACAGAGTCAATAACTGGGCTGAAGTAAAAAACCTACGGGCTCTGTATAATATGCCGAGTCGCCGGAAAGCGGAAGTTGTGCGAGACTCAATAGCATCATGGTATTTTAACTCTGATGACAGAGAAACACCAAGAAGATTTAAGTGTTCATGGTTAGAGAGGGAGATATTGTCGAAAATTGGGAGATAGTTGTTTGGAATCCTCTTTAAGGATATCAGACATACATAGGTATTAGTTATAGCTATGTAATAGGAATCCTCATAAGTATGTGTGGGTAGGAATAATTAAATAAAGTACTTGAATTGTCTAGAAATAATGATTACTACGTACCTACTTGAATCTTTCCTTAATTCTGGAACTGTCTAGCGAATATAGTTTCTAGATAATACTGTTGTGAAGAGTATATAAGACGCTTATTGCTTGCACTAGAGTCAGTCATCTGTGAGCTTCACCCATACACCGAACAAATTTGACCAGTGAACTAAAACCAGTGTAATGGAATAATCGAGACTGTCGTTGTTAAAATAAATTTCAAAGTGTAAAATAAATAACTGTAAAAGAAGACCAGTGTTGTTAATTGAAAGACTTTCGAACCCCAAAAATCGTAACAATACACTTTAAACAGAACATGCCAATCAAGAACTTACAATAGGCTAAATAAATGGTTGTGGTGTTTTGTCATGTGATGTTTTTTCATGTGCCGTTTATGTATTATTTAGGTTTGTGATGTTTTGTCCTTGTGTTGTTTTGTCATAGTTATGTATTTTCTGTGTTGATTTATTGTTGTGATATTTTGTCATGTGATGGACATGTTTGATTTTATAAGTGACTGAAGTTTTCATCTAAAATGTTTATTTGTAGATATATATTTGCAACAAAGATCACAGATTGTAATGATTGAAAAGACTGGTTTGTAATCTGATCAACATCAAAGTTCACAGGATTCACATGAATGGTAATTTTCACGTTTTATGTAAGCTGGTCAAAATCTGATGATCGGCTTAGCTAGGCATGAAAAGCAACTTTTAAATTTACATTTACATATTTTTTGTATGAAAAAAGCAATTGTAATCTGATCGACATCAAATTTCACTGGAATCAATCCGAGAGTATTTTGCAAGTTTTCAGACATTTTTTTTTCTGTTGAGAGGTTGAGAATTACAATTGGTATATACATACATGTTTTTTTTATTTTAAAATATTAAATGAAATTGAAATAATTTATAACATGTATCACAAAATACCCCACATGGTTCGTCACAGGTTGTAGAGCATATGATTCAAAGAGTTCTATATAAAGAATACATAAATACAGCCACCAAACGGTGCATTTTTTTTTCTTCATTTATCTCGAAGGGTCGTGAGAACCCTTGCGTTCCCTTTGTGCACCTGCTAAGACCTTCAAAACGTGCATAAAGGAATCAAATGCATGCTGCGATACTCATAAAACGATCCTTATTTAACGTCTCAATAAAGATCATAATCCCGTTTTGCCAAAATTAAATTAGTCCTTCAAAAAACAATTCACCTGTTTTCTCACCTGGTTTCAGGAACACCTTGATATATATATATATTTCAAATTTGAAGAAATGTCGCTTACAACTTCTAAATCTATAATATTATCTATAATCTGAGTTGCAAAGATACATTGACATTTAAAATTCATATTAAATGCATGCCCACAGACACGTTCGCGCTAACAAATGCTGCATGTGTAGTGCGACATTTATTTAACTTTTATAATGATTTTCTGAATGACCAAGACTTTTTTTTAAGAAAACCTGTGCGGGAGACTTCAGAGATTTCAGAGACTCTAGGGATCTATGACACTTGTTGTAGTGCCACAGAAGTGTTGTTTACGAGCTTGGTCGTCGCGACGAAGCGTCAATACTCAAGAGAAACCCAGTTGCTGTAAGGCTGGATAGACCTTTAGTGACCGGTCTTTTGGCATGGAACATAAGAATTCGACAACATTCGACCGGTCCGTAGTGAAGTGGTTAAAGCAACGAACTCATAATTGGAAGGTCGTGAGTTCGATTCGAAAGCATATTAAAATTTTCAAAATTTCCCTTCGCTAGGTTAAAAACTTCAATCGCTTATACCAAAGACCTGTACAAGCGATTACAGAACCAGCCTTACAGAAATTGAATATTGCTTGAGAATTGGCGCTTTCCATAGCAACGACTAAGTTCGAAGAGGGGTCTTAAGGTGTGTTTCACAAAAAACCAGCGCTTATGAAATAAATAATCCTAATATATAGTTTAAAATTTTTTGAGGAATTCAAAAACACTGTTTATTTTCACATGAATATATTTAAAAAGATTACAATCTTTAGAGTAAGTTACTAACGTTTTCGACCTAGAAGATACCTGATGATGACCTTCTAGGTCGAAAACGTTAGTAACTTACTCTAAAGATTGTAATCTTTTTAAATATATTCATGTGAAAATAAACAGTGTTTTTGAATTCCTCAAAAAATTTTAAACTATAACAGTATGAATTTTCACAGTGTTAATACACAAACAATACAAAATATAAATAATCCTAATATTATTATAATTATTATTAACTGAGCTATCGACCGGGCACGCCGGATCCTTCGGAAACAATGCGCCAAGAAGTTGTGCTATACGCGCAGCTTATAACGTCTGCGTTGCATAGTTTGGTACACTTTTTAACTGTAAAAATGATAAACTTTCTCTTGACATTATTTATGAAAGATTCAGGATCGCGGATCCAAGGTGTTGAAACCGTCTTTGAGAGCTTACCCTAAGCGTTAAGGTCTCTTTACGTCATAAGGGGCGCCTTAGGGTAGGCGGGCTTATCTCTCTATTTAGGGTCGCTTTGAGGACTGTCGATAGGGTGTGAGGGGATTGTGTGTGTGAAAAAATATACGTGGATAAAATGGGGTAAACTAAAATGATATATGTAATAAAAGTTAAGCTATCTTCAATATTAAGCAAAAAAAATAAGGAAAGGTTGGTGATTAATGTAATGAGCAAATATGAATAAAAACAATTTAGGATTTAATATACTCACTTTTACTTTCTTCGGCTCATAAGCCTTGAAGGCTCAGGGCATCCCGCACCATAATTCTCCAGGACTCGCTGTCCTGTGCTGCTTCCCAGAACTTCGGCGTCGGCTTCAACGTTGTCTGCCCACCGCATCCTGGGACGTCCGAGTGGTCTAACACCTGAGGGGGCACCATCCAAGACTGTTCTGATGATCCTGGAGTCCTCTGCACGTGCTACATGTCCGGCCCACTGGAGTCTTCTTGATTTCATTACCGACACTATGTTTGGATCTTGAAACACGGACATCAGCTCCGCGTTGGTCCGGATACGCCACCTGTCATCTTCAAATACAGGTCCGAGAATGCGACGAAGCATTTTGTTCTCAAAGACCTGGAGAGAGTTCTCTTGTTTTTGAGTCAGACTCCAGGCTTCGCCTCCGTACAACACAACTGGCCGAACAATGGAAGTGTATACCTTGAATGTAATACATATTTTTTAAAACACTGATGGTCAGCCTCACAGCAACTTATCTTCTTAAAAATGATTGAAATCTAGAAAATAAAATATAAGTGATCTACAAACATTAAACGATAAAAATTTAAAAAATACGAAATCTAACGTTTTAAATTTGTTTAATTCCATTAACATTCTTTGTTTGTTTGCATTAAATGTCGTTTTCGATAATTTATGGGTTTTAAAGTAAAATACGGATTACGAAATTTCTTTCATGTGTATGTTAGTAATTATTTTAATAGCAAAACAAATGGAAAAAATTGTGTGTACAAAAGGAAACGCGCACTTAAAAAACTGTTCAAAACAATTGTATAAATAAACAGATGTACTTAAAAATGTTTTTTTCTTTCATGAAAAAAAAATTGAAAGAGAATTTAATTTATAGGCGACGATTGACATGGAAAAATATTCCTTATGGATATTTGCCGTAAGGATTATTTTACTGAAAAAGGACATGATTTAATTCCTTTGTTTCATCAGTTCTTTTAATCTTTTTATGAATGTCATTATTTTTCAATAAAAATGTGTAAACAATATTCATTTGCAATTTAAATTTGTGTGTTTTTTGGATAAAATAAGATAAGTCCATTTTTTTTCATGATTCACTTTTTATATTGCCCCCCCGATACCCTTTTCAAATCTGATATCAATCGCCATTTGCTCTCAGTGTCTCAAAACAAAGCAAAGCAACACACACCACAGCACTGCGCAGCTAACGACCCTGCAACCGGATAAGCACATCAACTGCCACATCACCAACAACTCTGCGGCACTATAACGAGTGTCATAGACCCCTAGAGTCTCTTGAATACAGGGAGTCTCCTGCACAGGCTTCCTTAAAAAATAAATTTAAAAAACGTGGCAAGAATTGCACAGGTTTTCGTACATTTGAAATTTAGTGGTTTTAAATGGACACACAGTAGGTGTCGCTTGACCTAGGTTGGTATGAGGCTGACCACCCTTAAAGTAATAATTGGTTCACTTTGTTAATGACACCTCTGTTTCAGGGAAGGTCAACAAAATCATATCAAACAACTAATCTAAAATCTAAGGTAAACCTATCTGGAGGGCTTATTTGAGATTCTGTTTTTTTTTCTGTACGCGTGAAGCATGTGTGAGCGTGTACTTGCACGTGTGCGCCTGTGGGTGTAAATCAAATATAAATATTTTAATATATTATGTGTATCTGTGCAACTAAAATTATACATGGTAAATATACTTACTTTTTCTGTTGCACCCCGGTATCAGAGAAATCTAATCTAATCTAATCTAAGCTGCAAAGATGCAATCATTTAAGATTCACATTAAATGCATTCCCACAAGCAGACATGTATAATTTCGCGCTAACACATGCCGCATGTGGACCTACAACATAAAAACCCAATCTCAAATGAACATAAGCCCTGCAACTCTTGCCGTCCCTCCCTGAAACAGGGGTGACATTGGCAAAGTGAACCAATTTTTTTATATTATGGGTGGTCAGCCGCATAACAACCTATAAGTCAAGGAACATACATGACAAATTACATTTTTTAAATCAATAAATAACAATATATACATGGACATAAAAAACTAAATCATAAAACCAATTTCACTTTAAGAGCGCTCTTGAATATTTTTAATTTTAAAATCTGCGTTCGCTTAATACCTATCTATGCCACAGCCGCGCGCTCGGAGGTCTTATTTTGTAGTTTTTGAAAGGTACGTATATTAACTTATAATATCTGTGGACTAGAAATTATTTTAACCAAAAAATACATATATATATATGTCTCAACTTACTTACGAAAATGGTCATTAGTAATAAAAATAACAAAGAACTTCACAGTTGCATTTCATTAGTAATAAAAATAACAAAGAACTTCACAGTTGCATTTCCATGTGTACAAAAAACTCGGCACAACGAAAAAAAAATCTTGAATGTTGGTGCCATTTCAAATAACGGCTGCCGACTAGACCGGAAATAACTAGAGTTGACAGATAACACACGTTATAAATATTGTGATCGCCAAAGTCGTGGCAATATTTCATATTTCATATTTAACTTTATCACTCATTTCATTATAACCACTGCAACGTGTGACAGGAGAGAAACGCAAGTGGTAGCATGTCGCTGCCTTTGTTTTTGTTTGCCGTAGAGACCATTAAGCTAATGTTACATGAGCAATTTTTGCATGTGTACTGGACCAATGTGTCTTATAAAAACAGGAAATTGATTTCAAAAATATTTAAAACAACTCTCACATTACGAATTTTACGCTTATTCTTAGCTCAGATTGTGAAGAATTTTATTCTTATGACAACTGCAGTATGTATCAAATCAGCACGTTAGTTTCCGCTCCTCTATGTTATTACTCATAGTAGCTTGCAGTACACTTTTTGGCAGCCATTTTTTTATGCCGGTCAGATAGACTCAACCTTTTCCATCCTTCAACATCAAAACTATAAATTTTCAACAATAAATCAATAGTTTCGCAAATTATATTTTTAGTAATAATAATATCAGGATGATTTTTGCGAGCGCTGTTTTTGTGTAAATCACACCCCAAGAGCCCCCAGCGAGCTTGGTCGTCGCTAAATAAAGCGTCGATTCTCAATCAAGACCAAGTTGCTGTAGGGCTGGATGAACTTTGGTGACGGGTCTTGGTAATGGTTTGTGTATTTCCACTTTATTAATTCATTAGAACTTTGAAAAACATTAAATAAAAAAAAAACAAGTTTTTAGTTACTCGTAAGCGTAACTACAGATGTTATGGATATGTGAAGGTTCCAAGGAATTTTATGAAAAAAGTGGTCAATATAGTGCATACACGCAGAATTTCTTAGTAAATATTTAGTTTTTACATACTGTAAAATTGCGTTTCCTTTCTCGCAATTTCGCTTTCTTGATGACTAAAATTATTTTTTAGCGTAAAATCCGTAGGAAGTAGAATGTCGACCGATTATTTCTAAAATAGTAATAATAAATTTCTAAGTTAAGTATCAAAGTCTTAATCTAAATTAAAGTTGCAAAGATATATATCATTTCAGATTCATATTAAATACATTCCCACAAGCACACACATAGTAGTTGAACATAAGCCCTGCAACTTTTGTCGACCTTCCC
The DNA here is from genome assembly GCA_951799405.1 of Agapetus fuscipes. Classification (NCBI taxonomy): domain Eukaryota; kingdom Metazoa; phylum Arthropoda; class Insecta; order Trichoptera; family Glossosomatidae; genus Agapetus; species Agapetus fuscipes. The sequence continues at coordinate 2,359,235 of OX637364.1, read as the reverse complement.
AGAAACAGGGGTGACATTAGCAAAGTTAACCATCTTTGTACAGTATGGGTGGTCAGCTTCATACCAACCTATAAGTCAAGGAATGTATTATTAAGAAATTGTTGATTGCAAAAAATAATATTTTTGTAAAAATGTAACATGGAAAATCGTAAAATGTTCTCGCTTCGAAAATGTTGCATATCACTTGCCGACGAAACAAAGGTTTGTTATGAGATAGTTTTAGCGAAAAAAAAAAAGTGCCGCAGGTCCCGCCTTCTGTGAGCGTTGGCGCTCGACTGAGGTTTACCCCGCGAATCTCGCATTTAAAAGCCATTTGTAAAATAATAATAAAAAATACATCTTGTGAAATAAAAAATTTGAAAAAAAATACAACTAAGCTCAAGATTATATTAGTCAATATTTGAATTGAAAATAATTGGGCACAAATAACCATTTTTTGAGATTTTATTCGAAGATACAATGTACACTTTTTTGTCCGTTTTTGCTTCTAGATTTTTTTTTTAATTCAGTTTTCTTCATCTGAATCACATTTTAAATCACACCACAAACTAAAACAGGATATAAAATATATTTGTAATTTTTTTTTAGATTTCAAAACACCACCAATTTACAGAAAAACTGGTTCAAAAATTGTATGTTTTCCACTTACCGCAAGAAGGTGTTCGTAATTTATATTTTTTCAAGTAATAAAAGCGTTTATAGACATATATTATTTGATGCATATTGCAAATGAAATGTTTAACTAACACTTAAAGTTATCAAAAATTTATATTTGTCCATATTTATTGAAAAAAAACCACGTCAAAAACTGTGTTTTCGAGAAATTTCCTAGCACCCTCTTAACAAACCCTAGCCGCCAACATCACAGATCAACCGCCATTTCTTTCTATCCTTGCATACTTCTTTCATTTCCTCCAGAGTCATAACCTGGCAGAGAAACATGGCAATAATTGGACAGGTTTTTGTACACTTGAAAAATATAGTTTTGAATGAGCGCCCGCGTGCAAATTACTTGACTTTTTACGTATTTATTTGCATAAAAGAATAGTTGCTTTTCTGCACGTTTTCTTTTATTAATTTTGACGAATATCATTTTTCTCATCTACCACTTATTTGTTTCTTTATAAAAATGATGACAAACAAAAATTCAAGTTTATAAGGTGTTTACTGTGATACTGGCTGCATTTTTATTACAAGACCAATCATTACAAAAAATGAAATTCTTTTTGATATTTTGTATGATTTTGGCAGTAGCCATTACCGAGGTGAGTTGATTTTACTTTTATTTTCAATTATCTTTTTCTCTAATTTTCTGAATAACTTCACTATAAGGACCTGAGCTGGAAGTCTCATCACCACGGTTATTCTTACCTACCGAATATCGGCTATGTTTGTTTGAAGACTAATCAGCCGTTAACTTGCGGCCATCTTGAGTTGACAGGTCTTCATACAAATATTACCGATATTCGATAGGTAAGAATTACCGTGGTGATGAGACTTCCAGCCCTGGAAATTTGAGTGTCACGTTTAGCTATAGGATATGTAAATCCTTGTCTTGAATAGGCAATTTAAAAAAATCACAGATTGCCCTCTTTGTTGTACGCCGCATGTTCGACGATTTATGGCTGTTTGAATTCTTCCTACTTTCTTGAATTTTTATCATTATTACCTATAATCTAAGTTAAAAAGATATATTATCTATACAAAATCACATTAAATGCAAGCGGACACGTATAAATTCGCGCTTACAAATGCTGAATGTGTACATACAAATTAAAATCAAAAAATCAAATTACCATAAACCTTGCAACTTTGGCGACTTTCCTTGAAACAGGGGTGGCATTGGCAAAGTGAACTATTTATTTGCAGTTAAGGTGGTCAGGCACATACCAACCTATTTGGCAACAGAGGAAATTATTATAACGGATAATTGAAAACCGATTTTCGCGTTTTTTTGTCATTCTCTATCTCTGCATTCGATTTCCCTAAGATAAAAATAACATTTCACCTATTTAAACAATTGATTTTTTGGGAAAAAATAGGGAACACTGACAAGGTATGGTGATTTGGAAAAAGTGGTCACTGATCGTCTTTTTTCAACACACTTTTCTCTTTCTATCCAGCCTAATGTCATTACATTTTGTATGAAACCGTTGTCTTCAACGGTTACTAATGACAGTTTTTTTGTTCAGATTGAATGTGGCAGAGGAAGACGTGGAAAATTCAATAGGAGACGATGGGATGACAGCGATTCACATTCCCACGAGTGCATTTGTCCGGCAACAGCACCAACAGCAGACTTCAGCAATGCCACACAGTCATTGGACACCCTTGTGTAAGTTGGCTTCAGTCAGCGATAGTCATGATTTCAAGATCATGGTTCAGTGAGTGATAGTCATGATTTCAGGATCATGATTCAGTCAGTGAAAGTCATGATTTCAAGATCATGATTCAGTCAGTGATGGTCATGATTTCAAGATCAGTTCAACAACTGTAATATGTAACTTTCATCGTCAATTTTTGCTTCAAAGAGTTTTCGTTTTTTGATAATCTTCTATCGAATTTGGACCGTTATCCATCGTTTCTCATCTCTTTACAAATAAAAGCGTAATTTATTTAGAGCTGTAGTACCTACATAGCTTAGAACAAGTTGCACACAAATTTGTAACAAAACATAAGTCTCTCTGGACCAAAAAATTAACCACGATCAAGGCCCAGCAGAACAATATACTTCATCTGAAGCTGCCTAAAATGATTTATGGGATTTGTTATTGCTTGGATCTTCTATAAAGCTATTCTTGAAATTAATGAAAGTACAGCGCAAAGTTCAATAAAGAGGCCTTCTGTTGATGATCAAAAAAAAACTTATAAAAATGTGACTTTTTTTCAATAAATATATAAAATTGTATAGGAACACAGTGCGAGCCCTGTGGAACTCCGCTGAGCCACCGTTGAGCACAGCAGCGCAACAACGTATGAAGAAAGCAATTTTGGATATGGCTGCCAGCGACTCAAGCAAATGGCAGCAATACGCATTTTCCATGTCGCTTTGGTTGTGGAGTAACCTTGGACAGTACAAAACAAAGCCAACACTTTGTGCTTTCGCCACGGTATTTGGAACATTCACTCCTTGATCTCCATGTTTGTTTTATTCAACTATTAAACTTCTTCTTATGGAATGATTTGTGTTGCAGATTATCAACGCTACAAGCGAATATCAGAGAACCAAGAATACCAATATTATATTTGATGCATTGGATAAAACCGGAGTTTTCCTTGGACAGTCAGCAGACAGAATTGTTCAAACTGCCATCTCAAACTCTGGATGTAAATGTCATCCAGACGAGGTAAAACAACAAGATGTTTCAATTTCATATAACACATCTCTCAGTTTTCCATTTTGCCTTGAGTGATTCTATTTCTAAGTTACTTTATCCTTCTGCCTTTGTCACTGACTTCCTCGTCCTGTATCTTATGTATTGTACACTTATTTTGTCCGTCAGTTATTACATGTTTTATCAAGATACCCGGACTAAGAATATTTATTTATTTCAGAACATTCCCAGTGCCCCAGCCCAGACCTGCTACAAAGATGGTGCTGTTTACGTCATCAAGAATGAATGGCACAGACGCGGTGAGGAGTTCCCATGTGGTCTGATGAGTTCCGCCATGACCATGTACAGCTCCAGCAATTGGGTGGAACAGGCCATGGCAGCTGTTGCTACGGCCACTCTGTCAGAGATACAGAGCTCTCTGGTACCATTGTTTGATAAAAAAGTCTTGTTTGAGGTGAGTTCTATTTCTAATCTGATCTAATCTAAGTTGCAAATATATGTTACATTGAAGATTCACATTACATGCATTCTCACAACCAGACACGTACAAGTTTGCGCTTGTACATGCTTAATGTGAACCTACAACATAAAAACCAAATCTCAAATGAGCATACACCCTGCAACTCTTACCGTCCTTTCCTGTAACAGGGGAGACATTGGCAAAGTTAACCATTTTTACAGCATGGGTGGTCAGCTGCATACCAACCTATAAGTTTAGGAACGAAATTCAAAAGAAACTAAAAACTAAATGAAACTGAAATTCTATAGAATGTGTCTTTGTGAAATATGAGTACATTAACATCAGATGAAAAGACAACGCAACATTTTAGCGTCTTTTCAATCTACAAACACGCTGAAGTAACTGTACTCGTAACTTACTTCATTACTTAATCCGGCTAAAGCCCTGAAGGCTCAGGGTCTCCCGCACCACAATCGTCCAGAACTCGCTGTTTTGTGGCACTTTCTTCCATGGTCTTCTTACTCCCAATATTTCCACGTAAGCTTCCACTTCTCACCAGATCTTCCCACCGTATCCTGGGACGTCCGAGAGGTCTGACACCCAAGGGCGCACCATCGAAAACACTTCTGATTATCTTGAAATCCAGGATATGTGAACCTTTTTTATTTTTTGGATGATTGGGCCAGCAGGATGACGTCGCATTTTTCCTGGGTTAATTTGAATTACTACATTTATGCAATTCTCTTGGATTTCAGTTCTTCAACCTTCAGACACTGGGAAAGATTCCCAGATGCTGTTGCCGAGATTTCGTCAAACTTGCTAGAGACTTGTCAGACAAGAACAAGCAAGGAAGCGCGGGCATCATCCAGTCCGTCAAGGACAAGATTTCACCACCAACCACAACAAGCACCACAACAACAACCACAACAACTTCAACCACAACAACGACAACCAAAAAGCCGACAACATGTAGCACAACTAAGAAGCCAACAACTGCAACAACCAAAAAACCATCGACGACGTGTAAACCAAAGAATTAATAAACGTACCTGATAGCAACGACGGAAATCATATTAGGAGCATTGCAAGACATCAATAATCGAAGTGGCAAATATGTACATAGTAACATTTAAAATTCATATTGAATGCATTTTCACAAGCAAACGCGTATAACATCGCGCTTACATATGTCATATGTGAACTCACAACATAAAAACACAATCTCAAATGAACGTAAACCCTATAATTTTAGCCGACCTTGCCTGAAGTAGGGAGACATTGGTAAAGTTAACCATTTTTTTACATTATAGGTGGTCAGCCGTATACCAAGCTATAAGTGAGGAACAAAAATTATGATTAATTATATACATAACCAAAAATAAATGTATTTAATCTAAAACGTAAGTCTATAGCCGGTCAATGCCGGTGTAAGTTTGAAAAAAATTGTGCAGGTTTGATCCCCGTTAGGTCTGCCAGACTGCTTATAGTTTTGACTTCGAGTCAAGAAAATATAATTTAATTATAATATATGAAGTATTAATAAATAAATTTGTTAATTAATAATGTTATTACTTGTTAATGATACTTGTTTCTGACCATGATTAAAATGGTTGATGAATGAAATTATTTTTCACGATATTATTTGACTAACGAAGATCCATCCTGCCTTCGAGTAATTAAGTCTGTTTGAGAATGGACGCTTTCTATGGCGACGACCAAGCTTTCAGAGGGCTTTTGAGGTGTGATTCAAACAAAAACAAGAGCTCCAAAAATGAACCATTTTAAGAGTGGTGTACTTCGCGCTAGGGATGGGCGAAATATATCGATTTGTATAAAAAAAATACCGATATTTTCTATGAAAAATATCGATAGTTTTCTCGATTTTAGAAATATCGATTAATCGATATATTTATTCAAGTATCAAAAACGATATTTTTTTGCAAATGTGACCCCACACTTTATAGGTGGTTTTGTTTGGAAGCCAACATTTTTACGTAGCAAATCGCAAGTCTCCTTTCCCCCCTCCCCCCCCCCCCCCCCCGTCGACAGATGTTGTGCCAAAACTTTCGAAATTTTGAGACCTTACCCGTCAGCGACCGTTATTTTGTTTTGGAAAATTTCGATATTTTTTTAGCATCGATATTTTTTCCTCGATATACTTTGATAGTGTTTAAAAATATCGATTCAATATTTTTTTCTATTTGCCCATCCCTAGTTCGTGCCTACAAAATGCTGAATGTGTACTGGCAAATAAAATCCAAACCTCAAATGAACATAAGCCCTGCAACTTTAGCTAACCTTCCCTGACACTGGGGTGACATTGACAAAGTGACCATTTTACCAGTATGGGTGGTCATTGTGTAGTTACAAATTAAATCTAACCTCAAATGAACATACCCTACAACTTTTGCCAGCCTTCACCGAAACAGGAGTGACATTGGCAAAGTGAACCATTTTTTACAGTATGGGTGGTCAGCCTCATACCAACGTTTAAGTCAAGGCGTAATAATACAACTAAGCTACACATATAGTGTAACTTCTTGCTTGCGTTATCCCCGAAGGGATCGCATCTGGCGATTCGGGACCTATTAATTTTAACAGGTAAGGGGGGCCGGCCTCACACCAACCACTTTCAGTTGAAGAAGGGGTTTCCAAGCTCCCGGGGGGGCTGGTTCTCATTTATTGTGAAAGCTGAGTAAACCTTGAGATCAAACCCTTGCTCTCGGCATGGAATGCAAGCATTCTACCAATTGAGCTATCGACCTTTTTACGAGCTTGGTCTTCGTCGCTACAAAGCGCCAAGTCTCAAGCAAGACCCAGTTGCTGTAAGGCTGGATGGACCTTTGGTGACCGGTTATTGGTAAAGGTGTATGAATTTTTCAACCAGGCGAAGAGCAAATTTTGGTACAAAATGGTATATTTTTTGTGCTCCGTCGGGAATCGAACCCACAACCTTCAAGTCCGAAGTTTTACCACTGAACTATGGACCGTAAAATTTATAAAGTAAATTTCAAAGGTATATTAGCATTTAAGATTCATATTTAATGTATGTCTACAAGCAGGTACGTGGACATATGCTTCATTAGTACTAACGAAATAAAAACCAACATTCAAATGAACATACATCCTGCAATATTTTCGGCTATTTCTTTAAACAGGGGATATCGTTAAAGTGAACCAATTTTTACAGTATGAGGGGTCAGCCTCATACCGAACTATAGGTGAAGAAAAAATTATACGCAAACAAAGAAAATAAGTTAATTAAAAATTAGAATGAGGTCCGCACATGATTTGACATAGACAATATTGTGATGTCACCCTGCCGGGTTGCTAGAAAAAAGGCAAACAAATATTGTGTCATTGGTTGCTAACGACGTCAGTCCCATACAATACTGAAATCCAAAGTTCCAAATTCAAAAATGATCCGAGTCCATTCGGTTACTTCAAAGCTGGGAAATATGATTTTTTAGGTGACATAGGACAAAGAATTTTATTATTTTTTTTTTTTTTTTGAAAAGGGATGGTCTTATTAAAAGAAGTTTGAAATTTTTTGATCATCTTTGTAATTTTTTTTGAAAGACGGCATTTCCGGAGCGCGTTAAATGCACCAGAAAAGCACAATTAAATATTGAAGGCTTTGATTGTGCCGAAAATGGCGGCAAAGATGAAAGCCTGCACGTACCCAATATTATATTTTTACGATATTGTTTTATATTTAATCCTTTAGTAACGTCCCAGCATTGCCAATCGAAGGAGATGAAGATTTAACACGGTACTCCAAGTATAAAAAAAATCGAAGATTCCCTTCGATCGCGTAAAAAAGAAAAATATATTAAAGATATAACAGCATTCCTAGCGAGTGATTTACTTTTTATGGATTTTTTTGTCTATTTACGCGATCGTAGAAAATCTACGTATTGTTTTAAAGGTCCTGATGTACTTTGTATTGTTTAATAAATATATGTAAAAAAATGAGATGTGAAGACTTTTCACTTCTTACAAATTACCATTTTCGCGTGTCATTTTTGCATGAAACTACGGCAGCCATTTCATCCCCCCAGTGCTTGCTTGGCTTATCTACCAGTTGATTCAAAGACATTTCAATGAAATTGTCTTTAGTATTAGACAACATTGGTCCTAAACACGTACAAGCATTGCTCATGTGAAATTACCTCTGAAGGACATAAGACAAATAAGCACTAAGGGGACTGAAAAAATGGAGGCAACTCTGCAGAGGCTCTGGCCACCCCTAGCGGAATGGCGACAGAGTTACAGTTACAGTTACAGGACGAAACGTTGAGGTTCTTTTGAAGTCGAAAAGGATCGTCCAGTGGCGGCCCAGGATGTCCAAATGGGGAGTGGGGAGACCCAAACTGAGGTGGCTGAACGACATCAAGAGAACTGTAGGCAGAGGATGGCTGAACACAGGAGACGATAGACAGAAATGGAGAGGATTGGAGGAGGCCTACGTCTAGGAGTGGACTGAGGAAAGGTAAGGAAGAAGGATGAAGATTTTAGGTGGTCAGCCTCGTAAAAATCTCTGAATTTAGAAACAAAAGCTTTAAAATACAATATATTTGTATATACACACTGACAAACTAATTAAAGATATTGATGAATCACGTTAAAATAATAACCGCACAATCACCTTTAAAATAAAGCGAAGATAATTCCAAACAAAACGATAAATGAGTGTTTAGTACCTTTAAACACCCTTTACATGAGTAGGCATGCAAAAATGTCACTCTTGAGTTGGCGTCCGTAGAGTGCGTAAAATTAAATCTATGTTTTTGTTGATTTAAATTGATTGAAAATACACTATTTTGTATGGATATGTATTAAACTTAGAATTTTCTCTTGTGAAACGCTTCTCTGATTTGCTATGTACATTTTGGGCACTAAAAACACACCTTTTATACAGAAACAGGTGTTTTAACCGGAAGTCATCTTTTGTTCGCAGTGTCTGGACCACAAAATATACCAAGACAGACAAAATGAAGGGGGGCAAATTTTTGTAAACAAAATCGTATGCATCTGCAGTGTGGGATGTACCTGTAAAAAATATAAAATTAATTAAAAATCTCATTCTAAAATTTTCACCGAGGGGTTGAAACCAAAATCAAAGGGAAATCGTCTCTATTTTTTTTACCCCGTTGCCTCCTAAGGGAACGCAAGCAGCGTGTTGAACCTATTTATTTTCACAGGTGAAGCGGTCGGTCTTTCAAAATAGGGTTTCCCACCTCCCTAGACGGCTGCTTCTCATTTATTGCGAAGGCTGAATATTCCTTCTCGTGTATATTTTAATATCTAAATGAGTTATTAATCGGCAATTACTCGATGATATCTGTTGAGCTAGGGTCAAAGTTATTGTCAATAAGACACGACGCAGGCGGGGTTCGAACTTGCGATTGTGGAGACGCATCTGCTGAGGTACCGGCCACCCTTAGTGGAACGGCGGCAGGATACAGTACAGTTCTAAATCTTAATCTAAATCTAAGTCACAAAGCTATCGCTGCCTTAGTTCTTGTTTGCCGTATAGACCATTAAGCTAATTTTACATGAGCAATGTTTGCATGTGTGCTGGACCAATGTGTCTTATGAAAACAGGAAATTGATTTAAAATATTTAAAACAACTCTCACATTATCGAGTTTTACGTTTTTTCTTAGCTCAGATTGTGTAGAATTTGATTCTTAAGACAACTGCATTAAAAATTCATCTTTGAATCGAATGGTCCATACGGCAAACAAGAACTGGGGAGCGAAATGTATCATTTGATATTCATATTAAATGCATTCCCACAAGCAGACACGCATAATTTCGCGCTCACACATGCCGCATGTGGACCTACAATAAAAAAAACATTCTCAAATGAACATAAGCCCTGCCACTCTTGCCGACCTTCCCTGAAACAGGGGGGACATTGTTAAAGTGAACAGTACAATTGTCTGAATAACGCAAATTGGAATGCCGACGCCCATACTAGCGACATCTTATATAGTTACTACTTAATACTTAATTTTATCAATTTACCATTTAATATGCTATTGTTGCAAATACACAACATAGTTGATAAAGTCCTCGTAAAAAGGCGTTATAGATCATTTTGCCGCCCGCATGTCGTGCATTCCTGACGGCTGGGTGCACCTCCATAAATCCCGCGCCCCCAGTGCGTAGGCAGTTACATGTAACGGTGAACAGTGTGCAGAGGACGACCAGTTTATGCAAGGTGAAGCAAAAGAGAATCAACTAATGTGCGCCCGCATAGAAAAGATGTAGTAAATGTATTGCAAGGTCGAAAGTATGTTAAAATGCTATATTTTTTTTATGAACAAAGTTGCCAAGTAATTAAAATTATATATTCACACAAACAGACACGGGTTAGATTTTTTTTTTAAATAGATTTGTGGAAAGGAATGCAATCTACCAACCTATTTTGCCTGTTGTCTTCATGTGAAAGCAGAAGCTTGTGTGCATGCAACGGCATCTGTTGAACCAGGGTCGAAGTTATCGTCGCGAGATTCGAACCAACGTTATCTGGCTCCAAATAACCCGATAATACCAATAATAAATGAGTTTAGAAATGTTGCATGTGTACTTACAAATTAAATTTCCAAATCTTAAATGAAGTTGTCAGGAAAATTTCATTTTTTTACATTATAGGTGGTCAGCCGCATGCCAAACTATTAGTCAAGGAATCCAATTTGTTAGTCATCTTTTCCATATATTCAATAACAATCCTAGATTGAAGTTTTTTATGCTGGAAGCCCATCGACTTCTTTAGCGTGATGTTGGATATGTTTCATCAGCATCATCATCACGCTGAAGAAGCTAATCGTAGACATGGACGAATCTTCAGGAATCTCCATCTCCGATAGACTTCACCAAGAGATCACGGAAAGAAACTCTCCAGCTTCGATACGACTATAACCTTGAAATTCCTATTCAGAATAATCGCTATTTGATTTCACTGAAAATACTAGTTGTTTTTTCATTTACAGTTTGTTTTACATAATTAAATGTAACTAATTATTAGTGTTACTTAACATATAGCTTTGTATAAGGCTGACTATTCATACTGTAAAAAAATTATTCGTATTTGTTTTGCCAATGTCACCTCCTTTTTCAGGGAAGGTTGGCAAGAGATCTTATGTAGTGTAACTTCTTGCCGCGTTATCTTGCATGCGGTGAGTGGAACCTATTTATTTTTACAGCTAAGGGGAATGGCCTTACGTCAACCATTTGAAGTGGGGGTTTCTCAAATCCCGAGAGGGCTGGTACTCATTTTTTGTGAAGGCTCACTAAACCTCGCCACTATTTTATTTTGCGTTTAAAAAAAACACCGAAACAGGACATCATTTCTGATACATTCGAAGGGATTCGAACCCGAGCTCTCGGCATGGAATACAAGCACTCTACTAAGAAGTCAAGCAACATTGGGCGCGGATAATACTTGGATGGGTTACCGCTCAGGTACACCGCGTGTCGTTGGCATCTTGAACCGGTCCGTAGTCCAGTGGCAACATTTCGGACTCGTAAATGGAAGGTTGTGAATTCGGATCCCGGCGGAGCACAAAAAATATACCATTTATATTTCGAATGTGCTCTTCGCTGAGTTGAATAATTCATACACCTTTACCAAAGACCGGTCACTGAAAGGTCCATCCAATCTTACAACAACTGGGTCTTGCTTGAGAATTGGCGCTTTCTACAGCGACGACCAAGATCGCAGAGGGCTCTTGAGGTGTGATACACACAAAAACAGCGCTCATCAAATAAATCATCCTAATATGATTATTATTGTTATTATTATTAACTGAGATATTGAACAGGCACAATTTGTGTTCATTTGAGATTTGGGGTTTATTTTTAAGTACACACACACGTGGTATGTGTAAGAGAGAACTTATTCGTGGCCACTCGTGGATGTCCACAAGTTGCAAAGATATGTGCGAAGATATACGTTTAATATGACTTCTTAATATTAATATATCCTTGCAAATTAGAACATAGATTAAACCTTGTTTTACCTGATTAAAATAGCTACTTAAACATGTTTATATTTCCCTAAAGGTGTGATATAGACATTTACGGATGTTTTAACTATTTCTGATGATAACTTGGTAATTATAATTCTCTCCGGTCATTTAAGCTTTTGGCTAAATAGGAGGTAACATAGGCCTCTGCACCTGCAGCTTGTTTTTAGACTTTTTCACCTTTTTTTCAATAGACAGGTGTAATCGCGGCCGGCATTAATCTTTCTAATGAAATGTCAACATAATTCCTTTACCACATTTCTACTCCACATTTTTTAAATCCTTCTTTCAGGGGAAAAAAACACAATTTAACTGTATCTGTAACTTTTTCGCCATTCCGCTAGGAGTGGCCAGGGCCTCGGTCGATTTGCCTTCTTTTTTTCTTACCCTTGCATATCTCATTCAATTCTTTCATATCCATCACGTTTTACACGCATTTGCTTCTTTTACATTCGTTTTGTATATTTACCAAAATTATACAGCCATAATTTTCTCGGTCTTCTCTTTCCTATTTTTCCTCTCACATTTCCTCTGTATTCACACTTTGTTAGTGTATCATCGTCCATTCTTACTACAATGTCGTAGGAGTTTTAGGCTTACACGGCCGGCTGATGATGCTGGAGAGTTGTTTTCCGGGATCTGTTGCTGTGGTCTGTGAATGAAACTGTGTCATTACAGTTGCAACATAAGCCCTGCAACTCTTGCCCACCTTCCCTGAAACAGAAGAGGCATTTAAAGTAAGAATTGTCAGCATCATATCAACCTATGAGTCAAGAAACGACCGACTAAATACAAATATTGCATTGTGATCGGACAGATGGCAGATTGACCGGTCCGTAGTCTAGTGGTAGTCCGTAGTCACTTCCGGCTCGTAAATGGAAGGTTACGGGTTCGAATCCTGGCGGACCACAACAAATATACCATTTATATTTCCAAATATGCTCTTTGCTGAGTCGAAAAATTCATATACCTTTACCAAAGACCGGTCACCAAAGGTCCATCCAGCCTTACAGCAACTGCGTCTTGCTTGAGTATTGGCGCTTTGTAGCGACGACCAAGCTCGTACACCTCTGTGGCACTACAACAAGTGTCGTAGACCCCTAGAGTCTCTAGAATATAGGGAGTCTCCCGCACAGGATTTCTTAAAAACAAAAACAAAAAGACCAGCCACCAAAAGTCCAACCAGCCTTGCAGCAACTGGGTCCTGCTTGAGAACTGGCGTTTTTCAAGCTTGCAGAGGGCTCTTTAGATGTGATTCACACAAAAGTAGCGTATTATCTTGATGTAACTATTATTATAGCTTGTGGAACCTTTTGATTTTTGCAGATTAGAAATCAGCCTTACGCCTACTAAATGCTAATTTCATTTTGATCTAAATATAGAAAGTAACTTGCAAGCACTTTTTTATTCATTTTAAATGTTTTTTTTTTCTTATGCGTTGTAATTTACAAGAAGCCAGATAAGTTGCAAGATTTGGGCTTGTCTTTATTTAGTTACAGGGCAGATGTTGCTCGTGGGCATTATGTGAACACCGGGCGGGCTAGTACACCTGCCCTTACACCAACCACGAGCGCTGTGTGCGCCACCGGAGACCAAAATGCCGGGCCTCCAAAACGTGGACGAAAAGTAAGACAAATCAAAACGCAATTAAAGCATTTAATTCCTTACGGGGCTATTCTTAGACATTTTAGTCGTCGGTTGAGCCCACGCTTTGAAAAACTAATGGTGCCTGCGCTGGAAGTTTCATCAGCACGGTCATTCTTACCTACCGAATTTTGTAATATTTGTATTTTTGACCAATCAGCTGTTCACTTGCGGCCATCTTGGATTGACAGGTCTTCATGCAAATGCATTTTTAGTTTGTCAAAGCGTGGGCTCAACCGACGATTAAAATGTCTAAGAATAGCCACGTTAGTCATTTGAAATCAACAAGACTCCAGTGGGCCGGACTTGTAGCACGTGCAGAGGACTCCAGGATCATCAGAACTGTCTTGGATGGTGCCCCCTCAGGTGTTAGACCACTCGGACGTCCCAGGATGCGGTGGGCAGACAACGTTGAAGCAGACGCCGAAGTTCTGGGAGTGAGGGGACCATGGAGGGAAGCAGCACAAGACAGAGAGTCCTAGAGGATTGTGGTGCGGGAAGCCGTCAAGTCTTATGAGCCGAGGAAAGAAATTGTCTCATTACTGAAGTCCATAATCCTTTAACACGTTTTTCTGGAAACTCGAAAGGTAAAACGGAATAAGTGACATATTAAGCTAACATGAGTTTCTTGGATAAATTACAATTAATTAAAAGAACCCCAATTCAATGGTAACCATATAATTTAAATTGAAAACATATATTAACACTTTATATTCATATTTAATGCATACACACAATCAGACTTGTATAAGTTCGTGTTTATACGTGCTGCATGTGTACTTAAAAAATATCAAAATAACAAATCTCCAATGAGAATTAGCCCTGCAACTCTTGCTGACCTTCTGGTACACAGGGGTGATATTGGTGAACCATTTTGTACAGTGTGGATGGTCAGCCTTATACCAACTAATAGGTAAAGGGACCAACCATCTTCATCATTTTACAACGCGGTAAGAAAATGGTCGTTAGGTGCAGCTTTTTTGCATTGCGGTCAGACTCCGTATAGTCCAGTGGTAACACTTCGGACTCGTAAATGGAAGGTTGTGGGTTTGAATCCCGGCGGAGCACAAAATAATATATATTTTCAAAAATGTTCTTTGCTCGGTGAAAAAATCATATCCCTTTACCAAAGACCGGTCACTAAAGATCCATCCAGCCTTACAGCAACTGGTTCTTGCTTGAGAATTGGCGCTTTCTACAACGACGACCAAGCTCGCAGAGGGCTTTTGAGGTGTAATACACACAAAAACAGCACTCACCAAATAAATCATCCTAATATTATTATTATAAGTATACCTACAAATTTGATATCCATTACTGAATTAAAAATTTGTAAGGGTTGCATTTTGTTTATTTGTTGAAAGCTTCCCTTAAATCAGAGGAGTTACACCCCGTAGAGTTCTTACTAATTATTCCATATAAGCGTCACTTAAATTACAACACAGTACTCCTAGTATAAACATCGCGGAAACTCACCTCGATTACGTAAATTGAATAAATATGAGAGAGAACTAAATCACTCACCAGGAGTGCTGCCGTATCTTCAATGCATTTTCGATTTACGCTTTGTAGGGGTGTTATGTAACTCGGGGTAGTATATACCTCATGGGGGTTGAAAACACGCACAAGCGTATGTAAACAAGCTAAGGGTTGCTATTAATTCCCACATTTTCCCCATCATTTTTCTCGGGCACGCTATTTTTTTTTTTCATTTTCATCTATCGCGTTTTTTGTTTCAATTATTGTCTCTTGACGCAACGCAACTAAGCTAGTCATAAAGTGTAACTTTTTATCGTGTTATCCCTGTAGGGATCGCATGTGGTGATTCTGGACGTATTTATTTTTACGAATAAGGGGGCCGGCCTCACATCAACCACTTTCAGTTGAAGTGGGGGTTTCCCAGCTCCCGGGGGGGCTGGTTCTTATTTCTTGTGAAGGCTGACTAAACCTTGCCGGTATTCATTTTGTGTCTGAAATATACACCGAAACGGGAAATCATTTCTGATACCCTAGCCCTAGTACTCGGCATAGAATACAACCATTCTGCCGATTGTGCTATAGACCGGACTTTGAATGAGTCTTATCATCGCTAAAAAAGCGCCAATTCTCAAGCAAGACCCAGTTGACGATTTAACAAATTTAACTAACGCAACTTAGCTACACATATAGTGTAACTTCTTGCCGCGTTATCCCCGAAGGGGTCGCACGTGGCGAGTTGAACCTATTTATTTTTACAGGTAAGGGTCCGGCCTTACGCCAACCACTTCAGTTGAAGTGGGGGTTTTCCAGCTCCCGAGAGGGCTGGTGCTTATTTCTTGTGAAGGCTGAGTAATCCTTGCCGGTATTTTATTTTGGGGTTTGAAATAAACACCGAAACGGGAAATCATTTCTGACACCCTCGCCTCAGCGGGATTCGAACCCAAGCTCACGGCATGGAATGCAAGCACTCTACCAACTGAGCTATCGACCGGACTGACTAACACTTGTTTTATTTAGATCAATGAGCTGTACCCCGAGTATAAAGCCTTGAGCCAACTCACCTCGATTGTAAAAATCGTAATGTCGAAATTACTTACTCTGGGATATATTTGCCTCTACACATTGCACGCTCCTGCTACTTACGACCATAAAGTATCCCAGAGCGCATCGAGTTCGAAGTGTGCACGATGGTCCACAAAGCTTTATTTGGAAAAACACCCAATTTTTCGCTGATTTAATCAAACCAGTCATCCCTCGGCCAAAAAAGCCTAACACTGCGCTTGGCTGAGACTGGAGCCAAATCAAGGATTGAAGAACCTATAAGAAGAGTTAACACAATGTTTGCAGAGCGTGCATTTGCAGTTGCTGGCCCTCTGGAACCACCTGCCACATCATGCGAGAGAGCTAGAGGACCATGGAAAGTTCCGGAATGCACTGAAGACAAGCAAATTTCTGGCATAGTTTGCACCAGCGCCCTTGGAGTGACTACATCACGAAACGGCGCTATAAAGAAATCATCAACTCATCATCATCAAAGAGAAACCCGCCAAGTGAACAGAGCGTGCGCAGTGCAAGTGTCAAATTCACCCGCGAAACGCGAGCGGGTGTCAAATTCACCCGCGAAACGCGAGCGGGTGTCAAATTCACGCGCGAAACCTGCGACACGTGGTCAAGTGACATTTGGCTGCCGAAAACACACGCATTTTTTTGTTGATATTTGATATTACTTCAAAAACCTCGATTGAAAATTGTAAGTAGGTACTTAAGTATATTTGTGGCATCTTTTTGTTGTTCCTGCAAGGCTTTTCATTTAAAGTCCAAGAATCCAGCTGGAATATCATTAGATTCTTGTATAAGACACATTTTTTACTTCATTGCTTGGACCAGTCCGCAGTCTAGTGGTAACGCTTCGGACTCGTAAATGAAAGGTTGTGAGTTCGAATCCTGGATGAGCGCAAAAGTGTGCCATATATATATTTTTAAATATGCTCTTTGATGGGTTGAACAATTAATGTACCTTTACCAAAGATCCATCCAGCCTCACTGGGTCTTGCTTGAAAATTGGCACCTTCTGTAGAGATGACGAAGCTTTCAGAGGGCTCTTAAAGTGTGATTCACACAAAAACAGCGCTCACCAAATAAATCATCCCATTAATTTATGGACCGGTCATGATCTA
The DNA here is from genome assembly GCA_951799405.1 of Agapetus fuscipes. Classification (NCBI taxonomy): domain Eukaryota; kingdom Metazoa; phylum Arthropoda; class Insecta; order Trichoptera; family Glossosomatidae; genus Agapetus; species Agapetus fuscipes. The sequence goes on along the minus strand of OX637364.1, from coordinate 2,342,105 downwards.
TTCTTAATCTAAATCTAATTTACAAAGAAATATATTATTTGAGATTCATATTAAATGCATTCCCACAAGCAGACACGTTCGCGCTAACACATGCCGCATGTGAACATACAATATTAAAATCCAATCTCAAATGAACAAAAGCCCTGCAACTCTTGCCGACCTTACCTAAAACAGGCACAGATGAACATTGGCAAAGTGAACCATTTTCTGCAGCATCCTCATACCAACCTTTCGATTTTTTTTTTTTTTTAAGTTGTGAAGAGGAATGCAGTTCACCAACCTATTTTGCCTGGCCAGGGCTTGAAGTCTCATCACCGAATACCAGGTCAGCCGTATGATGCTTAGTAGTTTAACCTCAAACGACTTTCAATCTCAATAAAGATGTTAATTTTACTCGTTCCGAATGCGACTCGCAATTTGTTTACATATTTTAGAGTACCGCCCGCACAGGTTCACCCGGTATTCATGATCTGCCCGCATGCTGCAGCAAGGACACGGTCGAGAGCCAACAACTCTGAAGCAGATGTTGCCACTCCAAGGATTTCACGGGACGCAGGTAAAATAACAATTATTGCCATTTAACAGAAAAAAATAAACTCTTGTCGTTCTAGTATAGTGGTATTATTTTGATGAAATAAATGTGTAAAAAAAAATGTGGTTGAAATTTTGTTCCACATACACTGTAACTCTGTCGCCATTCCCTTAGGGGTGGCCAGAGCCTCTGCAGAGTTGCCTCCACTTCTTCCTATCCTTACATACCTCTTTCAATTCATTCATATCCATCACCTTTTTCATGCATTTTCTTATTTTACGCTAGCTTTGTATATCCCATTCTTTTACAATCTCCTCAATCTGATCACTCCATACTTTTCTCGGTCGTCCCTTGCCACACAAAATTGTAATTCCTTTAGTTTCATCTTTAATCTATAACCTAAGTTGCAAAGATACATTACATTTGTGATTTATATTCAATGTATTCGCACAAACAGACACGTTTAAGTTCGCGCTTAAACATGCCGCATGTGAACCTACAATATACAGCCTAATCTCCAATGAACAGGAGTTATGCTGGAGTGATGTTTTCCGGGATATGTTGCCGTGGTCTGTGGGAGCTGGAGCTTCCGGACGTTTCGCCTTACTTCATCATCATACTTCACGCTGGAGAAGCCCATCGTAGAAATCGGCGAAACGTCCGGAAGCTCCAGCTCCCACAGACCACGGCAACAGATCCCGGAAAACATCACTCCAGCATCATCAGCCGGCCGTGTAAGCCTAAAACTCTGATTGAACAGAAGTTACATTGGAAAAGTGAACCATTTTTTACAATATGGGTGGTCAGCCTTATGCCAACCTCTAAATTTAAAAGGAAAGATTGTGGATTATAGACAATAGATTATTATAGATTTTATTTCTGGTACCGAAGCGATTAGTCTTTTTGAGAACAATAAAAGAGGGGGCGAGATGTGAATGAATTGCAATTGCTTTCTAATACTCACAAGATGAGGGCTTCTAAAATATTAATTGATGAATTTAGTTTGTTCCCACGTTCATTTCCTCTACTATAGTACGACAAATCTACCGTGCCCCTTCTCCCCTACTGTCTCCACGGTAATTAACCTAGGAATGTCTTTATATGCACGGTTGTCGCTTTTCGGGAAGACTATCACAAAGGGGTCTGTCTCATATAAAGACATTAAAAAGTGTTTACGTATAAAATGCCATGCTGCCTTACCCTGAAACCGGGGTAGCATTGACAAAAGTGAACCAAGTTTTTACAGCATTTGGTACAAACTTTTTTTTTTTAAGAAATCCTGTGCGGGAGACTCCCTAGATTCTAAAGACTCTAGGGGTCTATGACACTTGTTGTAGTGCCGCAGAGGTGTACGAGCTTGGTCGTCGCTACAAAGCGCTAATACTCAAGCAAGACCCAGTTGCTGTAAGGCTGGATGGACCTTTGGTGACCGGTCATTGGTAAAGGTTTTATGCATTTTTCAACCCAGCGAAGAGCAAATTTGAAAATATAAATGGTATATTTTTGTGCTCCGCCGGGAATCGAACCCACAACCTTCGCATTCAGAGTTCGAAGTGTTACCACTGAGCTACGGACCGGTCTACCCAAAACACCAAAAATTTATTGAGGACAATTTTTCCATGACAAAATAACCTCACGCAAGTATTATTTTTGCAAAACTGTGTCAATGTTTATTTAAAAAAATAGTACAAAATCAAGATGATCCGTCTGCAGATGTTGAAATGGTTTCTTTATAACAATGCTCGATTTGTTTACCTATTTGTTGTTTGAAAAGATGGAAAGAAACAGATTGAATGGACGGAAAAACAGTTTGAGACGGGATATAGATCAGTGCCCGACAATTGTGAATTATCTTTTGTTGACAGCAAAGGTGGCAGCTACACTTACTGCATGACAGCTGTTACAAACATCGTCTTATTGACAATCTTTGATTTTTATTACTGATTTTGACAGATTATACTATACTATCTACCGTGTTTATCTGATGGTATATAAAGCCATTAATGGCTTGGCTCCACCTTATCTGACTCACATGATTTCGCCTGTTGAGATGGGTGTGAGGAGGCAGACACTCAGATGCGCGGGCGATGGTGCGATCAATTTGATTCAGCCGCACTGTAAGATGTGCACAAATTTCGGAGACCGTGCTTTCCGTGTTGCGGGTCTGGTGGAGTGGAACAGACTGCCAACCGGAGTGAAGAACTCTAAATCTGTGGATGTATTTCGTCACGGCACACCTTTTTAAAAAGTCTTATCCGTGATTGGAGAAGGCCCTTGAGGTGTGACGTATACAAAAACGGTGCTCTCTTATCATTTGTAATTTAAAATAAATAAGTCTGTTAGGTACCTAAGAACAAGAATCGTATATAATATACGATATACATATTGTATTTACGTTTAAATAATTTTCAGTCCATCAAATCATATTTTACACGTGACAGCTATGAAATTCCCAAGAAATAAATAAGATTGAAGCAAAACCATTTACAACTAACGTTTTTTTTAAATGCATAAAGACGAATGATTTTTTAAATAAAACCACAAAACCATTATCCATCATCATTTTTTTGTACCTTCTCCCACATGTTCATCTCAGTCAGTTGCCTCCATTTTGCTTCACCCACGAATCTGTCTTTCTGGGCGAATCTGAGATGAGAAAAAAGAAAAAAAAGAGCGGCATTATTGTAGGTACATAATGGCATGTGGCGCGTGCCTTAAGCATCTGCTACCAGAGGAAACCCAGCCAGGTAGAAATTGGACTAGTTCATTTTTTTTTTTTGGATCTTCAAGATCAGTTTCAATGCGCTAGCGTCTGTAGATCATTTTACTTCTGGCAATGCTCAAACTGTTGCGTTTTAAATGATATGGTTACGATATACTTTGAGTTCAATTTAATAAAACATTGCTTGAATTTATTTTACACAATTTTAGAATTTGCTTACATTAGGTTACTGTAAAAATATACTAATATATATGTATAAAACATACTGTAAAAAATGGTTCACTTTGCCAATGTCACCCCTGCTTCAGGGAAAGAGTTGCAGGGCTTATGTTCATTTGAGATTGGGTTTTTATATTGTAGGTCCACATGCGGCATGTGTAAGCGCGAAATTATGCGTGTCTGCTTGTGGGAATGCATTTAATATGAATCTCAAATGATACATATCTGTGCAGCTTAGATTTAGATTTTAGATTTAGGTTCATACAATAAATATTTTGTACTGGCAATTTAATGGCTCGGATATTAATGGGGTACTGACTCTTCTAAAGCACTGCACTCAGTATTTAAAGAATGACTGCCGGTCCGTAGTCCATTAGTAAAACTTCGGACTTGTAAATGGAAGATTGTGGGTAAGAATCCTGGCGGAGCACAAAAAAAACCCCTTTTTATTTTCAAATATGCTCTTCGCTGGGTTGAAAAATTCATAAACCTGTGCGAAAGACCGGTCACCAAAGGTCCATCCAGCCTTAAAGCAACTGGATTTTACTTTATCGAGGAAAAAAATCATTTATAGATACACATCTGATCCAAATGAAAAAGGAAAATATAAGAAAAGAATGTGATTTTTCCAAAACTTTTATAATTGTATCTCCACAGATTGGCAATCATTTCGGAAGGACTTCCTATGATGTATAACTATCATTCGCTGTCATGGGAGTGACATGTGAACAGGAAAAAAATAGGATGCACCATATTCTGGCCATTAGAGCTCTGAGACGTATAATATTATATTTGTAAAATTAATAGTACCAACCTACTTGGTCTGACTCTACGAAATTTAGTTGACGGAAAAAGCAACAAGCATATCGATTGAAGTGTCAAATAGTAACTCTAATACTTTTAGTGACGTCAATTTTGATTAACATAGTTTTTGTATTTGTAATGGTTGTTCTAAAAGCGCCTCCTTAATTTTTCATAAAGGACATATGTAGTTAACTTTTTTGATGTGTTCATCTTCGACCGATCTTTAGTCTAATGGTAACGCTTCGGACTCATAAATATAAGATTGTGGGTTCGAATCTAAACGGAGCACAAAAATATACCATTTATATTTTCTAAAATGCTCTTCGCTGGGTTGACAAATTCCCAAAACCTTTACCAAAACCCGGTCGCCAAAGGTCCATTCAGCCTTACTGCAACTGGGTGTTGCTTGAGAATTGGCGCTTTGTAACGATGACCAAGCTCGGAAAAAGTCCGGTCGATAGCTCAGTTGGTAGAGTGCTTGCATTCCATGCTGAGAACAAGGGTTCGATCCCTACCAAGGGTGTCAGAAATGATTTCCAGCCCCAAAATAAAAACCGCCAAGGCTTACTCAGCCTACAAAAGCATGAGAACCAGCCCACTCGGGAGCTGGGAAACCCCCATTTAGTAAAATAAATAGGTCCCGAATTGCCACATGTGACCTTTTCAGGAATAAAGCTGCAAGAGGTGACACTATATGTGCAGCTTATTAGCGTAGTAGCGTTAGGGTTATTAATTGAATATTTTGAATGCATGGATTTACATCCGACTCAAAGCGAAGCAATCTTTGCTAGATTCTCTATTTGGCCCGTAACCTTCGACCATCCACCAGTTGCCTGTGTATCAGGTTACTTTTCCTACTTCCTCCTGCTCTTCCCTTCCATCCTGGCACGTGGACAGATGTCCTTCCGGCTTCCTCCTTACAGCAGCTGCAGGCAAGGTCTTCAGGAGATGTTAGCAGAGCCGTCACTCAAGGAAATTCAATACAAGTGGCTGGAGATTGCATGGTTGTGTTTTTACTTGTATGAATGTGGCTGTGTCTCTAGATGTAAATGCTTAAAGAAATATAATTGCATGTATTCCTCAATCACACGAAAATCCCTGTTAACCTGAAACGCAAGGCTTTTGAGTCATGCGTGCTTCCAATATCCACATATAGCATGGAAACAAAAGGGCTCACTCAGTATAGCACCAGACAGACTGAGGACGTGCCAAAGAGCCGTTGATAGGAAGATGCTGGGAATCAGTCTCAGGGACAGGGTTCCAAACCAGGAGATCCGTAGACGCGCTGGTGTCACTGATGCCGGCCAAAAAGGATCGTCCAGTGGCGACCCAGGATGTCCAAGCGGGGAGTGGGGAGACCCCAACTGAGATGGCTAGACAACATCAAGAGAACTGTAGACAGAGGATGGCTGAACACAGCAGCCGATGGACAGAAATGGAGAGGATTGAATATGATACACATGCAAGTTACAACATAAAAATTCAATCTTGCCCTGCAACTCTTGTCGACCTTTTCTGAAATAGAGGTGACATTGGCGACGAGAACCATTTTTATCGTTCCATTAATTCATATTCAACTTAATTTATTTGTTATTTTTTCAGTGAAGTATTTTCAATATAATTGTATGTTTAAATATTTTTACGGTTATATACGAGAATATTTATTTGGTTGCAAGTTCACGTGATGATAGAAAGATGATTCGTATTTTTGTAGCATGCAACTTCCTACTGTTTTGGCACATCTGCTGTTTTTGCTAGTCCGGACTAGGAGCAGAAATTTCTCTGAAGATCCGCAATTTTTTTCTAGAAAACATCTTTCAGTTCTGCATATTGGCTGCAGCTTGTTGTGAACTGAGAATATTTTTTAATTCTACTTAGTTAACACGAAAACTGAGGCAAAATACCTAAATATTTTTTAGTTTTCTTAAAGTAAAAAAATAGACTGATCGTTTTATAAGATTTGTCTGTGAAAAGTCGGGTCATTTTTTAACTTCTTTAACTTCAGTGACCTTTTCCAATTATCAAACCATTTTTGTTATTGTTGTACAACATGAGCATTTTTTTTAAGGGATCCTGTGCGGGAGGCTACCTAATTCTCCTAAGTCTTGGGGGTCGATGTCTATGGAAGAGTGCCGCAGAGGTATTGCTTGAGTTGTTGCTTCTGTCGTGAGGCGTTGCAAGGAAGTGGCGATTGATGTTGGTTTTGAATAAAACCGGATTAAATTGGAAAGGGAACATGGTTATTTTATTTTGTAAGTATATTTTCGTAATCTTATAAATGTGTAAATCTACATACTTAGGTACGTGTTCAAAAAAAAAAAAACATTTTCGCAACACAATCTCAGATTTATTTTTGTTTTATTACTACATACATGAATGATTTATTTAGTGAGCGCTGTCGTGTGATACACACCTCAAAAGCTTGTTTGTCGCTACAAAGCGCAAATTCTCAATCAAGGCTCATGTTCTGTAAAGCTGGATGGGCTTTAGGTAACTGGTATGTTTTTTTTACAGGTAAATGAATCTTTCAACCCAGAGAAGAGCATATTTAAAAATATATATATATATATATATGGTCCACCGGGAATCGAACTCAAAACCTTCAAAACACGAGTCCGTAAACTTAGCCACTAGATTACAAACCGGTCATGTCCACGTTGTCCATTGTCCATCTTAAATAAGATTTTTATGATTGTGTCAATATTTTCAGCGCGTTTTCATACTTACAGTATTTCAATTATTATATTCAAAACAATATTTTTTATTGGCCTGACAAAACTCCGGTAGCTCGAGAGCCAGTCTTCAGTGTTCGAGTGGACATTTCTCGCTCGAGTTGTTTCGGATCGAGCAGATGCTCGAGATGTAGGTACAAGGAGCAGTTGAAAATCTTACCTAGGAACAAACACTCGAGTCTACAGGCCGGAACCAATCTCGTGTACCTAAAGGAAATCAAAGCCGGCTGAACCTATTTTTTTCTACCTTTGAGGACAGCTGTAAGTTTTGACGAGCGTCTTATAGATGTTGAATAGCTTTTGAGTTGAAATTGATTTTAAATTGAGAAATGGAGATACCTATACGTCAGTGGGAAAAGGGAAACCGATGGGAATCGAGTTGTATGGTACCTTTCACCACTGCAGTATACGTATCTGTCAATAAATTAGAATGTTCTCCAAACATATAAAAATTGAACCTTTATGGGAAAGTATAAAATTAAAAACACAGAATTTTTTTTCACAATTTGAGAATATATTTTATCTTGAGTACTTTCGAATTTCTTACGTAATTTTCAAAAGACATTTTTAAAAATTTACAAGACAAAACCATAGAGAAATGAGAAGGATTAGTTACGACAAAGATAAACAATAAGGTAATTACAAAGGCGAAGCAATGGCGAAAAAGATAGATGAATATTTCTGCGAGTCAATCTTGAATTGACACAAAAAGAAAATTATTACAATTTTAATTGTGGAATAAATAACATTCAATTGGCTTTCCTGCAAAACTGTCTTTTTTGACTTAGTGCTGTCTTCCTTGGAGCAGTCGACATCACAAAAAATCACAGAAAATAGATCACAATGACAAAATAACACAAGGACAAACATCACATGATGAAAACTCACATACCTAAAACAGAATGGCACTTGAAAAAACATCACGTGACAAAGCAACACAAGCATTTATTAATTAATGCATATTGTTCCTTGACTTATACGTTGGTATGCGGCTGACCACCCATACTGTAAAAAATGGTTCACTGTGCCAATGTCACCCCTGTTTCAGGGAAGGACGGCAAGAGTTGCAGAGCTTATGTTCATTTGCGATTGGGTTTTTATATTGTAGGTCCACATGCGGCATGTGTTAGCGCGAAATTATACATGTCTGCTTGTGGGAATGCATTTAATATAAATCTTAAATGATATATATCTTTGCAGCTTAGATTAGATTAGATTAAATGAAATGTGCAACTTTAATTAATATTAATACACCATTTTAAGAATATCCATTGATTTCCTATACTTTGATAGATCGATAGTCAAAAAACAAACTAATCCATCAAATTAAGCTAAAATTTATCCATTTTTGTGTCAAAATACAAAAGCATGTACCAGGATCATATGACAGGTATACAAGTAAAACGGAATCAAAATTTTACATGGGAATTTCAACTTAAAAGTATACGAAAAGTTTGCATTGTAAAGGTGAATTTTGTGTGTACTTTTATGATAAAAGGTATAAGATTTCTATGGTTGCATCAGTATATTAGAGCATTGTTAAAACTTGCGCAAAATAGAATTTAATGTACTGTCGATGCCATAATGGACAAAGCACTCGATTGTTGTACATTCGACACGAATAATAAAGGTTGGATTCCCGTTTTTCTTATGTGCACTTCCAGGGGGTCTATTTTTCGAAAAATTTACGAGGAAATTATGTATCCAAGGTTACAGAGAAATATAGTGACGTTGTGGGATATGAGCACTAAAGACGCACCTTTTTGTAAATGTCGTATCCGTGATTGAAGAAGGAGGTTGTCTTAGACAAGATAAAAAGGTGAATATTTTAAATACATAATTTTCGTTTTTAATTATTCGTCCCCCAGTGCTTGTTTGGCTTATCTACAATTTGATTCAAAGATGACCTTTAAATGATGTATTAAAAATCACAATCTACAATTACGATTTTTTTAAATATTTGCAAAATCAATTTCCAGTGTTCATAAGACACACATTGGTCCAGTACATATATAAACATTGCTCATGTAAAGTTAGTTCTGATGGGACATAATACATAATATTTTCATAGTACATGTCAATGCTACGCCTGTTCCAGGGAACGGCGGCAAAACACCTACTATTATGTAATAATACTTTAATAGGAAAAATAGGTTAATACCCACATATATTTTTTGTATGAATACTTAAATAGAAAAAAAAAGTAAATACCTACGTACACATTTTGTATAATGCAATGCAACTAAGCTACACGTACGGCCTTACGCTAACCACTTCAGATGTGGGGTTTCCCAGCTCCCGAGAGGGCTGGTACTCATTTCTTGTGAAGTCTGAGTAAACCTTGCCGGTATTTTATTTTGGGGTTTGAAATAAACACCGAAATCATTTCTGACACCCTCGGTGGGATTCGAACCCGAGCTCACGGCATGGAATGCAAGCACTCTACCAACTGAGCTATCGACCAGACTATGATTACTGAAATAGGAAAAAAAAAAAAAAAACCTACATGTTGATGTATGGATACTTTGATGGGAAAAATAGGTAGATAGGTAGATATGTACTGTATGGAAACACTAGCCTAAGTAGGAGCAGATGAAAAATTACAAAAAAAATCACAGATGCTGCACGCAGGCTCTCAAGTAACAAAAAAACCCAGTGCACCATAAGGAAGAGCTCGGAGTGCTATTTTTTTTCTTTCTATTGATCATGCGCACATGTGCTTCAATGGAACTAGGCTCCGCATCTGCCGCACGTGCCACAGAGAGAACATTCAGCACGTGTCCGATTCGGTTTAGGTGCAAAACCACGTGTAGCATTCGCTCGAAGCTTCCAGACACACCCGGCGGCCGTGCCACCTTACTTCCGGATGATTTAACCTTGAATTGATAATGCATAATCTAAGCTGCGAATATATACTAACATTTAAAATTCATATTAAACGAATGCCCACAAACAGACATGCGTAAAGTTCACGCTTACAAATGCTGCTTGTGTACCATGGAGGTATATTCAATATCGATGTTGTGTACTTACAAATTAAAATCCAAACCTCAAAAGAGCACATGTAAGCCCTGCAAGTTTTCCGGACCTTTCGTGAAACAGGGGTGATATTGGCAAAGTAAAGAATTTCTTACAGTATGGGTGGTCAGCGTCAAACCAAACTAAAAGTCAAAGAATTATATATCTAATAAAAGAAGAAATTAAAAAAATCTAAGTTCGCGCGTAGGTAGGTACACATTTTGAATGTATAGTAGAAACAAAATAAACCAAACCTCACATGAACATAAATATTGCAACTCATACCGCCTTTACCTGAAAACGAGGTGGCATTGGTAAAAGTGAACCAAGATTTTACAGCACGACTGTTAGCCTCAAACCAAGGAACAATAAAGGAATTATTTAAATAAATGATAGATAATAAAAGAGATATTTTAACCTTGAACAGGATCAATTATATCGAACCCTGAGGTCCCTGTTCGGTAGGCCATGGTTGCAGCAATTAAGCCACAAGTCGAAATGGCAATGAAACTAAATGCTTTCGTGACACATTGTGTATTGGAATGAAGTAATTATGAGTATTCAAGGCTTCCCGTTAGGTAGCTCAGTTGGTAGAGTGCTTGCATGGCATGCTGAGAGCCTGGGTTCGAATCCCGTCGAGGAGGTTGTAAAAAATGGTTTCCCTTTTCAGGGTTTATTTGAAACTCAAATAATAAAATACCCATAAGGTTAACTCAGCCTTAACAAGAAATGAGTATCGGCTTGCTCGGAAGCTGCGGGAAACCCTCCCTTCAAGTGAAGTGGTTGGCGTAAGACCGGCCCCCTTACCTATGAAAATAAATAGGTCCCACTCATCACATGCAAACCCTTCGAGGAAAACGCGGTGAGCAGGTACTCTATATGTGTAGCAAAGCAGCGAATACATATTTTTACTTTAGTTAAAGAAATAAATATTTGTCGAACAAAATGATTGAATAAATGTGGATAAGTCAACCTATAATATAAGTTTCAATGGGATATTAACATTAAATATTCCGCATATTGTGTAAATATTGACAAAATTAAAATATCATCTTAAATGAACTTCTTCAACCCTTCCCTAAAACAGGAGTGACATTAGCTAAGTGAACCATTTTTACACTATGGATGTTTGGCATTCAAATTCTGAACCTCAGCCCTGTAACTCTCGCACCCCTGACACAGGGGTTACATTAGAAAAGTGAACCATTTTACAGTATGGGTGGTTACTAATCTTAAATTCAAGGAACTATAATATATAATCTATCATCTAAGTGGCAAAGACATGTTTACAAATAAAATTCATATTAAATGCATTCCCATAAGCAGACACGTGAAAGTTCGCGCTTACAAATGCTGTATGTGTACTTACAATTCAAAAACCAAACCTCAAGCATAAGCCCTGCAATTTTTGCCGACCTTCCCTAAAATAGAGACCTGTGACATTGGCAAAGCGAACCATTTTTGACATGTCGGTGTTATAGCCGAGGGGGCCAAGTAGGCTGATCTTTCTAGCGTACTTGGAATAGAACAACGTTGGTTCGAACCCCGCCTGAGTCTTTTGACCATAAATTTGACCCTGGTTCCACATATGTTATTGGGTTTTTATTATTTAAAAATTTATTTAAATAATGAATCATTAATTGATTAATACCTGTTTTTGGCCAGGCAGAATAGGTTGGTGAATTGCATTCTTCTTCACCAATAACAAAACAAGACTTTGTTCCCCAATAATTAAATCTAAAAAGCGTGTCAAAAGTAATCATAAAAAAAAACGTTCTCTGTAACAAAACAAGTTGTACAAAAACTTGCAGCGACTCTTGCAGGAGAGTGGGTTCACCTTAGCGCTTGTTTATCTTATGCCCATCAGAGGTAATTTCACATGAGCAATGTTCCTGGACCAATGTGAATTATGAATGTCAGAAATTGATTTTGGAAATACTAAAAACAACTTTTTTTTTAATCCTTTGCGGGAGACTTCCTAGATTCTAGAGACTAGGAGTCCATGACACTTGTGTTTACAAGCTTGTTCGTCGCTACAAAGCGCCAATACTCAAGCAAGACCCAGTTGCTGTAAGGCTGGATCCAGTGGATGGACCTTTTAGCGACTGATCTTTGGTAAAGGTTTAATGATTTTTTTCAACCCAGCGAAGAGCATATTAGAAATATAAGTGGAATATTTTTAGAGCTCCGCCGGGATCCGAATCCACAACCTTCTATTTACGAGTCCGAAGTGTTACCACTGGACTACGGACCGGTCCAAGACTACCGTATTTTACGTTTTTTTCTTTGCTCAGATGGTGTAGAATGTGATTCTTGAGTCAATTTCATTTAAAGCTCACCTTTGAATCAAATGGTAGATAAGCCCAACAAGCACTGGAGGGGTGTTTACCTTAAGTACAATAAGTTGCAAGGTGGCAGTCCGCGCAGCTGTTCCTGCGGATGCACCCTACTTTCAACAATGTCCTTGCACCCAAAATCACGCATGCACCACCAAAAATTCTAAACAAATTCATCCCCTATTCAATAGAGACATAAGGATCGTTTTTGGGTGAATTATTATTGTTGAAATAGAATCTTAGATTTGTCCTTGAAGTAGAAATCACGCAAGCACCACCGAAAATTCAAAGCAAATTCATCCCCTATTCAAAAGAAGCATAAGGATCGTTTTTGGGTGGATGTTTAATGTTGAAGAACAGCCTTAAATTTGTCCTTGAAACGGAAATCACGTATGCACCACCAAAAATTTGAAACAAATTGATCCCCTATTCGATAGATGCATAAGGATCGTTTTTGGGTGATTTTTTAATGTTAAAAAATAAGCTTCCAATAAAACATGAGAAAAATTAATTAGGTTCATGTTACAGAAGCAAGGATAAGTAGGTACATCAGATATTTGTTAACCCTCGACAACACTAGAGTTGTGGATTGTAACCATGGAGATACGATGCTATGGTAGATAAATAATAACTGTCGCTTCATGTTGTTAGGAACTACGTAAATCAAAATCTTCGCCAACAACTTGACACTGGCGCCCCTGCTGAATGCGGGAATCCGCCACAAAAAAGAAGAAGAAGAAGAAAATCTTCGCCGCGCGATGTGGTTTTGTCACATTCGAAGCCAATAGTCATAAACGGTGTCAAGATACTTACGGAATTATTCACACACAGCAAATCCATGGCTCAAGCGGCACCTAACGTGAATTTGCCGTACAAAAAAACGACAATCCATGGATCAGCTATAAATCAAATATGTTGCGAATAACCCTGTTGGTGACTATTTTAAAGACAGTGGCATGATTCATAAACTCCACGTTTTTTTTATAATCCTTTCTTCCTTAAATTAAATACATGTGTCTACTTAATATGGAGACAGAAAAAGCAGATGTCTTCCAAAAATTCGAAGAAAATATCCTCAGAGACCATAACAACCGCCGCATTCAAACACGAAAACTAAACAAAATCACGAGAAACTAAATTCAATCACAAGCCAATAACTTACTAAAATTTTAACAAACCAAAAAAATAAAAATCGATTTATGATTTTTTTTTAACATCTTTTAGTTTAAATTTTCAGAAATTTCATAATTGCAAAGGTGGCTTAGTTTTTGTTCAGATTAAAGTTAGTTGGCGTCTTTGAATGTGGGGATTTAAGGCGGGAAAACCTAACAGCTGCCCTAGCACGTGCCCATTCAACTTTATCGTATTCTTTTCATCGTATGATATTCTTTAAGAGGGGGACTCGTCATTGTATACGCGTCCCCCTCTTGTTTATTCGATCGTGACGCGGGGGGAGCGAGACATCAAGCATTTTCAATGCGTTATTATTATTTTTTTGTTGATGTGTAATAATTTTATAGGGGAGCTTTGTCGTATTGTGTTCCCCCTCTTGCATGTTATAATTTTATATAGGGGAAAGAGATGTGTGTATTGGACATGTGACGTCACAATGTGTACTTACTTAATACTCTGTATTTTTAATGTGATATAGTAAAATGGAAAGAAGATTTTTTTCTTGAAAAACTAATGAACTGGTACCAAATATGAATTGCAAGAAATCTCTATAAATGATAACTTGATTAGGGTCTTACTTTTAATTGCGAAACCGGTCGTACATGATAAAATTATACTCGCCCCGTAATCACATGTAATTTATTTTTATGATTTTTTAATAATTTATAAATGGGGCTCATATTCAATGCATACATGTAAGGTCGGGCTGAAACATGCTTCATGTGTACATACAAAATATAACACAGATTCACAATATACAAATGTACATAGCTATTTAATCTGGATACTAAAAAACACAATTTGCCACTAGAGTGCTTGCTTGTCTTATCTCCAACAGAGTTAATTTCACGTGAGCAAAGTTTGTACGTCTACTGTATGTCTAATGAATGCTGGAAATTACGTATTTAACATTTTTTTCTTAGCTCAAATTGTGTAGAATACGATTTATTTTTAAGGTCATCTTTGAATTAAATGTAAGATAAGCCAAACGAGCACTGGAGGGACGAATTGGTTATACCTACCCAAAATATGAAGGAAAAAAACTATCTACCTATTTATCCATTTTTAACCCTACGAAATGTTCAAATCAAAGGGTTGGTTTTTTTTTCTATTAAAGAACATCAAAAAGGGGTGCGTTAAAGATGCACAAGAAAGTAGATAAAAGGGGAGAACCGTGAAGTTTTGGGGGGAAATATAGAAGGGGGTAGATCGGAGTGATATTATGAAGATTGTCAAGTAAATGTTCAGGGAAAGGCAGCAAGATGGTTCCATGGTAGAATGACACAGTGACAAAATGACACGTGACATAACGACACATGTCAGACCGACACGCGACAGAACATCACAAAACAGATAATTCGGCATGACAAAAAAGTTAGACATTAGAAACATGAGAAAATGAAACTCATGCATGTATATAAAAAAACGCAACTAAGCTACACATATAGTGTAACTTCTTGCCGCGTTATCCCCGAAGGGGTCGCATGTGGCGAGTTGAACCTATTTATTTTTACAGGTAAGGGGGCCGGCCTTACGCCAACCACTTCAGTTGAAGTGGGGGTTTCCCAGCTCCCGAGGGGGCTGGTACTCATTTCTTGTGAAGGCTGAGTAAACCTTGCCGGTATTTTTATTATGGGGTTTGAAATAAACACCGAAATAGGAAATCATCTCTGACACCCTCCTCGGTGGGATTCGAACCCGAGCTCACGGGGTAGAATGCAAGCACTCTACCAACTGAGCTATCGACCGGACTACGGCATATTGTACCTAAAGCAGGTTGTTGTTAATGTTCTCAAGGTCCACTGTAACACTGTCACTATTTCGCTAGGGATGGCCAGAGGCTCTGCAGAGCTGCCTCCATTTCAGAGTCTCAAAAACACGTTAACAATAATGTAAAAAAAAAAGTTTTTGTTCTCGAGTTGATTTATTTCCTGGAGCGCTTTCAATGTTTTCACACCTTCTCTTGATAATGATGTGATGAAATCGAAAGTGCTCGAGGAAATAAATCAACTCGTGAAGAAAAACGCCCCCGATTATCATTATTAGATGAAAAAACTGACTAATCTGCACATAAAGAAAAACTTCTTACGCGTTATCCCCGAAGGAGTTGCGTAAGGTGTGTGGAAGCATAATACATGTTTGTGATGTTTTGTCATGTGATTTTTTTTCATATGCCATTTATGGTATGTTCTGTTTTAGGTATGTGATGTTTTGTCATGTGACGTACTGTTATTGTGATGTTCTGTCAAGTGTCGTTCTGCCATGTGTCGTTCTGTCTATAATAAATTATCTATAAAGGATATATTCATTTAAAGCTCTCAGATGTAGGTATGCCCACAAACCAACACGTGTAGTTCGCGCTTACAAATGCTGAATGTGTACTTACAAATAAAATCCAAGCCTCAAATGAACATAAGCCCCACAACTTTTGCCGACCTTCCCTGACACAGGGGTGACATTGGCAAAGTGAACCACTTTTTACAGTATGGGTGGTCAGCCTCATACCAACCTTTAAGTCAAGGAATTATGTCATGTGTCGTTATGTCATTGTGCCGTTATAAACTGTCACCGGCAAGATACGATGCGATGTGGCACACGCCTCCAGCGTCTGTTTACCAGGTGTTTGCTTGGTTTCCAAGTATACTGAAGTGACCATATCTACTCGTATTTTTAATCCTTACTGCAGTACTGTTGTATTCAAACAATTTTTTTATTTTTTGTACGCCTGAAATTGTGTCTGAAAAGTGTAGATGTTCATTAATAAATCTTCTTCTTTTTCTTCTTCAGCCTTTCTCAGTCCACTTCTGGACGTAGGCCTCCTCCAATCCTCTCCACCTCTGCTTATAGGCTGCTGTGCTCAGCCATCCTCAGTTGGGGCCTCCCCATTCTGGGCCATCAATAGACGATGCTTTTCGGCCAGCTGTCATGGTCCTGCCTTGCGACGTGACCAGCCCAGCGCCACTTTAAGCAGGCCACTCGCTGTATGCATCAGTGACACCAGTACGTCTTCAGATCTCCCGGTTTGGAACCCTTTCTCTGAGACTGATTCCCAGCATCCTCCTTTCGATAGCTCTTTGGCACGTCCTCAGTCTGTTGGCGCTATACTGAGTGAGCCCGACTTTGTTATTATTGGTATAGAAATAAAAGAGACTATTGACATAACAAAAAAATTCTCATTTTTTTTAGATTCATGAATAGGAACGCAATTTGATTTAACGAATTATTAATTAATATTTACCCAATTACATCTGTTAACTTAGAAAGCTGTTCGGGATTTAAAAAAAACGCTGTTTTATTTACAACGCGCCAGTTAAATTTCGTCGTCCGCTTGGTCAAAGCTCCATTTTTTTTCATCGTATCTGCAAAAGCTCAACTCTTGTTTATTTTTTTTTCTATATACGAGTATCTTTCATTATTTAGTTTTTTTAAATAAGTGTTTTTATCAGAAAGGAGCCGCTTTTGTCTTCACAGTTTAGGGACTGTATATTAGGGGTGCCCTGCACACACAAACATTGAGGGCCCCAAGATGAGTGACGTCACTAGCACGTTGGCAGCTGCGCGGGGCCACCTGCGCGACACGCATGCGCGCGCACAAGTAAAATGTATATTGTACCGATGGCGACACTGCTCATGCCACACCAGAATCTGCCATACAAATGTAATCCTTAAATGATTCCGTCCAAGGAAATCAGTACAATTATACCTTGACTTATAGGTTGGTATGAGGCTGACCACCCATACTGTAAAAAAAAATTGTTCACTTTGCCAATGTAACCCTTGTTTCAGGAAAGGTCGGAAAAAGTTGACGTTCATGTAGCATTTGAAAGCGAGAACTTATGTTTTTGAGCATGCACTTAATATGAATCTTAAATGTTAACATACCTTTGCAACTTAGATTATAGATTGTAGTCCAATAACGATTGATCGTGGTAGCAACGGTCACCAATGATGATATTCTTCGTATGAACCTGCCAACCATCAATAGATACAGCTTAGTTGCCTTGGACACGCTCATCATCATCAAGAAACGACCGGTCCGTAGTCTAGTGGTTAACACTTAAGACTAGTGATTAGAAGGTAGTGAGGGCTCTTACATCGATATAAACGAAGTAGATGGGCTTAGAAAGCAATCAGGAATACGCTAACGCACGCATTATACAAAACTCCAAATTCAGTCTATTAGTAGTCTTCTAACTGTCAACAGGTGTGTCACCTAAGTAGAAAATCCATATGAATGCCAAAGAGGATATTTTCTAAAACTGCCAACACTGGTCTTTGTTCTCAACTCCAGAGGAAGACTGTTCCAGCAAGATGGACCAGCCGAACTAAAAGCCCTGCCCCCGAAATCCGTTCTGTTCCGTCGAAGCGGCAGTCAAAGCCTATTTACGGCGTCACCCAGGGCAGATCAAAGAATGCAACGTCTGTAATCTATTTGGTCGACTCTGCACAATTCAAACAAGTATAAGTTGGTGCCCGGATGGAGTTGATCAGACACTGTTTAGTTAGTATTAATGTTCATGTACACTACCAGAATAGGGGTCAAATAATAATAATAATAATGATGAGGGTGCGCTGCTACAAGGCCGAGCTAAAATATCAACCCTCAGGAGTCGATGTGACGTCACGGGCAGGTGTTCAAAAGCGTGCCCAGTGCACCCCATTCCCCATCACGTAAAAACATATCAACATTGCAAAACTTATACTAAAAGCCCCTCCAAGTTCGGCTCCGAGTATTACTGGCCGGTCCGTAGTTCAATGGTAACACTTCGGACTCGTAAATGGAAGGTTGTGGGTTCGATTCCCGGCGGAACACAAAAAAATACCATTTTGTATTTTCGAATATGCTCTTTGCTTGGTGAAAACATTCATTTACCTTTACCAAAGACCGGTCACTAAAAGTCCATCCAGCCTTACAGCAACTGCGTCTTGCTTGAGAATTGACGCTTTCAACAGCGACGACCAAGCTCGCAGAGGGCTCTTGAGGTGTGATACACACAAAAACAGCGCTCACCAAATAAATCAGCCTATTTTCTTTTTTTTTACGTCTGTTTAATTTTTTAAGAACTTTTCCATGTAGGTAGTACATAATCCGCTTTCTTAATGCTTGTTTGTCTTATGCCCATTAGAAGTAATTTCACATGAGCAATGTGTATTATATTTATGTTTGTAAGTGTAGGTACTGGACCAATGTGTCTTATGAAAATTGGAAATTGATTTAAAAAATATTGAAAACAACTCTCATATTATCGATTATTTAAAAAATTCAAATAGAAACAAAGTTTTAATTCACTTATTTATTTCTTTTTTGTGCTCGAACATTTTCGCCTAATGAGGCATCTTCAGGAGCAGATTGGTTACAAATATTTAAAAAAAAAAAAATTCAGTATTTTATCTTTTTTTCTTAGCTCAGATTGTGATTTGTATGACTATTTCATTGAAAGCCATGTTTGAATCAAATGGCATTAAAGGAAAACAAGAACTGGGGGAGCAAATCGACTTCAAAGAAAGAGATTCATGATTTTTTTGTTTGGAGCATTTAGTATAGCTGCAAAACTTTAACCACGTACGTCTGTTTAAATGTGTAATTTAGCTATTTTGGACCTATAGGGTAGCAAAAGTGCTAAGAAGAGCAGGAACGGATAGAGAAATCCTGTTGAATGTGAAGTTAAACTTAAAATATTGTTACGAATATAAAATTGTGTGTTGTCGTTATCTGTGTAAATATCTGTAGATGTTAGGTACTTGTATAATTTATATCTGATATATGTATTGTTTCGAGTGTTTGGTCTGGTAAAACTCACATGTTCCAATTCTCGATGATTCGAGAATTATCTTTGGTCTTACTATAAATGACGTCCAAATCGCTCTTCAGCCGAATAAGTGTAAATTTGATTCCGAATGTGTTAAATTGTGCAAATAAATAACCGTCTATACGTAACTTAAAAGGATAATTACTTACACAGATAGATAGCTAGCACAACAAGGCACTGCCTTTAAGAGAAGAAGATTAGTGTATTTCTAATTTAGAACAAAAAGTCCAGAGAATTTATAATTTTCAATGCTCAGCAAATCCTTTATACATCGATGCTCGTATAACAAAGCGAGGCGTATATTGAGGTGCCATCATACTACAAAACTCATACAAAAATACTAGAGGGGTAAAATATGGATCTGTCCACAAAACCACCAAATTCATACAAAGTGAATTTAAATTATATGTTGCGTTGAATGCAAGTTTTTGTTGTACTCAGAGCCGGTAATTGTAGTCTGGAATGCGACGACGGTGCAGGAAAATTGGCGCGAAATATTAAACAGCTGATCGCTCGTTTTGGCGCGAGCAAATGTCAAAATTTGGCGCGAGTGTACGTCAAATTTGGCGCCACAATGTTGAACTTGTTGTTAATTGATTTTTGTCATTGTTTACTGTTATTTAAATCTTTATATGGAAACTAGCAGACTGACCGTGCTGCGCACGGCTGTCTGCTAGGCCCTTCGGGCAGTGTAAGTCTGGCTTCGCATTAATTTTTCCTCACACCTCCTTCATAGTAATTAAATGCTTTAAGAAGTAATTTGAAAAAAAATTGCGGTAAAAGGGTTATTTAGTTCTTTCATGTTCTGAGTATCTTGTATGAAGCATGAGGTATGAGTCTGACCTCCCATAGGTACCTTAAAAAAATGTTCACTGAACGAATGTTTCTCTGTTTCTGAAAAGGCCGGCAAAAGTTGTAGGGCTTATGGTCAAGAGAGGCTGAAATTTTTATTTGTAATTACACATGCAGCGTTTGTAAGCGCAAACTCACTCATGTCTGCTTGGGGGTATGCATTCAATATGAATTATAAAATGTATGTATGCAACTTAGATTTATATTCTAAAATTAAAAACATCAAGTGCCACAATTATATGTTAGCGTGAAAAAACATTTGCCAGCCTGAGCGTGTGAATTATATTTGAATTGATTTGCATTGAATATGAATTATAAAATGCATCTATGCAACTTAGATTGATATTCTAATATTAAAAACATCAAGTGCCACAATTATATGTATAATTATACGTGAAAAAACATTTGCCAGCTTGTGGGTGTGCATTGTATTTGAATCATAAAATCTCTTTTGTGCAACTTTAGATTATAAATTAAGATAACCGTTGTTTAAGGATTTTTCAAACTCAAATTCCTTGACTTAAGGGTTAGTATGAGGCTCACCACCCATATCGCATAAATGGGTTCACTTAACTAATGTTCCCCCTGTTTCTGAAAAGGTCGGCAAAAGTTGCAGAGCTTATGTGCATGAGAGGCCTTAATTTTAATTTGTAAGTTCACATGCAGCATTTTTAAGCGGGAACTCACTCGTGTCTCCATGGAAGCATGCATTGAATATGAATTATAAAATGTATCTATTCAACTTAGATTTATATTCTAATATTAAAAACATCAAGTCGCTCAGGTACACCGCGTGTCGTTGGCATCTTGGACCGGTCCGTAGTCCGTAGTGGCAACACTTCGGACTCGTAAATGAAAGGTTGTGGATTTGGATCCCGGTGGAGCACAAAATATACCATTTATATTTCGAATGTTCTCTTCGCTGAGTTGAAAAATTCATAAACCTTTACCAAAGACCGGTCACTGAAAGGTCCATCCAACCTTACAACAACTGGGTCTTGCTTGAGAATTGGCGCTTTCTATAGCGACGACCAGGCTCGAAGAGGGCTCTTGAGGTGTGATACACACAAAAACAGCGCTCACCAAATAAATCATCCTAATATTATTATTATTATTATCAAGTGCCACAATTATATGTTAGCGTGAAATGACATTTGCCAGCTTATGGGTGTGCATTTAATTTTAATCATCAAATAAGTTTTTTGGCAACTTTAGATTTGAGTTTGAAAAATCCTTAAACAACGTTAATCTTAATTTATAATCTATCTATAATAATATATATTATATTATTATTATTATAGATAGATTATAAATTAAGATTAACGTTGTTTAAGGATTTTTCAAACTCAAATCCTTGACTGATAGGTTGGTATGCGGCTGACCACCCATACTGTGAAAAATGCTTCACTTTGTTAATGTCACCCCTGTTTCAGAGAAGGATGGCAAGAGTTGCAGGGCTTATGTTCATTTGAGATTGGGTTTTATAATGTAGGTCCACATGCGGCATGTGCCAGCGCGAAATCATACATGTCTGCTTGTGGGAATGCATTGAATATAAATCTTAAATGATATATATCCTTGCAGCTTAGATTAGATTAGAAATTCCTTGACTTATGGGTTAGTATGAGCCTGAATACCCATATCGCAAAAAATGGTTCATTTGAAAAATGTTTCCCCTGTTATTGAAAAGGGTGGCAAAAGTTGCAGGGCTCATGTTCATTACAGGCCTTAATTTGAATTTGTAAGTTCACATACAGCATTAATAAGCGCGAATCCACTCGTGTCTCCAGGGGGGCATGCATTGAATATGAATTATAAAAGTTATTGTATCTGTGCAACTTAGATTATATATTCTAATATTTAAAAAAAATCAAGCGCCACAACTATATGTTAGCGTGAAATGACATTTGCCAGTTTGTGGGCGTGCATTCAATTTGAATCATCAAATAACTTTTTTTGCAACTTTAGATTATAAATTAAATTTAACGTTGTTGAAGGATTTTTCAAACTCAAATCCTTGACTTATAGGTAAGTATGAGCCTGAATACCCATATCGCAAAAAATGGTTCACTTGACAAATGTTTCCCCTGTTTTTGAAAAGGTTGGCAAAAGTTGCAGGGCTTATGTTCATTAGAGGCCTTAATTTTAATTTGTAAGTTCACATGCAGCATTTATAAGTGCGAACCCACTCGTGTCTCCAGGGGGGCATGCATTGAATATGAATTATAAAAGTTATTGTGTCTGTGCAACTTAGATTATATATTCTAATATTTAAAAAAAATCAAGCGCCACAACTATATGTTAGCGTGAAATGACATTTGCCAGTTTGTGGGCGTGCATTCAATTTGAATCATCAAATAACTTTTTTTGCAACTTTAGATTATAAATTAAATTTAACGTTGTTGAAGGATTTTTCAAACTCAAATCCTTGACTTATAGGTAAGTATGAGCCTGAATACCCATATCGCAAAAAATGGTTCACTTGACAAATGTTTCCCCTGTTTTTGAAAAGGTTGGCAAAAGTTGCAGGGCTTATGTTCATTACAGGCCTTAAATTTAATTTGTAAGTTCACATGCAGCATTTATAAGTGCGAACCCACTCGTGTCTCCAGGGGGGCATGCATTGAATATGAATTATACAAGTTATTGTATCTGTGCAACTTAGATTATATATTCTAATATTTAAAAAAAAATCAAGCGCCACAACTATATGTTAGCGTGAAATGACATTTGCCAGTTTGTGGGCGTGCATTCAATTTGAATCATCAAATAACTTTTTTTGCAACTTTAGATTATAAATTAAATTTAACGTTGTTGAAGGATTTTTCAAACTCAAATCCTTGACTTATAGGTAAGTATGAGCCTGAATACCCATATCGCAAAAAATGGTTCACTTGACAAATGTTTCCCCTGTTTTTGAAAAGGTTGGCAAAAGTTGCAGGGCTTATGTTCATTACAGGCCTTAAATTTAATTTGTAAGTTCACATGCAGCATTTATAAGTGCGAACCCACTCGTGTCTCCAGGGGGGCATGCATTGAATATGAATTATAAAAGTTATTGTATCTGTGCAACTTAGATTATATATTCTAATATTTAAAAAAAAATCAAGCGCCACTACTATATGTTAGCGTGAAATGACATTTGCCAGTTTGTGGGCGTGCATTCAATTTGAATCATCAAATAACTTTTTTTGCAACTTTAGATTATAAATTAAGATTACCGTTGTTTAAGGATTTTTCAAACTCAAATTCCTTGACTTAAGGGTTAGTATGAGGCTTACCACCCATATCGCATAAATGGGTTCACATAACAAATGTGTCCCCTGTTTCTGAAAAGGTCAGCAAAAGTTGCAGGGCTTATGGTCATGAGAGGCTGAAATTTTTATTTGTAAATACACATGCAGCATTTGTAAGCGCAAACTCACTCGTGTCTCCGTGCAGGAGTGCATTGAATATGAATTATAAATGTTAATGCGTCTATGCAACTTAGATTGTATATTGTAATAATACTTTAAAAAAATTAAATGCCGCAATAAGTATGGTTTCATATAAAAAGTTGACCTAATCGATCGTCATTATTTCTAAAAAATACATGTTATAACTGGTTGAAGTATAATTTTGAAATGAATAAAAAATATAGGTAGGTAGGTACTCAACGGAATTCAACCGAAAAAGAATCGACTTGGCAATGGCAACGATGGCAACTTTGAAGCCTATGTTGAAGTGCTGGCAATTTATTTGAAATTCGAATGTCAAAATGAGTTTTGTTTCTCGCATAGGTTTTACATAAAAAGGTGTTGTGATTGATCATGTTTATTTATTTAAAAACAACAATTAAAAATCTACTAATGATGAGGAAGCACATCCCAAGTCCTGAACAATATTTGTTGTGAATATGACGTGCATCTGTTCAGGAGTTCTTCAGTTTGAATGCCATTAACGCACAATTATTTTGTATGGGGAGGCCGTTGAATTTTATATTATAGGGGATTGTCCTACTTTATATGGTCCACTGACTTTTTTTTAAATTCCAATTTTGGGATGAAATAAATTTAATTTAATTTGGGCACAAATAAATATTTGCACACTTTATGTTTCCTTGAATAGTAGGTCGGTATGAGGCTGACACCCATGCTGTAAAATCTTGGTTGACTTTTATCAATGCCACCCCGATTTCAGGGAAGGGCAGCAGGAGTTGCAAGGTTTATTATGTTCATGTGAGGTTTTGCTTTTTTTTACTCGGTTTCGAATCCCACCAAGGGTATTTCGGTGTTTATTTCGAACACAAAATAAAATACCAGCATTAACATACCAAATTACTTGGTCTGCACAACAAATGAGTACCAGCCTCTCGGGTGCTTTTGAGAAACCCCCACTTCAACTCAAGTGGTTGGCGTAAAGCTGCCAGATACCTGCAAAAATAAATAGGTTCCACTCGATACGCGGCATGAAGTTATCTCCTTGACTGATAGGTTGGTATGCGGCTGACCACCCATACTGTAAAAAATGGTTCACTTTGCCAATGTCACTCCTGCATCAGGGAAGGTCGGCAAGAGTTGCAGGGCTTATGTTCATTTGAGATTGGGGTTTTTATATTGTAGGTCCACATGCAGCATGTGTAAGCGCGAAATTATGCATGTCTGCTTATGGGAATGCATTTAATATGAATCTCAAATGATACATATCTTTGCAGCTTAGATTTAGATTAAGAAGTTACACTAAATGTGTAGCATAGCAGCGTTACACACATTTGAGTCGATACAACTTATTTTAAGAAGTGTGAACATCAAATTTTAAAGCGTCATTACAAATTATAAAGAAAAAAGTAATTTCTCGAAGAAATTCAATATTGCAAAAAACAGGAAATTGCAAATTACTTACCTGTATGTTAAGTGAGAAATTCAGTTTATCCCGTATTGTAAAATTTCACGAATATCAGTATTGCTGGTATTATTTAATTTCCCGAAAATTTTTGAACCATTCGCGAATTTCGTGAACTCATTATAATAACAACAATTTCGGTGCAAAATTGTAAGGTGAATGAAATTTCTTTGTTAATTTTCTCGAAGTGATGATATGTCTTATGAATGGAAGTTCTGTATGAGAAAAGAAATGAACGGCGGAGGTGTGAAAGAAGTGAAAAAGTGTGATATTGAAAGATAAAATTGTTATGGAAAAATATGCATTTCAGTTATTTTTTGTGTGAAAAATTATAAAGCAATTACTTTTTTCTGTACTTTTTTTTATGGAACAGGCAGAAGGTTTATTCAGCCTTTACAATAAATGAGAACTTGACCGCTCGGATGCAGGGTAATCTTCACTTTACGTAAAAAGCTGGTCACCTTACCTGTGAAAATAAAAAGGTTGCGCTCGTGATATACTACCCTTTTGAGGACAATGCCGTAAGAAATTCCACCCTATAAAAGTTGGAAACTTCCAAAAATATAGCGTTAGGGTGTTGGCTACACTATATTCGACGATGCATAGACATCGATGGCAGTGATTGATAATGGAGACCAAGACTCTGATTTTTCGCGACGATCATTCCTTGACTTATAAGTTGGTATGAGGCTGATCACCCATACTGTAAAAAATGGTTCACTTTGCCAATGTCCTCCCTGGGTCAGGGAAGGTCGGCAAAAGTTGTGGGGCTTATGTTCATTTGCGGTTTGGATTTTATTTGTAAGCACACATTCAGTATTTGTAAGCGCGAACTACACGTGTTGGTTTGTGGGCATACATCTGAGAGCTTTAAATGAATATATCCTTGCAACTTAGATTATAGATTATATATTCTTTTTGTTTCTGCTCGAACATTATCATAGATAAAAAATTATCTATGAATTTTGTTTTTGTTTTGGAAAAAAATTGTTTTGAAAATTATTGTATAAAAATACATTTGTAACCATTCTGCTCCTGAATATGCCTCATTAGGTGAAAATGTTCGAGCAAAAACAAAAATAATAAAATGAATGAAAACCATGTTTTACCATTTAATTTTTTTTTAAATATTTTTAAAATAATTAGTTAAATAAAAAGAGTTATATATTTTTTAGGGTTTGGTGGTTCACACAGTGAAAGTCCATTGTATATTAATTAAAAATACACTGCTTTAATTCACTTATTTTTTATTTAAATATGCCAAACGTTTTCGCCTAAAAAGGCGATAAAAAATTGTCCTGAGGATGCCTTTTTAGGCGAAAACGTTTGGCATATTTAAATAAAAAATAAGTGAATTAAAGCAGTGTATTTTTAATTAATAAAAAGAGTTATGTTTTAAAATGCTGTTCTGAGATGAATTATTTATTTAGAGATGATTTTAAGAAATTAAATGAAGCTTTTAGTTGGTATTTAGATAAATGATTAGATTGTATATTGAACAAGGTGTTAGGTCAAGGGGGAGAGTAAGTAAATAAGTTTTAAGGTAAGTGGTTTTCAGTAAATTATCAGGTACAATGCTTTATATGATTTCAAAATAATGTGTTAGACGCGCTATTAAATAAGTTATAAAGTGAGTTTTTATATAGTTTATTAAATAAGTTATCGAATAAGTATTTGTATGATTCTTTAGATAAGTTATGCAATAAGTTATCAGAAGTTTTTAGAGAAGTTTTCAGATAACATTACAACACAAGTTATCCGGTTAGATATCTCTATATAATCTAATCTAAATCTACGCTGCAAAGATATGTATCATTTGAGATTCATATTAAATGCAGTCCCACAAGCAGAAATGCGTAATTTCGCGCTTACACATGCCGCATGTGGACCTACAATATAAAAAAAACCCAATCTCAAATGAACATAAGCCCTGCAACTCTTGCCGACCTTCCCTGAAGCAGGGGTGACATTGGCAAAGTGAACCGTTTTTTACAGTATGGGTGGTCAGCCGCATACCAACCTATCAGTCAAGGAATAAGTTATCAGAAAAGTGTTTACATGATTTTTAGATAAGTTTTTAGATGAGTTATCATATAAGTTATTAAGAAAGTTTTTACATGATTTTTAGATAAGTTATTAGATGAGTTATCATATAAGTTATCAAGAAAGTTTTTACATGATTTTTAGATAAGTTATTAGATGAGTTATCATATAAGTTATCAGGTAAGCAACACATAAATTATCAGGTCGGTTTTTAGATGATTTGTAGATAAATTATAATACTCAAAGTATTAGTCATCTAAGTGGGTGCGCAACACATGTTTTGATTACCACTCCTCGGCATCTTTTAATTGTAATCTTGTTTAAACTTGTACTGAACTTCAGGCCGTGGGAAAAGCTAACGCTTGTTTCATTTTTGTTCTGTAATTGAAAACTGCGCATGATTTATGCTTCTCTTTCAATGTAACTCAACTGTGACGCGTTTAATTATTGTGAAATACTCTAGTGGGTACTTGTTTGATAACAACGGTTAGTTCAGAATGTAAAATTGGTTCACTTTAGCGAATGCCACCCCGGTTGCGCCTTTACAATCAATGTGTCTATCGACTAGTCCGGTCGATATCTCAGTTGGTAGAGTGCTTGCATTCTACCCCGTGAGCTCGGGTTCGAATCCCACCGAGGAGGGTGTCAGAAATGATTTCCTATTTCGGTGTTTATTTCAAACCCCATAATAAAAATACCGGCAAGGTTTACTCAGCCTTCACAAGAAATGAGTACCAGCCCCTTCGGGAACTGGGAAACCCCCACTTCAACTGAAGTGGTTGGCGTAAGGCCGGCCCACATACCTACCTGTAAAAATTAAATAGGTTCAACTCGCCACATGCGACCCCTTCGGGGATAACGCGGCAAGAAGTTACACTATATGTATAGCTTAGTTGCGTTTTTTTTTTTTTGCGTGTGAAATGGAAGAATATGATTTTCGCTGACTGGCCATAAAAATTCCAGTATTTTTTTTTGCGAATTTTTTGCACTTTTAAATAAACGAGTAACTCATTCAGAACCTTATTTATTATTAAATGACTTTTATGGTAAGTGAAATTCAATGGAATTGCGTTAAAAGTGGCCCCAATAATATATTTTAAAATGTAACATACAAAACTGTTTTAATGCAATTCCTTTCAGTGTTATTCATTAGAATTTTTAAATCAGATTTCTTTAGAGATCTGGTTTAATTTTTCGATTTAATCTCAATTTACAAAAAAGGTGATTCATAAAAACTTTATAATTCAGTTTAACACTAAACGTGTTTCAAAACATGATCACATTTGTAAACCACCTCCGAGTAGGTTTATTTCGTTCTAAACTAGCTCAACATAAGCAAAATGGCGATCTTCCTCATTCACCAGCTGATCGTAATGTACGAGATAACTTTCAGAATAAAAGATTTATGAATCAAATAAGAGTTTCAGCAATTACAGTAACTTTAAAACATTAGAATTTTACACTATAACAACAAATTGAGGGCATGCAGCAACGAAACAAATATAAAACTGTGACAAGAAAAAAAGTGACAGATGCCGCGTCGTGTTATTTTTCAAGTCGCCAATTTTGTAAAACTGACACTTTTCTTGTAAATGAAGTATGCAGGCCCATCTTTGAGATTTTCTTCGTGATGCCTACAGCCAAAACCTGAAGCCACAATGAAGTCATGCTTTGAAAAATACTTGTTTCCATTTTTGGTTCATTCGAAGTCGCAGTCGACATGAGTTTGACAGCTGGAGTGTCGAGAAACGTTCGGGAGGGGGCGTTTACCCGAATGCTTCCGAGCGTCTCCGATAGTAATTGTCAAAAATCATGCAAAAACCCACAAAAACCTCAAAAAAATTCATAGACACCTAAATACCTACATAAATGTCGAGCATTTCGTATTTTTTCATACAGAAAAAGCTCCCGGAAGTCTGTTTAAGCAGGATTCGGTAAACCAAAAAAAATAATGCATGTATTTCGCTAATGAATCACCTTTTTATTTATTTTGGTTTAGCGGGATGGTACAAATTTAAATTGGTTTCTCAAAATCTCGCACTAAACAGGTATGGGCGGAATCTAATGAATAACACTGTTTAAGTTTCGCTTTTCAGATAAATCATTTACTAATAAAGAAGTTAACAACCCAGCGCCGTTTGGTGACACAAATATTTTTCAATATTTTTTGTGCTTCGCCGGGAATCAAGCCCACGACCTTATGATTTCGAACCCTTAACATCAACCATTAAACTACGGACCGCGTTTTATTTAAACACAAAAAAACCTTGTTTACATTCATGGACAGCTGAGCGTAACTCACATTGCGCGATCTCAAGCACCCTCAGTTCTCCTTGAAATATACCAGGACGAGCTCAGGTGGCTCGGATGGATCCACGCCCAGACCGGAAAAGGCTGGCAGGATACGAGAGGAACCTTTACGCAGGACCCACATCCCACTTCCTTCAACTGGGTCACGAGGTGCACTGCTTGCCACAACTGCTTCCGGTGTTTTCGGAACTTATGATGATTTTTTTTTTGAAGAAATCTGATAGCCGAGTAATGTGAGCTTAAAGTGGATGTTATTGATTTTGAAAATATGATATGATTTTTGATGGTCATCGGTTGGTATGAGGCTGACCACATATATTGTAATAAATGGTTCACTTTGTCACCCCTGTTTCAAAGAAGATTATTATGTTCATTTGAGATTTATGTTTTTATGTTGTAAATTCACGTACGGCATATGTAAGCTTGAACTTTTACGTGTCTGCTTGTGGGAATGCATTTCAAATGAATCTGAAATGCAATATATCGCCACCTTAAAGGTAAAAGTAAAACAGTGCTGATTTGAGAAATCATGTATTACATATTTCACTTTGCCAATGTCAACCCTGTTTCAGGGAAGGTCGGCAAGAGTTGCAGGGCTTAGTTTGAGTTTTTATATTGTAGGTCCACATGTGGCGTGTGTTAGCGCAAAATTATGCGTGTCTGTTTGTGCGAATGCATTTCAAATTAACCTGAAATGATACATATCTTTGCAACTTAGATTTAGATTAGAAATTAACTTCGCACAGTAAGTCAACTCATTATAAACTATTAGATTTTCACAATTTTGTAGTGTTTTCTCTTATAGAAAAAAGGAAAAAGTGTAATTTTCTAAAAAAAACCCTTGTTGGCTTAACATGTCACGTATTTAATTTGACCTGTAATCTATCTTTGTAACTTATCTAATCTAATCTAATCTAAGTTGTACACATAAATAACATTAGAGATTCACATTACATGTATTTTCACAACCAGACACGTACAAATTCGCGCTTGCACATGCCGCTTGTGAACCTACAGCATAAAAACCAAATCTCAAATGGTCATGCACTCTGCAACTCTTGCCGTCCTTCCCTAAGACAGGAGTGACATTGGCAAAGTGAACCATTTTTACAGAATGGGTGGTCAGCCGCATATTGTATGGGACATCATTTTATTATGCTGTGCCTCTGTAAGGCCCGGTATTTTGAACGTTAGCATATGTGACTTGAAACTGAAAAAAAATACACACACGATTGACGTAAAACCACGAGCATCTATGTATGTCATTCAGTCGCTATGTTTATGTTGAAAATACCGGCCCTTAGTCTTCAATTTAATAATCTATAATTTAAGTTGTGAAGGTTTTAAATTCATATTAAGTGTATGCCCACAAACAGACACGTGTAAATTCGCGTCTACAAATGCTGCATGTGTACTTAATTAAATTAAAATCCAAACGTTAAATGGACATAAACCTTGAAACTCTTCCCGACTTTCCCTGAAACATGGGTGATATTGGCAAAGTGTTTTTTTACAGTATGAGTGGTCAGCCTAATACCAACCTATAAGTCAAGGAATTAACTGCTAACGTTAAAAATACCGGGACGTCTTCAATTTATCTGTCAGTTTATCAACAATGTATTTCATTCTTACACAATGTTTACAATGCATTGTAACAATAAATTAATTTTTATTGTTGTTACATGTTTTCGACGTTATGTAATTAAAAAATAAATAAAAACTGTTGCAAAAACGCACTGTCCGTAGAGAGATGGCCGCTCAGAATTTCCACTTTCTGCAACAAGGCATTCTCTATTACATGTACTACGCGTACGCAATTCTCTGCTCCAAATGCCAACAAACAAAACCATCGCCGCATTCTTGCCCATTATTATATTACCACGAATGGTGTGAGTGGTTCGTTTTTAAAAATGTTTTTTTTTTTACTAATCAGAAATGTCCTGGATGGTGCCTCCTCCGGTGTCAGACCACGGTGGACAGACAAGGTCCTGGGAGTAAGGGGACCATGGAAGGAAGCAGCACTACACAGAGAGTCCTGGAGGATTGTGGTGCGGGAGGTCCTGAGCCCTCAACACTTGTGAAACAGATAACGTAAGTAAGTTATTTATTTTCGATTATGTTTACACGACATGTTCATAGGTCGCGGATAGACTGTATGAATTGCCAGCGAATTTAGGCGCGTTTTTAGTCCGGTCGATATCTCAGTTGGTAGGGTGCTTGCATTGCATGCCAAAACCTCGTGTTGAATGATTTCCCGTTTCGGTGCTTATTTCAAATACAAAATAAAATACGGACAAGGTGTCCTCTCTTGAGCAGCGAAGCCCCACTTTAACTGAAGTGACTGTCGTAAAGCCGGCCCCTTTACCTGTAAAAATAGGTAGGTTTCACTCGCCACATGCGGCCCCTATGGATAATGCAGCAAGAAGTAAGAATATTAATCATTTAAGTGTACTGCATGACCTTCCAGCGAACAACTTCCGAAGCTCTCACAAACTCCTCCACTTCAAAGAAGATTAAACCGTTACTTCCAACTCAACAAGTTTATCAAAAAAACATTTTTAACGTAACACACAATTCATTATGGACTTTTCCAGTCCCTTATTCAGTTAACAAGATTCAATTGCTTTTCGGCGTATCATGCAACCAAGCACTATCTTTGTACTCCTTGATGAGACCATCAAACCTGAACTTCTTCCATGTACTTCCTGTGATTTCCAACACCGAATTACACGCCCTGTTCTGACCGCAGACGCTTCTTGGAACACCTGTCCCCCGTTTTGGGGCAGACGGGACAGGTGGAGGAGCCTATCATGCGGTAAAAATTATCGATTCACTTGACCAACGATATTGTAGAAAGTGGATTGATCGGTTAATGTGTCTGGAATTGGTTAATTTTTTGGGTTGTTGCAATTTGCAAGTTTGCTACAAGTCCTTTCGATAGCTCAATTGGTAGAGTTCTTGCATTTATATGCCCAGAACTCGGGTTCGAATCACATCGAGGATGTCGGAAATGATTTCGTGTTTCGATGTTTATTTCAAATGATAAAATAAAATATCTATTAGTCAAGGAGCAAGGCTACGCTATTTGTTACAAAAAACGCTACAAAGTTACACATATAGAGTGACTTCTAGCCGCGTTTTCCCCGAAGGGTTTGCATTTGGCGAGTGGAATCTATTTATATTTACAGGTCATGGAGCCGACTTAACGCCAATCAGTTTAGTTGAAATGGGGTTTCC
The DNA here is from genome assembly GCA_951799405.1 of Agapetus fuscipes. Lineage (NCBI taxonomy): Eukaryota > Metazoa > Arthropoda > Insecta > Trichoptera > Glossosomatidae > Agapetus > Agapetus fuscipes. The sequence goes on along the minus strand of OX637364.1, from coordinate 2,309,436 downwards.
CAGCTCCCGAGGTTGCTGGTATTCATTTCTTGTGAAGGCTGAGTAAACCTTGCTGGTAAATAAAAAAATATTTATTTGCAAATGGCCTCGTGAACACATCAAAGGGAGCTTCTTACGTTTTTTTTTTCTTTTTCTTTTTTAAATAGATAGGTGAAGAGGAATACAATTCACCAACCTATTCTGCCTGGCCAGAAACAGATATTAATATCATCAATTAATAATTGTTTACTTTAGTGAATTATTAATTAATAATTACCCAATAACATCTGTTGAACCAGGGTCAAAGCTATGGTCAAATGACCCAGGCGGGGATCGAACCAACGTTATTCTATTCCAAAAACTTTAGAAAGATCAGCCCATATTGCCCTCTCAGCCATAACACAGAGAAGTCTTCTCAAGAACGAAAATATTTATTATCCTGGAAGAAAATTAAAGAGCAAAAAGGTATATTGTGTCTTTAGTGCTTTTAAGGCTGATTTACCATTTGATTGAAAGATGATCTTTAAATGAAATTGACTAAAGAATCACATGCGGACAATCGGAGCTAAGAAAATCACTTAAAACATGATAGTGTGAGAGTTGTTTTTGCTATTTTCAAAATCAATTTCCAGTCTTCATAAGACACATTGGTCCAGTACACATACATCCATAACTCATGTGAAATTAGCTCTGATGTACTTAAGACAGACAAGCACTAAGGAGTAGTGAAAAAGTAAGCCGTATAAGAAGCTAATAAAGTTGATCAGATAAAATGATTGAAAGGTAAAAAGAAACACGAGTGAAATTGTTAACTACAGTTGTCAATTTTTACGAGTAGCCATGTATGGACGTCAACGCCTTTTATGTTTCCCACAAGAAAAGTTAATTCAAAATATAATTTAAATTTTGCAAAAGTAAATAAGCCAGATACTTCATAATTATAATGATTATAGAGCACTCTTCACACCCTGGGTGTTAAAAATTATAGCCACTATTTTTGCAGCGGAAGGCACCGAATCAAAAACGAAAGCCATCCGATGAAATGTAATTTTTCGACGGCTCCAAGGCAATTTCGTCTCCAATTATGGCTTCCTTGCACAAATATTGATACAATGTACGGCTACGGGCGATTGTTTTTGGAGATAATTTTTAATGATTTGGGAAAGTGTCATGTCGGCGGACGTGTAAAGTGAATCGGATGATATTTTTTTTCAATAAATTTGTCAAGAGGAATGCGGCTAACGAACTTATTTCGACCTTCTTAAAAAGGAGGACATGATTACATTTTGAGACTTCAAGGTTTGTATCGCTTCTACCTACTAGCCTTAGGTGATGGCTGAACACAGCAGCAAATTGACAGAAATGGAGAGGACTAGAGGAGGCTTACGTCCAGGAGTGGACTGAGATAGAAGAAGAAGAATTTAGCTCAATCAGCTTGTCGGAAATCAAAAGCATGTGCGACACTGTGGGCATCGTCACTTGGAGTACGAAGACACTGATTGTTTTCAATAATGCCTATTCGCCTTCAAAATACCGGCAAGGCTTACTCAGCCTTCACAAGAGATGAGTACCAGACCTGTCGGGAGGTGGGAAGTCTCCATTTCAACCAAAGTGGTTGGCGTAAGAACTAACCCTTTATCTGTATTTAAGTCCTCGCAGAACATTGCGCCACTGTATATCTCAGAGCTATGTGTGGGGGACACAGTAGAGGGTAGGCGGGGTACCCTGAGGTCTGCATGCAATACTGCTGTGAATAGATTCAGGGTTCCCTGCAGAAGCAACATGGCCAATTATTTAGATCGTGCCTTTTGCTTTGCTGGCCCTCTGCTGTGGAATGCCTTACCACACGAGCTGAGAGCTGTGGAGAGTACAAGTGCATTTAAGTCAGGATTGAAGACATGCTTGTTCAGGAGGGGCTATGGCTCTGCAGTGCCCTTGCAGTGAATTCACAAAACGGCACTAAAAATATTGTCAATTTATTATTATTATTATTATCATCTGTAAAGATAAATAAGTTTGGCTCACCACATGTGACCTCTTCCTAGTTACACTAAATGATAAGCGACTACCAATGGCACACCGCTATGGAAACGAAGTTAATCTTTTTCATTTTTCTTCATATTTTATTTCTGCAGTTGTCGACTGGTTGTTTGGCCATTATGTGATTCACCATCCATATCGCTCGTCTCCACTTCTCTTAACTTCTGTCATTACAAGTCGACAGCAATGGCGGACCTAACTGTCGCGTGATACGGTCACTAACTTTGTCGTCTACTTCCTCCTTCCACTCCTAGCGAGGTACTCCTTGTAGGGCCAAAGACAGTAAATTTATTCAAGCTGGTATCGCCACGTAAAAGGTTTTTTCAAATAGATTTGTGAAGAAGATTCACCAACCTATTTTGCCTGGACAGATGTCTGCATGCGAAAGCAGAAGCTCGTGTGCAAGCAATGACATCTTGCTCCCCCAGTTCTTGTTTGCCGTGTACGCAAATCTTGTCAAATATGACTTTTTCATGCAGTTGTCTTAATAATCAAATTCTACACAATCTGAGCTAATAAAAACCGTAAAACTCGATAATGTGAGAGTTCTTTTAAATATTTTCTAAATAAATTTCTTGTTCATAAAACAAATTGGTTCAGTACACATGCAAACATTGCTCATGTAAACTTTTCTCAATGGCGTATACGGCAAACAAGAACTAAAACAGCGAATTCTGTTGAATAGGTTCGAACTTATGGTCCATGGGATAGGTGTGATTCGAACCAGCGTTATTCTGTTCCAAATACGCTAGTCCCCTCTCAGGCATAAGACCGTCAAGTTAAAATTGAATAAGTGCTGATTCTCTGATATGAGAAATCGTTGATTAATCCTTTTATTGGGAGTAACTTCTCATAGTTAGTGAACTAATTATAAGGAAGTGCTCATGATAAAGTTCTATACTACAGGATTTTCACACAATTTTAGTGTTTGTCTCGTAGAAAATAGGAAACAAGGTGCATTTAAACTGGAAAACCCATGCTAGCTTTATGTCATTTATTTAGTTTTACCTTTAAGGTATCTTTATGTACTATAGAAATATGCGAGAGCACTTAAAGCAACACATACAGCGTAACTTCTTGCCGCGTTTTCCCCGAAGGGGTCGCATGTGGCGAGTGGAACCTATTAAATAGTAATACATCGTTAAACTTTCAATAGCATTATAGTAAAATAAATAAAAAAAACCACTGTCGTCACAATATAAGTATTAAGTAAGTACGGCAGCTAATTTTTTTTTTAATAAAATCTATCACAAAAAGGTTTTTCATAAAAAAAATACGAACAAAAAGTTTAGTGTACACGATTCGTAAAATCTTAAATATCGTATGACTCAATACAATAAATCGGTGCTTTTTAACAATTGGAACGAATATTTTAGATGCATTATCTATTTTTTACAATAGAATGCGTACACCTCCGTGTAAACAGTCTTTTATGTTGGAAAATTGAAGAATAGGAGCACCCGGCTTCTTTTTTATTGTAAAAAATAAATCTAAGGGTGACTTTAGACGTGCATTGACATTTGGCGAACAAAACGCTAATTATTATTTGACATGGCATTCAAAAATATTGTTTTTCACTAGAAAATGCATGTTTTAGATTTTTTACTTACACGCATTTGATCCCATTTTTTTTTATTAAAAACTAAAAACGTCATTCAAAATATCTAAGGCCCATTTTTAAACCAATATTGTAAAAAGTAGGATATCAAGCGACTGCAACTGAGTCTTGATTAAATTGCCGCGTTTTGGTAAAGGCCAAGCTTGCTTAGGTCTCTTGAAGGGTGATTCACACTATTACCATGAAAATAATTGTTTATTGGTTGTTAACTTATTCAAAATAATCTAAAAGAAAGAGGAAGAAGAAGATACAAATGAATAGAGAAGCTTCCTACTCAGCTGCACATATAGTGTAACTTCTTGCCGCGTTTTCTCGGAAGGGGTAACATGTTGCGCATTGAAATATTTCTGTAAATCCTTCGCCATTCCACTAGGAGTGCATAGTTCTTTTTTTTTATCTCTAATTTCTTTCCACCCTTGCATGCCCATGTCAACGACGTAACCATGTTGAAAGCACCGGTTCCCATAGATCACCGAAGTTAAGCAACATTGGGTGCGGATAGTACTTGGATGGGTTACCGCTCAGGTACACCGCATGTCGTTGGCATCTTGGACCGGTCCGTAGTCCGTAGTGGCAACACTTCGGACTCGTAAATGGAAGGTTGTGGATTCGAATCCCGGCGGAGCACAAAAATATACCATTTATATTTCGAATGTGCTCTTCGCTGAGTTGAAAAATTCATACACCTTTACCAAAGACCGGTCATTGAAAGGTCCATCCAACCTTACAACAACTGGGTCTTGCTTGAGAATTGGCGGTTTCTACAGCGACGACCAAGCTCGCAGAGGGCTCTTGAGGTGTGATACACACAAAAACAGCGCTCACCAAATAAATCATCCTAATATTATTATTATTATCATACCCCTTTCAATTTCCTTTACATTCATCACTCTATTCATAAGTGAAGTTATTATTTTTAATTTCTTGTATATTTTGCCACATTCTTTGTTGCAATCCAATCTATGACACAATATACTTAATAATTTGTTAAAAAATGTTTATTGCCAATAAATACATCGCATACATAATTCATGCAACTCTCACATTTCACACTTGGCAGGATTCCATTAGTAAAAATGGCGTTTTGTTCGGCTGCAGAAACGAAAAAAAATTACGGGTACATTCGCGATTTTGCAAGTCCCGGAAAAAACAAGCGCGAAACCCAACATTCCATCCGATTATACCACTTGGGTGTGCCCGATGCAACGTTTATTGAAATTTTATTTCATTTCGTTCTGTGTACGAGTACAAAACCCATTGATCAATATAAAAGACGTAGATGAGTCGTATAACTGCAAACGTCGTCATCTCCAAATTTTATGATTTTTGAGATAATGATTGAATTTGATTCTACGCAGTGTAACAAATCATTTGCTGTGTGCGATATAATGTAAACCTCACTTAATCCTTCGTAATTTTAGCTGAAAAATAATGCTTTCGTGCAAACGCCGTCATCTCCAACTGGTGCTGTCGTTTTACAAGTTTACAAGTTTATTTTTCTCAAAATTAACGCGTAAGGAGTTGACGGCGTTTGCATTTATACGACTCAGATGGCGTACGCCTGTTTCTTCCCATAGTAATAAACGTGCCATGAACACACAATAATAGGTAGACAACGAAAAAATGAGATGTGAGATATTAACGTCATACATCAAAAAGAGATGTAAACATGACGGTTGCCTGGAAACTGATAATAGCAAGATGATGATGATGATGATGATAATGAGTTGATGATTTCTTTATAGCGCCGTTTCGTGATGTAATCACTCCAAGGGCGCTTGTGCAAACGATGCCAGAAATTTGCATGTCTTCAGTGCATTCCGGAACTTTCCATGGTCCTCTAGCTCTCTCACATGATGTGGCAGGTGGTTCCAGGCCAGAGGACCAGCAACTGCAAATGCACGCTCTCCAAACATTTCTCAAACAAGACATGGTTTGTTTGAAGATGACTCTTTTTTGATACACAAATCGGCTCAGATACTCCTTTTTACTTTTTTTGGTGCCACTTCTATCAAAGATCGGCGATCATCATGGCTGTTTTCACCGTGGATGCTGTGGATTGAAAAATGGGCTTGGTTCGTTGGTAGAGTTCTTGCATTCCATGCCGAAGGTTCGGGCTCGATCTCCACCGAGGGTTTCAGAAATGTTTCCATTTTGAAGTGTTTGGCGTAAGACCGGCCCTCTGACCCGTAAAAATAAATAGGTCCCTAAGCACCACATGCGACTCCTTCGGGGATAACGCAGACACTATATGTGTACTATATACTAAGCAGTTGAGTTTTTTTGTGTGTTCCTGCAGAACCATTGTCGCACGTTTTCAGCCATGATGTCCTTTGGCGTCCTTGAGTCCTTCTCCTCTCAATTTTACCCTGTGTGATAAGATGAAGAAGGTGGTATTTCTCTTGTCACATAACGTAACTGAAATACACCAGCTTTCTCTGCTCAATGGTTGGCAGAATTTCCTTTATATTATTCACACTTCTTCATTGGTAAGATGCTCCATCTATATCTTAAATATATACAGAGCCCCAAGTAAAAAAATACGTTGAAAGTCAACCATAACGTAACCAAAAAAAAATCAAAAAGGTATGTAAGCTAGAGCAGCGCTTCTATTTTCCATAGCTTTTTGGTAGAACAATGTGGTTTAGTTTAAACGCGAACCTTGATGTACTTGGGTACTGGTACATATTGTATGTAACTCGGTTTTTCATACAACGTTTGTGTGCTATTCCAAATATTACATACAGTCCGTCACACCCGGCTTGCTGCGGAATATTTTTGAAAGCAACTAGCCGTGTTGTTGGCGTAGATTTCAATCTTGCCTACGCCAGAGACCACTCGCTAAGGATCTGCTTGTGCGGGTGACCAATATATTTTCTATCAGCCTATCTTCATTGACTTGTTTTACAATTTCAAGGAGTTTTCCCAATCTTCTCCAAGAGTAACCTTTAAGAAAATTGTTCAACTACCAAAACTGTTCGCTAAATATCATTCAACTCCTGACTGTGGTCTGTGACCGCCCATAGTATTTTGAACATCATTAAATATTTTCCAAAATATTCGAGAAAAAATGTACTTCACCAACATCAGAAATCTTTCCCAGTTATACTGATTAAATCGGTTGATTTGAAATTCTGACAGTCATTTTTGTCCCTTTAATAAAACCTTAGTGAATGGCACAATGACTGCCTTCCTCCAGTCCATCTCCGGGATTCAAACAAAGTTTACATGATTCATACATCCATTATATTACACAACCTGCTGCTTTCAACACCCTTTGTACCACTTTTTGAAAACTAAGTATGTTCATAAATAATAAAATTTTAGTTTATTTGGTTCTTTTTTGGCAAATTTAATCTGTTATTTTTATCGATTATAAATTTCAAGCTACAAATTGGTTGTGTGTGTTTTTTAACCGATGATTTTGACACTGGAGAGTGTTTTTTGGGATCTGTTGCTGTGGTTTATCAGAGCTGACGCTTCCAGACATTGCACCCATGTCTGCAAAGGTCTACTTCAGCGTGATATTGATTTAGAAATAGGGATCTCCGTTAAGGCAGCGCAAAGCATACCCTCTCGCATGAGGTGATCTAATTCAGAACGGAATTGCACCGCGAGTAATGAGTGTTGTGAGCGTGATGCGCTGTACCGGAGAATGTGCTCGCATGGCGGAGGAATGTGATTTCTTATGCGAGATGGTTTGGTCATCGACATGACTGCAACGTCGTGAAACTCCTCTGACTAATCTCCTGAGGAATTCCAAGTGCCATCAACTTGATTGGTGTTGTGATCTTGCCTATCCAAGACACATCTTTCATGAATTTATTGTTCAATTTCTTCTTAGATGCATTTTTAAATGTTTGTATATATTTTACATTCTAAATCTTCTTGTGTGACCAAAAATTATAGGTTTGAGCTGCCACGTGTTTGTTTATACCAGCTAATACAATTCACTGTTTCTAATCTAATCTAAGTTGCTAAGATATGTAACATTGGAGATTCACATTAAATGCATTCTCACAAGCAAACACGTACAATTTCACGCTTGTACATGCTGCATGTGAATTTACAACATAAAAACCCAAACCACAAATGAACATACACCCTGCAACTCTTGTCGACCTTCCCTGAAACAGGGGTGACATTTTCTACAGCAGGGGTGGTCAGCCACATACCAACCTATAAGTCAAGGAATATATACAACAAGTTACATTTTTTAAAATAATAATGTGTATACACATTAAAACAAATACAGAATACAAAATTCTAATTTAATAAACCCAGTCCTAGCCGCCAACATTACAGATCAACCGCCATTTCCCTCTCTCCTTACATATTTATTTCATTTCATCCAGAGTCGTTTCTAAATACTTCTTAATCTTGTTTCTCATTGCTGAGGGTTGTGTGGAAGCATCCACTCTACTCTAGTTCTCTCTTTTCTTGCGCTACCCACAGCGCTCTAACCACTGAGGTGCCTGCTGTTGTCTTCATTTTATTGGTCCATCGTGTGGAGGATCTTCCTCTTCCTCTCTTCTCCTTCAAGCCACCGATCACAAAAGAAGACAAATAGTAAATATTCATTAAACTGTGTTATTTTTTATTGATCACATTGTAGTGAATCCGCAACCATCCATATGAAAGCATTACCAAATAACTGTTGTTCTCAATTTAGCTGTCAGGCCATTAACGTACGATCAATATTTGAATACTCCGCTGCGATAAGTTATCTTGTGAAGAAGATCAGACTCGGAACAATCTGCGGATTACATCTAACGTACCAGTAGTCTATATACATTGTTAATTAGCAATTAATCTCTTCTTAATTACTCACGTAAAAGAGAAAACCGGTTTTGGAATTGATCTGGTTAGACTCTATAATCTATAATCTAAGTTGCAAGGATATATTCATTTAAAGCTCTCAGATGTATGCCCACAAACCAACAAGTGTAGTTCGCGCTTACAAATGCTGAATGTGTACTTACAAATAAAATCCAAACCTCAAATGAACATAAGCCCCACAACTTTTGCCGACCTTCCCTGAAACAGGGGTGACATTGGCAAAGTGAAACATTTTTTACAGTATGGGTGGTCAGCCTCATACCAACCTATAAGTCAAGGAAAATAAAAATCAAATAAAAAAAGTAGATTTATATATTGTTTTTCTAGAGCTTGCGAGGTATTTTGTATAAAAAAACAACTAACCTTTTTTTACAGATATATCCTCACATTCTGCTTTCTCACATGCTATTTCCTTGACTTATAGGTTGGTATGCGGCTGACCATCCATGCTGTAAAAATGGTTCACTTTGCCAATGCCACCCCTGTCTCAGGGAAGGACGGCAAGAGTTGCAGGGTGTATGTCCGTTTGAGATTTGGTTTTTATGTTGTAGGTTCACATGAGGCATGTGCAAGCGCAAACTTGTACGTGTCTGGTTGTGAGAATGAATGTAATGTGAATCTCCAATGTAACATATCTTTGCAACTTAGATTAGATTAGATTAGATTGGGTTTCGATTGGGCAATCTGTAATATAAGCTGCAAAGATATATAAACATTCAAAATTAATATTAAATGCATGCCCACAAACAGACACGTTTAAAATCGCGCTTACAAATTAAAATCCAAACCTCAAATGAACATCAACCTTGAAACTTTCCAAAAGCAACCTTTTCAACCTTTGAAAAAAGAAGCCAAGGAATTTGCTCTCGTATATTCCAGGATACGGTTGGCAGACAATGTCGTGGTCGATGCAGAACTCCTGGGAGTAAGGGGACCATGGAGGGAAGCGGCACAAGACAGAGAGTCCTGGAGGATTGTGGTGCGGGAGACCCTGATCCTTTAAGGCTTGTGAGCCGGATTAAGTTAGTAAGTAAGAAAGAATAAAAAAAACATCCTTATGTGAAACACAGAGATCAGAAAAAACTCTGCAAAGAGGGATGAATATTAATGCCATTTTAATTTGAAACTCCATGTTTCGAGCCGCAGCATCACAGGTCAAAATAGCCATGATGATCGCCGATCTTCGATACAAGGGGCACCAAAAGAAGAAGAATATTATTTGAAATTTTTGTGAAATAATTTTTCTTGGGGACTCTAAAAAAATCTACAATGTTTGAATCAGTTCTGCTACGGAAGTGGCTTTTCATCACAGCAGCGCCTGAAGTCGAGACACAGCTTCCTTAGTTCCGTGCAACCCTTTGTCTTCGGATCCAGTGGCGGAGAGATTGCAAATGCGGACGGAGGAATGCCCGGAGAGCTTTGTGCAGCCTGCAGAGAGCCTACCTCCAGGAAAGAACCTCGAGTGGCCCGTGTGGAAATCCATGAACAGATTGAGGACCAATGTTGGAAGAGCCCGGGCCAACATGCTGACCTGGGGATTTCTGGGACGGGAGGACTCTACACTATGTAAGTGTGGAGCTCAGCAAACTATGGAGCACCTGCGGTGTTGTCCCTCCTGTCCGAGAAGCTGCTCCATGGATGATCTCTTTGCGGGAAACCAAAGAGCTGTAGACATTACTCGTTACTGGGCCAATACGGTGTGAAGCTGACACGAAGAAGAAGAAGAATCAGTTCTGCTCGAGAATTACTTAAGAAATTCAGAAATGCGTTAAACTTTCTCTTTATTTTCAAAATTTTAATTTATAATCAGATTGTATTTTTCAGACTCTCAGAAATATTTTTCAAAATTGATTTCCACCTGTCCTCGACTTATTTCCATTAGATTCTAATCTAATCTAAGTTGAAAAGATATGTTACACTGTAGATTCACATTACATGCATTCTCACAACCAGACACGTACAAGTTCGCGCTTGCACATGCCTCATGTGAACCTACAACATAAAAACCAAATCTCAAATGGACATACACCCTGCAACTCTTGCAGTCCTTCCCTGTAACAGGGGTGACATTGGCAAAGTGAACCATTTTTACAGCATGGGTGGTCAGCCGCATACCAACTTATAAGTCAAGGAACATAATTACACAATAGATTGACTTATAGGTTGTTATGCGGCTGACCACCCATAATATAAAAATTGGTTCACTTTGCCAATGTCACCCCTGTTTCAGGGAAGGACGGCAAGAGTTGCAAGGCTTATGTACATTTGAGATTGGGTTTTTATATTGTAGGTCCACATGCGGCATGTGTTAGCGCGAAATTATACATATCTGCTTGTGGGAATGCATTTAGTATAAATCTTAAATGATATATATCTTTGCAGCTTAGATTAGATTAGATTAGATTAGATTGCTCGAGAGAATCAAAATTTCATACACTGCTCTAGTCGAACATATCAATTTATCGAATTGATTTTCTCTATAACTGTATCACATGGGTGTTTTTTTTGTTTTTTCTTCCATTTGAGACAGTTATACCTGAAGGCCCAAAAGAGGTAGATAATGACTTATTAGATGTGCCATTATTTGGATTCAACATCGGATCGTCGTATAATGAAATACGTCTGTATGAATGAAATGCTATACTTATGGCAATTTACCGACAACACTTTATTTTTATGGGAACACATTATGAGAATTGAATGCTCTTTTCTACCAATGTTTCACCATAAAAAGAACCAGAAATATTCTTTCAAATTTCTAACAGAGTTATTCACAACACATTTCATCCATAGCTGATCCATGAATCGTCAATATTTTTTGTATAGAAAATTCACCGTATGCTGCGGATAAGCCATGGGGTTGTTGTTCGAAAATAACACTATTAAAGGTAAAATAAATCTTTTTATTTTCATACCTATTCCTTGACTTATAGGTTGGTATGAGGTTGACCACCCATGCTGTAAAGAAGGTTTACTTTACCAATGCCACCTTTGATTCAGGGAAAGTTGTCAAAAGTTGCAGGGTTCATGTTCAAGTGAGGTTTTTATTTTAATTTGTTAGTACACGTGCAGCATTTGTAAGCGTGCATTTAATATTAATATTGAATGTGAATATGTCTTTGCAACTTAGATTATAGAAAGGTGACGTCACATAGCCACGGGAGACAATTATAAATATAAGTATAACAATAAAAGGATTTAATTAAAATTTAATGAAAAGATTCATAAAATTGCAAAAATTCTATAAAATTGGGGGTCGCTGTTTTTTTTTAGAAACAATCATTTTTATTGTCTAAAAAAATGATAAAAGAGCAATAAAACTTCTTGAATTCTGTGATTTTTCTTGCATTGTGGTCTACAAGTAATAAAATGGTCCCTCCTGACCCATAATTTGGCGGCACATAATGCCGATAGAAGACAGTAATTTGGAAATTCGGGTCTCTTCAATTATAGACATTGACATGGCGGTGAGAACAACTTGTAGTCGAATTGTGACATTTTCGTTTTTATTGTTACCTTGTCTTGTTTCATTGTGAGATTTTTAGTAGCATTGTAGAAAATTCATTTTTGTAACTTATTTTACCCTTAGTACGAGTTGCAAAACTTGAGTAATGTAAAGTTTACGGCAGTTATTAAAGAGTGATTTCCCCCAAAATCTGCCGTTTTTGTTTGTTTGAACTTGATTTTCTTTATCACTGTAAATCTTTTGCTAAGACCATTAAGTGTAAGAAACAAAAACGGCAGATTTTTGGAGAAATTATTCTTTAATACTTTCCGTAAACTTTACTTTCTCAAGTTTTGCAACTCGTACTAAGGGTACAGCTCGCAGTCTAGAGTCAAATTGAAAATACCGTAGACAACACAATTGTGACGTCACCCGGTCAGGTTTCTAGGGAAACAGCAATAATATATTTCATTATTGGTTACTACTACATACCCTAGTCACAAAGAAGTGTAAAGTTTGCCCACCAAGACAGAAAATCAATTTTTAAATTTGTGCCGAGTCCAATCTATGTTGAAATTCCCCTTTATAAATTTTGTTTGATTTTCAAATTCACACACTTTTTGTTTGTTTAGCATTACGTACCGATTGGTTGGATGAGAATGAAGATGAAAGGACACAATCCGATAAACAAGGTTCGGCCTTTGAATTTTCGGTTCTTTTGTAAGCATAGCCATAACATATGACCCCATCTGACCTGAAGTCCACGCAGCATTCATCTTTTATGATATCATTCCTTCTGTTCACATTCTTCTTTCATATTCTTTTAGTATGTTTACTTTTCCATATTTCATATCTAGCTAAATCCAGTGTTTTCCAATCTATCACTTTAAAAACGGATATTTTCATTTTGAAAAACCAGTTTCAAAAAGGCATCTCTGATTCAAATCCTTTACCTGTAATCGATAAAGTATCCAGCCGTCATTCCGTTAGGGGTGGCTTGCACCTCCTTAGATGTGTCTATTCTTTGTTCTGTCCTTGCACACTTCTTTCATCACATTGACATTCATCACTTTCTTCATGCATGTATCCATGCATTATTCCAGTCATTAGATATCTCACATATTTGATCAATCCATTCTTTCCTCGGTCTTCCCCTTACACACTTACCTATTTCATTCTCTTTGTATACTCTTTTTGTCAGTCGTTCATTGTTCATTCTCACTAGATTCCCAACCATCTCTCTGTACTTTCATTCTCGATTTTACTGCACATGGGTGCAGTATAATAGAAATAGCCCAGTAATTTCAGACCCTATCATTCAGTCTTCAAAAAAGATAAAACATAGACTAAAAAACACAGCAAAAGACGATTTTCAATCCTTAAATTTGGCTAACAAGCCTTGAAGGCTCAGGGCCTCCCGCACCACAATCCTCCAAGACTCTCTGTATTGTGCTGCTTCCTTCCATGGTCCCCTTACACGCAGAACTTTAGGGTCATCACATCCTGGGACACTCGAGTGATGTATGACAAAAATGGACATATTGGTCAATTTTCAATGCTGTATTGAAATTTCTACACTTTGAGAATCTCCATCCCCAACGACAAAATATTATTAATTTCATTCAACAATAGATCAAAAGAGATTCATCAAGCTCGCTACATCTTTAGAAACCGTCCCCTAAGGCTGAAAGATGAAAAAGCACACCCTCTTCCATCCCTTGTAAGAGATCCGAGCAGGATTCGAGCCAGGACCCTCTAAAGTCAGCTTTGTAAAGACCCAGCGATCACAATACTCCGCCCAGCGATCTACGATACGATTGTCACCCATAGATCCCAAATCTCGATCCACAGTAGACCATTGAACAGTTTTTTTTTATCGTCATATTTTTGCAAAGATTATTGTGTTTGCTGTCATGGATTGAATGTGTTCATATTTTATGAGAAAAATTTGAGATTTTGTACTAATTTTCATATTCAATCTGGAAGCTTATGATTAAAGATAATTTATTACTAAGAGCAAGGATTGTAAAAATTTCCAAGCTGCAAGCAAACAATTCAATCAAGTTTGGGGAACATTATTTCATGAACTTTTTTTTAACTATTTTTTAGGGTTTGGTAGTTCACACAGTGAAAGTCCATTGTATAATTAATTAAATAATACACTGTTTTAATTCACTAAAATATATTTTTAAAAAAAGTCAAACGTTTTCGCCTAAAAAGGCATCATCAGGACAATGACAATTACAAATCAAAATTAAAATAAATAAAATTTTAATTTTGATTTGTAATTGTCATTGTCCTGATGATGCCTTTTTAGGCGAAAACGTTTGACTTTTTTTAAAAATATATTTTAGTGAATTAAAACAGTGTATTATTTAATTAATTATATTTTTTTAACTACTTTGTTTCATCATTTTAAAAGGGAAGCCGATGGGAACCGGCTTGTATAGCACCCTTTGCCACTGATGTGAACCATATCTAAAGTTAATTGTGTAAAATAAATAACCGCAATTTTACTTAAATTAAGCCCACGTAAATCAAAACAATATGCACACGCCGTATTCTTCAGTTTTTCGGACTCGTTGTTCGTGGCAATGAAGGTAGCCTGGAACTACTGGTTGTGATCGGTGGCTTGGAGGAGAAGAGAGGAAGAAGAAGATCCCCTACACGATGGACCGATGAAGTGAAAACAGTAGCAGGCACCTTGGTGGTTGGAGCGCCGCGGGCAGGGCATTCAAGACAGAACTGGAGATGAGTGATTGCTTACACACGGGTCACAACCCTCAGCAATGAGGAACAAGATTAAGAAGAGAGAAGGAGGAAATAGGTGTTTTTTTAACTTGAAAATAAAATTGCCAGTTTTTGTAAAGCATACAATAAAAAAAAGATCGCAAACAACATAATATTGACGATTAATAATCTTTTTTTACTTCCTACTATAATCCTTGAACAAAAACTATTTTCATGCCGCTTATAAAATTGTAAATAAAAAAGAATTCACGCTGTGACCCCATTTTTTATTCTTTTTTATTCTTATTCGTTCACACGAGCTCCCCTTAAATTCAGCACACAAAAAGACACAAAAAATTGGCCCTCTTGATGCATTTTTTCTACCCCTATCTTATAAGGGATATTTTTTATTTTATTGATAAAATTCTAAGGTATAACTGGCCGTATGAAATCTCAGTTTTTTCTGTCGTAAGGACTTGTATCCTGGATTTTATTTTTTGAAGATTGGAGTCTCACTTTTGCTATGTACTTATAAGTGCAGTTTTTATATTTGACACATCATTAAAATTGAAAAAGTAAAATACCTGTACTTGAAAATGCTTTGAAATTTTTCATCTTAATTTTGTTATACTTAAGTAGTATCTGTAATCTAAGTTGCAAAGATATATAACATTTAAGGTATAAAAGGAATGTCATTGGAAATGTGAACCATTTTTTACAGTATGGATGGTCAGCCTCTTTTGAGGTTTAGATTTTAATTTGTAAGTACACACGCAGCATTTGTAAGTGCGAAATTACACGTGTCTGATTATCGGCATGCATTTAATATGAATTTTATATGACAAAATATCTGTCCAACTTAGATAATAAATTATAGGTACACAAGATTAAGGGAGGCTTAAGATTTGAGAGATGCAACTACAAAAAAATGTCCATGAAAAATTGATTTATTTTATAAATTAAGGGTTGGCTGGAGAGGTGTTCAGATTAAATTTAAGTAGAGAGTTAGATCCCTACTCTATAAAGTTTGATATAATTAACCTTTGACACCTTAAATACAGGTAAACGTCATGCCACAATATTGCTCTTTTGCACCGTTCATTTCGGTTAGATCGTAAAGGTGGATTAGCGATTTATAGATCTTTTAGGATCAATAAAAAATCAATTGAGAGGTAATAAATTTATTTCACAACCCTATGACCTATAAGCTTGTTAAAATAATCAGTATCTATAATCTAAGTTGCAAGGATATATTCATTTAAAGCTAACAGCTGTATGCCCACAAACAAACACGTGTAGTTCGCGCTTACAAATACTGAATGTGTACTTACAAATAAAATCCAAACCTCAAATGAACAAAAGCCCTACAACTTTTGCCGACCTTCCCTGACACAGGGGTGACATTGGAAAAGTGAACCATTTTCTACAGCATGGGTGGTCAGCCCGGTATTTTTTCAAAGTTAGCATGGCGACTTTATACTGAAAGAAAAGAACATAAGCCACTGCAACGAAATTAATTAATTTTTCAGTAAACATGCAAAATATTGTCGGAATTGTTCTTGTGAATTTTGATATTGATCAAACTAGCAGCTTTGCTTCGGTCATGTCTGCGTAAGGCTGTTTCCCTTACCTGAAGAAATAAATGGGTTCCAAATATCGAAATGACGTAGTAAACCACGCCGATTACTGCCAGTATAATCTAAAAGTAACCGAAATTATTCAAACCTGAATATTTCAGTTTCTTTTTTATTATTGTCTAATAGATATCGTTTCTCACCCCTTTTACAAAAGGGTTGCATCAATAAATTGTAACGTTGAACGTCATAAATCATCTGGTGGGTGGATGCCTAGAAGTGATAAGTCCAATACTGTTAATTACGAAAGGAAAAGGTGTGCCCTCAGATGTTACTGATATTAACATATTGTTACAAATGTATATGTTCATGCCTACGTATTTTTATGATTGTGTGTCTAGGTGTATTTACTTATTATATATATGTGTGTGTACACGAAAATTTTTGATATTTTATACCTTGTACTTCTCACACGCTCTCGAATGGATATTGCAAGAGACGTCTCGTATGGTCTGGAACATGCAAGATTAGGCCTGGGGCATATATGAATACAGGCTACGGTGCTGTGAAGCTTCAGTAACACTATGGTACCCGAGCCGCGAAGCCAACAATACAGAAATTACAGAGTGTTAATTCGTTAAAAAATAAATTCAACTGCAATTTTATTAAAAGTGAACCCGAAATAAATAATAACATTGCATTTTTACAATTAAGTTAATTTTTTAATATTATATTATATGTTATATGTTTGTATTCCTTGACTTATATGTTGGTATGAGGCTGACCACCCATACTGTAAATTTGCCAATGTCACCCCTATTCAAAAGTTCATTTAAGGTTTGTATTTTAATTGTAAGAACACGTACAGCATTTGTAAGCGCGAAATTACACTATCTGTTTATGGGCATGCATTTAATGTGAATATTTCATGTTAACATATCTTTGCAACTAAGATTATAGATTCATACTATAGTCAAAGAAGCACACTAGTATCAGGCTGCCATAAAACTCAGGTAGGTAGTCGGATAGATAACGGATTCAGCTGAAAGGCCAGGACAGCTGCTGCTCCCGGCATATGGACGCGCTATCGGGGTTTTACCTTAGGATCCCGATAAAAAATCTAAGACCTCCTATTCACTTATGGCGTCCTGATAGCAACATAGAATATCCACAACATCTGCATACCAGGTTTTCTTGTGACAATGCATTTTTTTTTCAACACAATGAATCAACTCATGATGATTTTGAGAATATTTTTCAGAAATTTGTAAAACAGAATTTTTATTTTTCAATATGCATAGATACTGTTTCTTGACTAAAAGGTTGGTATGAGACTTGGTTCTGTTTTGCCAATCCCACCAAGGTTTAAGGGCAAGGCGGATAGATTTTCAAGGTTTATGTTCATGTGAGTTTTGGTTTAATTTGTTTGTGCCTACACATGCAGTGAGTATGAACTTGAATGTGCCTGCTTGTGAGCCTTAAGTGTCAATATATATTATCTTTGAAACTTGCATTATTAGACTTTTGAGTATTTCAAACAAGAAAGCCATGCTGATCGCCGATCTTTGATAGAAGTGGCACAAAAATAATAAGAAGAAGAAACAAGAAAAACTGAGGAATGAACTCTGCACAATC
Source organism: Agapetus fuscipes (assembly GCA_951799405.1). Taxonomy (NCBI): domain Eukaryota; kingdom Metazoa; phylum Arthropoda; class Insecta; order Trichoptera; family Glossosomatidae; genus Agapetus; species Agapetus fuscipes. Next base: position 2,291,576 of record OX637364.1, on the reverse strand, counting down.
GAAAAATACATCGACTCTGTGACGACATCTGTAGTAAATAAAAATGGATACCCGATAATCAGTTTTTTTTACAAGTTACAACACTTTTTAAGAGTTATGTTTTCATTAGTTCATACTAATGTTATGATTTTCTCAGCCTTCACAAAAAATTAAAACGTAAGCGTACCGAATGGCGCACATCCAACGAAATGTTACGTGTAAGACTGTTCGCTTTACCTGTAAATAAAAATAGGTTCCACCCACTCGTCATAAAAAAAATTAGTAGGATGATTTATTTGGTGAGCGCTGTTTTTGAGTGAACCATGTCTCAATAGCCCTCTGCGAGCTTGGTCGGCACTAAAGAAAGCACCAATTCTCAAGCAAGACCCAGTTGCTGTACCGGTGGATGGCCCTTTGTTGACCGGTCTTTGGTAAAGGTAAATAAATTTTTCAGCCCAGCGAAAAGCATATTTGAAAATATAAATGGTATTTTTTTTTGTGCTCCGTCGGGATTCGAACCCACAACCTTAAATTTACGAGTCTGAAGCGTTACCACTAGACTACGGATCGGTAAAAATGTGCAACGGATAGCTTTAGGTAGTTTTATTTTTCTTTCAATCTGCCCCATTTTCTCAGACTTTTTTTTCCTTTTGTATTCAATTTAATTAATTATATTAATTAGCAGCATAAGCTCAGAGATAATTGTCGTGAGAAGTAATAAATATAAATAATTATTTTACCGCCATTATCATCATGGTAGGCTTGTTATGATAGAAGCTTACATGCATTGTCAATTTTTATCAAAAAGTCATTAAATCTAGAATAATCGTTGAAATAATCTTTCTCTCATTTTTATCTATTTTTTTTTATAAAATTTAGAAATGCTCATTAATATGGATTATCCATCAGTTGAGAAAGATTAAAATGAAATTCCGAAAACAATTTTTTTTAAACAAATAAAAAGAGGATAATATGAAATTACATCCAATTCTTTATTGGATTACGTTTTTTAATTATATTCAAACCGTGTTGCTGTATTTTAATTATAATGAAATTTATTTCTTTGAAGTCTCACGCGAAATCCGAAAGTTCATTTAAATTTGTTTTTTTTTTGGTTAATAATTTTTAAATACCAATGTTATGTAAAAATTAAATATAAATATTAAAATAAGTAGGTATTAGTTATAGTTATAAGAATTCTGTATTGTATTGGTGGGTAGGATTGATGGTTGTGTGTACATGGAGAAGTCTCTAGGTATTTCGAGAAGCATCAAGCAAAAATATCTCCCAGAGTATTCGATTCTCTTAGTATAAAAAGGGTGCCAGTCGCTTGAACGAGTCAGTGAGTTATTATTCAAGCTCCCACCACTACAGTCTCCTGCCAGCTTTACCAGTGAACAGAAACCAAGTGTAATGGAATAATCGAGACTATCTTTGTGAATTTTTTTTATTAAAAGTGTAAAATAAACAACTGTAAAGAAGACCAGTGTTTTTAATTGAAAGACTTTTGGAACCCTAAAATCGTAACAATAATATGAAATTAAATCCAATTATTTTTTGGATTATCTTTCCTTTATTGTATTTTCACCGAGTTGCTTTATTTCATTTTATTTATTTTACAGTAAATTTATTTCTTCGAAGTCTTGCAAAATTTAAACACACATATTTTTTGTCAATTTAAAGTTTTTAGGGTTGTATACATGAAATCTGAATCTCCTAAATGTTTATTCTATTTAACCATCATATATATTTTTAATTTAAATTAAATTTGAATTTTTTTTTTCAAAACATTATAGCCAACAGATGTTTTCCAATACAATATTGTTAAATTAAACACGGTATGTAAAAAAAATCAAAAAAGTAAAAAGGTAATAAAATGAGATTTGTTTACTCAAACCTAAAGGGTTGTTTTGCAACCCCTTGCTAGATTAATGATGGAAGATTTAATCGGTATTTTGAAATTATCGAACAGCAGATACGCGCTGTATGAAAGGAGCCATAAGGTGGGGCACAGCCGTGAACGGTGTAAAAAATCAAACAGACTGAAGGTTTTGGAAATAAGAAAAAAAATCAAGTCAGCTGCGAGATGCTTCAGTTGTAAGAAAACAAGGTGGTGTTTATGAGAGACTGTGACTTTGACGCTATTTCCACTGCTATTGTTTTTATGGAAGAACAAATGCAAAGACAGATCTTGTGCCCTTAGTACGAGTTGCAAAACTTGAGTAAAGTAAATTTACGGCAATTCTTAAAGAGTGATTTGCCCCAAAATCTGCCGTTTTTGTTTGTTTGAACTTGATTTTCTTCATCACTGTAACTCTTTTGCTAAGACCACAAAGTGTAAGAAACAAAAACGGCAGATTTTGGGAGAATTAATCACGCTTTAATATTTTCCGTAAACTTTACTTTTCTCAAGTTTTACAACTCGTACTAAGGGTACTGAAGGGCGTAAGGAAGTGAGAAAACTCAATGGAAGATTGGATGGTGTAAATTGAATTTACCAGCATCGGCTGTGGCATATACAGCGAATGGACCATCAGAGCCTGTAGAGCAGCGGTCGGGGAACGAACAACTAAGCTACACATAAAGTGTAACTTCTTGCCGCGTTATCCCCGAAGGGGTCGCATGTGGCGAGTTAAACCTATTTATTTTTACAGGTAAGTTGGCCGGCCTTACACCAACCACTTCAGTTGAAGTGGGGGTTTCCCAGTTCCCGAGAGGGCTTGTTCTCATTTCTTGTGAAGGCTGAGCAAACCTTGCCGGTATTTTATTTTAGGGTTTTTAAATAAACATCGAAATGGGAAACCATTTCTGACACCCTCGATGGGATTCGAGCCTGAGCTCACGGCATGGAATGCAAGTACTCTACCAACTGAGCTATCGACCGGACCAGCTATCGACCGGACCGGATGTTTATTTCATTTATGAGTATTCCACAAGAAAAAGTCAAAATAATAGAAAAACATTATCTAAAAAAAATATATAAAACCGTTTTTTTTAAATTAATATTCATTAATAAAACCTAGATCAGCTATCATCAAAAATGCATTATCATTAATTTAACTATCGCATAAAAATATACAAAGAAAATTTACACTAAAAGAACACCCCTTTAACCTTGCAAATTTCAAACCTCGATCGAACGTTTTTTTTTTTATATTATAACCACTTTGCACTTCCGGTGCGATTTGAATTTCGAATCAAATTCTAGCAAGCACTGCCTGCAATACCTACATCCGGTTTTGAAAAGGATGTACCCCACAATAAGGAGGTTTTTTTTTTCACCAAAGGTGAGTCGGCAATTTTTTATTTTTTGGAAGTTTTGGTTTTGTTGGCCACATGGCTGAATTTCGAATCGTGACCTCCAATGCATCTGCTCGATTTGATTATAGTATAAAAAAATAAAAGAAAGACTTAAAAGACAGTTGTAATTTTTTTGCTACAAATTTTGGAAAACCAAAAACCTGAAAATCTAACCTTGAAAACCTTTCTGTAATCTAAGTTGTACACATATAATTGACATTTAAGGCTGACAAATGAACGAAACATCACATGAACATAAACCTTGCAACTCCTGCCGCCTTTCCCTTAAGCCGGAATTGCATTGGCAAAATAAAAGCAAATTTTTACAGCATCGGGGGTCAGCCTCATACCAACCATGTTGTCAAGGAACGTTTCGATTTTCAAAATTTTAATTGATAATTTTTTTAAATACAAGTATGTATGTGTTAATAAGTAAATTATTAAATTTAATTTCTTCAAATTAATTATTTTAGTCTTAATTCATTACAAAGTGCAAAAAAATATTTTCTTAATTTTGATAATTACAATACTTACACTAGATAAAAAAATAAAATGGATATCAAAAACACATTTTTACACAAAAAATATTAATCTTAGAACGAGAGACATCTTGTATTTTACAATAAAAAATCCACATCTGTCTCGCAAAAAAAAACTGCATAAAAACCAACGCAGTTTTAAATGATAAAAAAATCAACATGGTGGAAAATAATAATATTATTAAAAAATAGATGCACATTGCGCCACAAAAATAAAAAGCAGGGAAGTGCGGGGGTGGGCAGGCCTTAAAGCTACCTGGAGGAACATCTGCTTCCAAAATGTGTTCCTTAAAATGGGTAGGTAGGTACCTTAAAATCTCACGAGGTACCTTATAGTACCTTATACAAGAAGGTATCAACGCGAAAGATTTTTGAAATAAGATTTAATTTTAAATTTTAAATTGGAGAAATTTAAATTTGTTTTTTAATCTAAAACTTAATCTAGTTTTCTGAACGGATGTTTAAAATTGAATTTTGCTCGTGCGGGAAAAGTCACAGGACTGTGTAATGAGTGTCCTTAGAAATTAATAAAAATTGTCACAATGTTATTGTTATTGTCACATGTGCGTACTCCATTATTTGGAAATTGCATTTAAAATTTCAACATTTAAAATTCATATTAAGCGCATATCCACAAATAGATGATACGTGTAAGTTTGTGCTTACAAATGCTGCACGTGTACTTAAATATGCAAACCGAAACCTCAAATTAATATAAGCCCTGCAACTTTTGTCAAACTTCCCTGAAACAAGGGTGACTAGAGCAAAGTGATCCATTTTTTACAATATGGGTATTCAGCCTCATACCAACCTATAAGTCGAGGAATACAAAATATTAAAAAAAAATTAAGTTTTAAACAAAAGAGCCTTAAAAATAAAGCTTAAAACAAAGGCAGGGGATAATATTTTTGTTTATTTTATTTATTTTTAGACATTACATTGTAAAAATTCGTATCCAGGCTTCTGAATTATATTTTCAGATCCCTTTAAATAAGATCTTAATACTTGTAGGTAGATATGTATACAGCTTCCTGTACAGATTCCTTTGCTTCCGTTTATCATATGAGCCGGCCCTCTATAATATTATGATAAAGGCAAATACAAGCTTCCGACCTGCAACCTCTGTACCTGCGACTTGGCATTTAATATTATCCTAAATACAGTGGTGTCGATGCAATTAATATCTCAAAAGTAAATCAAATTATTAAAGTTAAAAAAAAAAAAAAGGTTCGCTTTACGAGTTGATTTATTTCCTCGAACGATTCGATGTTATCACATCATAGTCACAAGGACAACTAACAGATCTGAAATTACAAATGTGGATTCCAGAGAAAGTTTTAGGTGGTGGAGCTATGGTGGGGTGAGGGAAGGGGTAAACAGAAATGATGTGAGAACATCGAAAGCGCTCGAGAAAATAAGTGAACTCGCGAAGGAAAACTTTTAATTAAAATTAATTTTCACAATGTCAATGTACAAACGCGTAAAACTTGTAAATAAAGTTTAAATAAAATAACTTTCATTTTCTTTCCGTTTTATTGCCGAAAGAGTCGTGTGTGGCGTGAGAAACCTAATTATTTTTACAGGTAACAGGATCGGGATTACATCAACCACTTCAATTGAAGTAGGGAGTTTTCAGCTCTCGAGGAGCCTAGGTGTCCTAGGTATTCTGACTGGGTTTGAAATAAACATAATTTCCAGACACCCTCGGTGAGGATTGAAACCAATTTTTTTTTGCATGAAACGCAACTGTTCTATCGACCGAACTAACCTCAGAAAAATTCAATAAGTAACATAATAAAACAGTAATATTTCAATTGTTTTGAAAATTAAGTTGCTGTATGTCCAATCTAATTACAAATGTAAATATACAACTTTTTACAACATTTATCCAGAATCACATAAGTATCTGCAGACAGCAGACATGTGAAATCCAAGACTTCTAATTTATTATACCTTATTGGAAGCAGGGTTTCTAGTAGTTTCTAATTTCTCCTACTTACAAAATGGAAGAAAATACCTATAACCAACTAAAATTGGGGAAAAGCTCTACCAACAGACTTATTGGTCTAATCATTGGAAAGGTTTGTACTGGCACAATTAACTTATTTTTAATGAATTAAAACAAAATAAAACATATTTGACCGGCCCGTAGTCCAGTGGGAACACTTCGGACTCGTAAATGGAAGGTTGTGGGTTCGAATCCCAGCGGAGCACAAAAAATATTTCATTTATATTTTAGAATTCGCTCTTAGCTGGGTTACAAAATTCATACACCTTTACCAAAGACCGGTCATTAAAAGGTCCATCCAGCCTTACAGGCTACAGCAATTGGGTCTTGCTTGAGAATTGGCGCTTTCTACAGCGACGACCAAGCTCGTAGAGGGCTCTTGAGGTGTGATACACACAAAAACAGCGCTCACCAAATAAATCAGCCTAATTTTTTTTTTTTGACAAAAATCAGTTAGTTATTTTTTCATTTAATTTCGTGACGCCACTGCCCTTCATCTCTTCTCCCAAATAAAGGTTATCAAATAAAATAAGGAGCACAAATAATAAAATTATTATTATTACTCCTGTATAGTAATAATATGTACCTATGTGGATAATGTGGTATTTAACAATGGTACGGACAAAGGTGCTCTGCAGTTTTATTATCTCTTATTACAGATGGAGTACAATCGAGTACCTTTAATCACACCTGCAGCTACATATCATCATCATCATCATCAAAATACTGGGTAACAATTATAAAAATCAAAATGAAATAAAAACAGTGCAAACCACCTACCTAGCGTTTGTGGTGTCTCGGATTGACGATTGTTCGACGCTTTATAGTGGTCAGCCGAAGAAGCAGTTCAATCGCTTTCAATCTGTGTTGAATTCGGCAGCAAGACTCATATTCGGGATACCCAAATTCGCTCACATCACTCCGCTGTTAAAAAAACTACATTGGCTTCGTTTCCCGGAGAGGGTGCGGTCTACCGTGTTTGTGTGATGGTATATAAAGCCATCAATGGCTTGGTTCCACCTTATTTGACTGACATGATGTTGCCTGTTGAGATGGGTGTAAGGAGGCAGACACTCAGATCCGCGGGCGATGAAGTAGTCAATTTGGTTCAGCCAAGCCGTCAGATTCGTACAAATTTCGGAGACCGCGCTTTCCGTGTTGCGGGTCCGGTGGAGTGGAACAGACTGCCACCCGGAGTGAAGAACTCCAAATCTATGGATGTATTTCGCGGAGCACTCAAGACACACCTATTTAGAAAGTCTTATCCATGATCGGAGAGGGCCCTTGAGGTGTGACACACACAAAAATGGCGCTCTCTTATCATTTGTAATTTAAAATAAATTAGCCTGATATTATTATTATTATTACCTCATATTACCAAATTATTAAAAAAAAGAATATTTAGGTACACAGTGGAAATTCGTGAAAAAGTCAAAATGACGTAAGAAAGTCGTGAGTACTCGAGGTGATATAAATGCTCAACTTGTGAAAATAAAAAACTGTGTTTTTTTGTTTTTTTCATACTTTCTCAATCACAATTAACTTAAAAAAGTAATACCCTTTCCGGATTTCAAACGAACCGCTGTGGGAGACCTCATATTATTCTGTGCGTTTCATTGGTGGAGTAGCCAACGTCTTCAGGCGGCACCTTTTATGCGCGACGATTAAGGATGAACTGCTCGGTGAGCTTCAGTTACAAAGTGCCATCTATTCAAATCAGAAAAAAATATAAAAATGATGTCCGCACGTGAATTGGCATAGACGATATTGCGTTGTCACGTGACAGGGTTGCAAAAAAAAAGTCGCATTTTTTTTTTGTTATTGGCTGCTAAGGACACCAAGTCCTGTTTCGGGCCGCAGCATCCAAAGCCAAAATAGCCATGATATGGCCAATCTTCGATAGAAGTGGCGCAAAAAGAAAAGAAGGACGGCAGTCCCATACAAGACTGACGTTTGCATGCCGAGAAAAAAACCCAAATTATAAAAATTGTATAAAAATTGTTTTGACCTCATTCTTTCAAACTGCAAAAGACTCATAAATGCTGATCGGAATAGAAAGTAAATAATGAACTTCAAAAACAAGTAATATGTGTGAAATATTCTTGACGAATGGCCAAAAATATTTTGGCGCCATTTGGAATAGTTGCAAAGCTAGTATGTGTACGGGAAATTCAAAGAAGATGAGTAATGGAAGTAGAATCCCCTAAAAGAAAAATGAAAATATTGACCGCAATAGGAAAAATGCTTTTCGTAGTTTTGATCGAGAGATACTGGTGCTTTGACTAATTCCTCGTGACTATTTTTTGAGTGATAGGTTGGTATCAAGCTGAATTACTATACTGTAAAAAATGGTTCACTTTGCCAATGTCACCCGTGTTTTAGGGAAGACTTGCATGGCTTACGTTCATTTGAGATTGGGTTTTATTTTGTAAGTCCATATGCGGCAAGTGTAAGCGCGAACTTATACGTGTCTGCTTACCAGAATGCGTGTGATAAGTGCCATTAATTTTACAATAAAGCTGGTCAGTCTCTTACAAATTAATTAATTAATGAAGGATATGGGTTTCGTCATGTGAACCTACTTAATTGTCGGTTTAACATCCCTATTAATTAATCTGTACCCTTAGTACGAGTTGCAAAACTTGAGAAAAGTAAAGTTTACGGAATATATTAAAGAGTGATTTCTCCCAAAATCTGCCGTATTTGTTTCTTACACTTTATGGTCTTAGCAAAAGAGTTACTGTGATGAAGAAAATCAAGTTCAAACGTACAAAAACGGCAGATTTTGGGAGAAATCCCTCTTTAATAATTGCCGTAAATATGAATTTTCACAGTGTTAATACACAAACCATAAAAAATATAATTGCCGTAAACTTTACATTAGGTACTCAAGTTTTGCAACTCGTACTAAGGGTACTGTTGGTAACAAATAAATTAACTTACAGAAAATCTACGAGATTTTTTTGTATTAAGTTTTTGTTGATTTCTGAAAATATTGCTTCAAGGAAATGAGTCATAATTTTCAGATCGTTATTGGAATTTTGTAAACACTGAAAAACAGCGCGCGCTGAAATTTCTTCCGAGAAGCAATTTCTTGAGATGATTTGAATTTCTCAGGCGTGAATAATTCAAACACCGATCCATTAAAAATATCTGTATATTTGCTTATTTGTTCTGAAAGAATTTAACAGCATGATTTATGAGCTTAAAAAAAAATCTAAATAAATTAAGATATTACAATAAATATGGCTTAAAAGTGATAAAAATGGCTTAAAGTGATATCAATAACAAAAATAATGCTACTAAGCTACACATAGAGTGCAACTTCTTGCCGTGTTCTACATGTTCCACATGTGGCAAGCGGAACCTATTTATATCTACAACCACATCAATAAAGTGGTGGTTTCCTAGCTCCCAAAGGGGCTGATTCTCATTTGTAGTGAAGGCCCTTGCTGGTATTTTATTTTGAGTTTGAATTTAACTACGAAATGATTTTTTTTTAACACCCTCGGTTGGATTCGAACTCGAGCTCTCGGCGTTGAATGCAAGCACTCTACCAACTGAGCTGTCAACCAGACAGACAATTTTTTTAAACAAGCCTGAAGTAGGTTGAAAAATAATATTTTGTGAATTTGGAACTATTTTCTTGATGAGTAAACGTCAGTCTTGTATGGGACTGCCATCCTTAGCAACCTATAATCTATAATCTAAGTTGCAAGGATATATTCATTCAAGGCTCTCAGATGTATGCCCACAAACAAAAACGTGTAGTTCGCGCTTACAAATGCTGATTGTGTATTTACAAATAAAATCCAAACCTCAAATGAACATAAGCCCTGCAACTCTTGCCGTCCTTCCCTGAAACAGGGGTGACATTGGCAAAGTGAAACATTTTTTTGCAGTATGGGTGGTCAGCCGCATACCAACCTATAAGTCAAGAAACAACCAATAACGAAATATTTGTTTGTGTTTTCCCTAGCAACCCGGTTGGGTGACGATGTTTTCTTCGCACCGTTCTCAATGTGCTGAACTGATTAGGAAAATAAAGGAAAAAACAAAATAAAAACTACATGCAGGAATGTTCTTGAAAGAAACTTATTTAAATAAAAATTGTAGACCTTAATTTTGGGGTTCAATAAATGTATGTTTTAAAAGTGTGTGTTGCTTACTTCTGCCTCTACGGACAGCTCTCTCCTAGTATTTTGCATTCCTTGAACTATAGAACAGTCTCAATTCGCAAATAAAGCTGAACATAGCAGGCAATCTCTACTGCGCATGCCGCAGATTCCGTGGGCAGATTTTTGCGCATTCGCAATATTGCACATTTTGCACACGTCCCATGCCCGGCGTATCAGGACCAGAGCTCCGGATCTGTTTCACGAATTTCGGCTTCAGAACCAGGAAACTGTAAGCGGCACACGATAAGTCGGTTGTTTGAGAAGAGGATGCGCATGCGCAGGGCGTGCGGTGACGAGAAAAACAACAGCTCCTTCATAGCATCGCCATCTCTATTTAAAGGTGTATAAGGGAGACTTTGGCATACGCCAGACATGCTAGATTATTCTTCATTAGAAGCTTTGAGCGAACACTAGTACAAATACCCAAATACCTAGATCTAGAGACACACTCATACATACAAGTAGGTAAAAACACACGATACATAAATATAAGTAAACACACTCCTTGACTGATAGGTTGGTATGCGGCTGACCACCCATACTGTAAAAAATGGTTCACTTTGCCAATGTCACCCCTGCTTCAGGGAAGGTCGGCAAGAGTTGCAGGGCTTATGTTCATTTGAGATTGGGGTTTTTATATTGTAGGTCCACATGCAGCATGTGTAAGCGCGAAATTATGCATGTCTGCTTGTGGGAATGCATTTAATATGAATCTCAAATGATACATATCTTTGCAGCTTAGATTTAGATTTAGATACAATCACACATTCTTGGACCTGTATCTGAGGGTGACAGATCAGCAGTCGTACCAACGTGGAGCTGTGGTCCATATTTCAAGAGTCAAACGTCATGTCAGTAATGAAATCAAGAAGACTTAAATGATGCAGACATGTAGTACATGAAGAGGATCAATCAAATTCAATGACAATCAGAAATGTCTTGGGTGGTGCACGTTACGGTGTCAGACCACTCGGATACGGATACCCAGGATACGGAAGGCAGACAATGTTGAGGCCAACGCAGAAGTCCTGGGAGTAAGGGGGCCATGGAGGGAAGCAGCACAAGACAGAGAGTCCTGGAGGGTTGTGGTGCGGGAGGCTCTGAGCCATCAAGGCTTGTGAGCCGGAGTAAGTAAAGTCCATACAAAATAAGTAAGTGAATAGCTTAAAATTATTTACAAAAAAGCATGTAACTAATAAGTAGGCAGGAAACTGTTATAAAAAACTAAATGCTGATTTGGTAGTACGTTTGGTACGTCACTGCTTGTTCAACGTTTCCATAGAGTATTCGTGACATCTCTAAGGCAGTTTACATCATGTGAGAGTACATGATTCGATTCCGACAATGGCAAGAATGCCAGCAAGCATTCCTAACGGCTCTTCTTCAGAGAAATGGCGGATTATCTGCCAAAACTGTAGGTACAGTATATGACTGGGCTTCGATTAAAAATAAACATCTAAAAAAACCTTGATATTAAATATTGTAATGTTGAAGCTTTCCTGGATGGATGGAGTCACAAATGTCAATGTATTTTCCGTATAATCAGAATCGAACTCCTGATGTCTATCAAAAGACTCAAACTGGTTTATTTCGGCCACATAAAAAGAAATGAGAAGTATTAACTCCTGCATCTCATCACACAGGGAAGAATGGAATGGATCGAGCTCCAGGTCGAAGGAAAACATCTTGGTTCAAGAATATTTGACAGTGGTTTGGCAGAAAAGCACGGGATCGCTCTTTCGTGTTCCAAAAATTGCCATAGATAGGGAACATTGCTGCAATACAACCTAAGGAAGACAGAAAAGACAGAGAGTAGAAATTGGAAGCAACAATAAAAAAAAATACAAACTAGATTAAAATCAGATGATTTTTGAAAAATAATTTATTTGATAATCTAAAATCTAAATTGTTCGATAGTCAGTTACAATAAGCAAATATTGCGTGATTTGCAAAAAATAAACCTTAATTGAACCGTCTAGAACGCATTGTTATTTTCGTACAATAATACAAACTTAATTCGTTTTACTTTCCATTTTCTTACGTGATATATTTTTATGAGCAATGAAAATTAAAGGCAAAATAAATTAATATATGAATAGGTTGGCAAAAATAGCTTAAAATCATTTTGCAAAATGTATTATTGTATTTGCGCTAATATGAAAATATATTAGCGAATCAATCTACCTGGCAAGTAACGATTGTGGTTGATAAGTTAATATCGCATATTCAATGGGATAGAAACATAACTTAATTTTAAAACTGATAAAAAAAAATGAGTTGTAGTTCCCTCACATCCTTTCGCCTTTGTTACTTCTAATTGTACCTCATTTTCGTAACTCATCCTTCTCATTTCTCTATGTTTTTTGTCATGTGAATTTTATAACAGTACCCTCTTGAAAATAACGTAAGCAAGTCGAAGGTACGCAAGTAGGTACTTGAGGTGAAATAAATCCTCAATCTGTGAAAATAAAACTTTTTGTTAAAATAAAATATACAAACATATTTTTTTATGATGATGATAAGGAAGTAGAATCCATCTTTTCGGGCTTGTAGACCATGGTCAAATAATTTTTTGTAGGCTGCTTTATTCTTTTTGGAAGGCTGCTACGTTTCGTCAGTAACATATGACTGACATCTTCAGGGCTTGTACTTAGTACAGTGAATAACAAAAGTTTAGCTTTAAGCGCACCTTCCAAACCTTCAGTACCTACTTACTATTTATGCGATCACTAAAAAAGTATTCAATTTGCCTCTTCTTCACGTTTTCTGTCATATTTTATTTCGGGCATCAAGCAGCAGCTCCATCAAAGTTCTTATCCCGATAAAATATTTTTTGAAACCTCGAAAACTGTTTCCTTTCGATCCTTGCATAAGCAAGTCTCGATTTTTTTCACGACGAGCTGAAATACAAGCACATTTCATTATTTTTGAGATGTGCATTCATTTGATTGGGTAAGCCGTTTTCGTATGGAGAAATGTGCCGTGCGGCTAATGTGATGGAAGTCAGTATTGCTTTGAGTTTTTATACTACTTTTTAATACGGCAAATAACGCAACGCTCATCGCTCCAATTCCATACACAAATTTCATCGGAGTTACGTAAATAAAAAGATTGGAAATGCAATATGGAAATGAGCTGAGCAATTATCTATTTGTGTTCACGTATTCGTGATGCGGGTAGCAGAAGTGGATTTCAAAAAATATTATTTCTACCCATAAGTTGCAAAAAAATGTTTACGTGATAATTGAGAAATTTTGCATTCCACTTTAAAAAAAATCACTTTTGATTTATAGCTTCCGAGTTGAAATTTCTTATTAATTGTTTTTAGTACCTAATGATGTCAAGTCCTAAATCAAAGGTTCATGCAAAATTTTGAAACATTATCAACTGAGGCTGACATGTGTCTATGTATTATTTGACTCATAGGTTGGTTGGAGGCTGACCTCCCACACTATAAAAAAATAATCCTCTTTTTCAATGTCAGCCCTTTATCAGGAAAGGTCGCAAAAATTGCATTATTGATGTTGATTTGAAATTTTAATTTGTAAGTACACATATAGCAAACATGTCTGTTTGTGGGAATGCATTGAATATTAATATTTTTGAATGTTAATTATCTTTGCAACTTAGATTATAAATTATAGTGGAAAGTGTTCGCTGGTCGGATTGTACGAATTTTTGGTAACTAAACATTTGGATACGTAGACCCTCTCATCAATAAAAATTAATGAGAAGGTTGCAGGGTTTATGTTCATTTGAGGTTTGGATTTTATTTGTAAGAACACATTCAGCTTTTGTAAGCGCGAACTACACGTGTTTGTTTTTGGGCATGCATTTGATATTAGCTTTGAATGTGATTATACTCGTATATTTGCAAATTAGATAAACCTATCGATGCAAATTTTGTCCGAACCAAGATTCAAAGCACAACACAATAGCGCTCAGTTTTTTACTCTAGAACCTTCCACGTTTTGTTGTGCGGCACGTTTCTTGAGGCTTATGTGCTGCTGGTGATGATGATGATGGTGGAGTGTGTGAAGTGGAACGGCAGGGGTGGACTCTGTATGCTAGGAGCCAGTACAGCAGCAGAGGCCAGGAGTACCTGCCGGGGCACAAGGCGTGACCGTCGGAACCAGCGTTCCGGAGAATACACACCAACTACATAAGAGAGAGGAGAGAATGCCGAGTCTTGGAGAGCACGTGGTGAAGACTGAAGTCCTCCGACGTATGCGCACCACATAGGAACTCCTGCCAACCATTAAGCAGAGAGAGAGCTGATGCACATCGGTCACATTTCAGGAAATGAGAAATGTCGCCTTGAGGGTAAGATATTAGGATGATTTATTTATGGTTTATCATCACAACGCTTGAAGTCGCGCCGCAGTTTACTTAGCTCCGTGCACCCCTTGAATACGGAGCCGGTGGGGGAGAGATTGCACTTGTGGAATCTGGAGCGACCTGTAAGCTTTGTGCAGCCAAGTGAGAGCCTGCCATCTGGATGGGATCTTGAGTGGCCTGTGTGGAGAGCACTCAACATGCTGAGAACGGGTGTTGGCAGAGCTCGCTGTACCATAGGGCCTGGGGAATCCTTCATCAAGATGACACCACGCTCTGTGAATGCGGAGCCCAACAGTCAATGGACCATCTTCGGATCTGCCCGGCCTGCCCAACAAGCTGCTCACTGGCCGACCTAATGGAGAGTAATGGTGAAGCAGTGGATGTTGGCCGACACTGGGCAAGAGTAGTGGAGTGTCTGACACGACGAAGAAGATTTGGTGAGCGCTGTTTTGGTGTGATTTTTTTTGACGATTTTTTTTTTTATGCCTATTGAGAAAGACAATTTTTTAGAAGGACTATTAATAGCTATTTTGTTGTGTGAGTCCCACCTCAAGAGCCGTCTGGGAACTTTCACGTACGGGAATTCTCAAGCAAGACCAAGTTGCTGTAAGGCTACATAGACCTTTGGTGACCGGTCTTTGGTAAAAGTATATACATTAATATTTCAACCCAGCATACCATAAACGGCACATGAAAAAACATAATATGTCAAAACATCACAAACAACACAAACATTTATTTTGTCTTGTGATGTTTTGACATTGCGATGTACCTACTTTCCCCTGATGTTCTGTCATAGTAATGTTTTGTCATGTGTCGTTCTGCCATAGTGATGTTTTGTCACGTGTCGTTTTGCCATAATGATGTTTTGTCATGTATCGTTTTGTCACAGTGTTATTATAGAATAACACTGTGACAAACACACACTGCTCCATGATAGCATGGAGCCATCGTAAACAAAAAAAAATACTTTTTTTTTACATATTTTAATACCTGATGATGGTCAATATAAAAGACCGAAAACGTTTTTTTAAATAAAAAATAAAATAAGCGAGTGGAAAAAACAGAGTTTCAAATAAAAAATATTACTTTGTTTTTTAGAGTATTATTAAAAAGGAATTACCAATAATTTTTCACAGTGTTAATACACAAACCATAAAAAATACAAAAAATACAGTTTTTTTTTCATATTGTCATGTTACGGTGTCCATTCCTTGCCCTGTATTTGCCGGTAAGTCGCAAGCAGGCGCTAGGAAGAAAGCAGGAACCTCCCCCCCTCCCTTCCCTATTCCACCCCTCTTCAAATCCTCACCTCTCCTCACCATCCTTCCACCATTCACATCACTATCAATTGAACTCTCAAACTAGTCAATTGTATTTAAATTTAAACGCTCACTAGGAGCGCTGCTGTAGTTTACATAGTTTAAATACAGAGTTGAGGCTCCTCAAGAGTCGTCACGCCTGGAAGATGCCCCAACGGCTCCGAGAGGGGCAACGCTCCACAATAATTCTCTGATACAGGAAAACACATGGAGACGTGAATGAAAACTTCAATTATTCTCTTCGCCATCCTCCTTTTCCTTCGAAACAAGAACCTGCAGAGATCACATAACAAATAAAGAGGCCTTGGAGGAGGAAGACAGATTGTCCCCCCAATGTTTGTTTGGCTTATCTGAATTTGATTCAAACATGGCCTTCCACTGAAATTATCGAATCACATTCTAGACTCGAAATTCTGTCTATTTAGAATGGCATTCATTTCAGACTCGTAAATGAAAGGTTGTGGGTTCGAATTTCGGCGGAGCACAAAAAATATACCATTTATATTTTTAAATATGCTCTTCGCTGGGTTGAAAAATTCGTATACTTTTACCAAAGATCGGTGACCTAAGGTCTATCTAGCCTACAGCCAGTGGCGTGACTATCATACAAGCTAAAAAGCTAAGCATGCGTACCCTCAGAAATGCAAATAATGAATATTTTTGAGTAGATTACAGACATTTAAAGTCATTCGTCTTTTTAAATTTCCCCCCATCAAAAGTCGCGCTGCTGCCATCTGTGTGTGGCAGTAGGTTATTATTATTAGGCATTGATGAAGTGAACTCTGTTACGCAACACTGTTATTGAGAAATGTTTCCCTGTCTTTGTTTAACGTATGAAAAAAGCTTGATCTCTGTAAGCTTGTATGAACATAGTCGGTTAAGCTCTTTTGTCATTATAAATGAACACAATATTATTACAGATTGTGCTTGGGAGTACACATGATAATAATATCACCATATGCTTAGCTTTTCGTCCATTCAATTTTACGATTCCAGACTGGAGCCATTTACAGTTGTATGAATGACCGATTGTATTTTGAATAAACTGTCGCGTCAGGTGCGTTTTATTCGAATATCAAAATAATTGACTTATTCCTTGTTTGCGATCGAATCCACCTTTTTTGATAGTATATAAAATTAATTCCGGTGAAAATATTGTTGTGCCTTGTGAGGATCTTAAGTGTGTGAAGGTTTTATTGTTTCAATCCAAAATCTAAGTCTGAAGAAATTAAGAAGCACTGGGGAAAAGAAACATCGGGGTAAGATTTATTATTTGTAATTTAGTGCAACCTTAATTATCCAGCATGCGTATGGCAGAAACTGTAGGCACGCTACTGCCTACAGCAACAGGGTCTTGCTAGAGAATTGGCGTTTTTTATAGTGACGACCAAGCTCGCACAGGGCTTTTGATGTGGGATTCACACAAAAAATAGCTAAAAATAATAACAAAAAATAATAGTCCTTTGAAAAAAATGTCTTTCCCAACAGCCATAAAAAAAAATTCGAAAAAATTCCATTTTCAAAAATTTCAGTGTGACCAATTATAGGCAACATTTTCTTCGCAAGGAAAAATAAATGCTCGATTTCTTTCATGCAACCACAAAAATGTTCTAAATTCAAATATTTAAATGTTGCCAGTGGTCAAACTAAATATCCCCAAAAACCGTATTTTTTTTTAAAGTAGGTAGGTATATAATAAATCTATAATAGCTTTCAATATAAGAAAGTGGACTTGACACAAATTCCAAAAGCAAGGAAATGTGAAGTCTTATCTAAAATTTTATATTTTTAATTTCAATAGGATTACGTTCTGCTCAAGGTAAAAAAAGCAAATAATTAGATGAAATTGGGTAGAATTAAAAGATATCAGTTACAATTTTTATACGTAACAGTGATCGTTGTCCATAATTCCGTGACCGTTGTTTTCTTGCTTACATATTGTAGGTATACGTTGCACTAGGTAGGTGTGTTCACATAAGGGCACGGGGCAGTTGAAGGTTAGTTAGTCACCCGGTGTGGTCACACGAGCGTGGATAATGGTTATTCAAATCATTACTGTTGAAGAAACTCCTGTTAAACTATAAATACCTTTGCATTATTATATTTTTTTACATTAGACTACTTTTTGAGCTGTTGTGTCAAAATATTAAAGTTTATACCTAATCATTTTTTTGGAAGACTTTATTTCACTACTGGTCACACCGAACTTTTTGAATTTGGAACATTCTGAAATGTTTTCGATGGCTGTTAGAAAACCATTGAAGCACCATTTCATTTATTATTTACCTACCAATCAAACCATTTTCACGAAAATCTTTACTTCACTAGCTAATTCCTTGACTTATAGGTTGGTATGAGGCTGACCAGCCGTACTGTAAAACTTTGGCATTGTTAACCCCGTTTAAGGCGTGTTATAAAGCTAAATCTGCCATTTTTGTTTCTTACACTTTATGGTCTTAGCAAAATAGTTACAGTAATGAAAAAAAATTAGGTTTAGTACTCAATTTTTTTTTTATAATGTCAATAGTTTTTGAGTAAATATGGAAAAACTGTGTTCTTTGATTTAATTAAAATTTAATTCATTTAGTAGTTTCAGTTTTTCCATATTTACTCAAAAACTATTGACATTATAAAAAAAATGTTAAGTACGGAACCTAAACAATGTATAATTCTGTAATTAAAAAGCAAAAAAAAAAATCCAAAATACAGCACACATGAAAAAAAAGCTAAAAATGTTAAAAAAACGCGTTTTTTTAAACATTTTTTTGTGGTGGCAATTCTTAAGTTATATATTTTGTTCAAGCTATATAATTAAGATAAAAAATTAATAAACATGCTTGATTTTTTTCATTACTGTAACTATTTTGCTAAGACCATAAAGTGTAAGAAACAAAAATGGCAGATTTAGCTTTATAACACCCCTTAAGTGGGAAGGCCGACCAAAGATGCAGGGCTTATGTTCATTTGAGGCTTGGATTTTAATTTGTAGGTACCTGAATATGCAGCATTTGTAAATGCGAACTTACACGTGTCTGTTTGTGGGCATAATTTTACTGAATCCATTGTGATGTTCATTTTCACAATAATGGTAAAAGTAAGATCCACCCATGAAATAACATAGACAATATTGTGTCGACACTCGGCCGGGTTGCAAGGGAAAAGGCATACCAAATATTTTGTGATTGGTTGCAAAGGACGGCAGTCCCACACAAGACAGACGTTTTCTCGCCGCAAACAAAGTTCCGAATACAAAAATGTTCGGACCAAATTAGGATTTTTAATATAAACATCGCTCTATTTATTCTCTCCCAGGAAAAAAATATTATTCTTACTTCTGGTAACATTGACATTTTTGAATTTGGAACATTTTCAAAAGCTGTCGTCAAATTATCATCATTCTCATTTTAATATCTCCCTTTGAAACAAACCATTGGCAAATTTTCAAAGTAATTATTTAATTACTATAAAACAATACGTCAAGTTGAATGTATTCTTTAAAATTTTGATGGCGGTCTTTAAAATTTGTAAAAAACGCACACGCAGCGTGCGCCGAAAATCGCCCGAAGCCAAAAACGCAAGACACGCGTCCGGAGACGGCCGAGCGTTTCCGGAGATCGTCGAAGGCATTCGGCTGCATCCGGAGACGGCCGAGTGACGAGATAATAGCATTATGGGCAGATGTGATTCGGGAACCCTGAGAAAGTTATTTTTCCACAGTTTCAAAACGGCGTATCTCGCGGTTTCGAGCCCGTTTTTTGGGACTTTTTGGTTTTGAATCAAGCCAGCGGGTCTTGTTTTTCCTCGCAAACAGGCTGCTTGATATTTTGTAAGATATCAGGGATTGCCAATGTGGATATTTTAAATACCCAAGTATTTAATTTATTTATTTTCAATTGTTAAAAGCATCGATTAAGATGAAAGATGAAGATGGAGTATGTGACCTTTTTTTGATTAGTATCGATTGTGCCACGGAATAAAATAGGCATACAATGCCCATCCTCTCACCACACACAAGAGCTCAGTCACTTTTTGGTGAGGTATAGAATTAAGAGATTAAATGTATCAAAAATTGTGAATCATTA
The DNA here is from genome assembly GCA_951799405.1 of Agapetus fuscipes. NCBI lineage: Eukaryota > Metazoa > Arthropoda > Insecta > Trichoptera > Glossosomatidae > Agapetus > Agapetus fuscipes. The sequence continues at coordinate 2,271,830 of OX637364.1, read as the reverse complement.
AGGGCCGGTCTTATAAACATCCGTTAGTTCAATGTCGTATCAAATTTACCGAAATATATACAAACGTCACATTTTTCGTCTTATAAGAATCCGTTTGTTTTATTTCCGTAAAAGTTACCGACAGATCTAACCGACAGACGACCCATCGATTAATGGCAGATACCGGCCGGTTAGTTAAGGTTTGAGGTTAGGTCAGCTGTCAAAGCATTGTTTCTTTGCAGTGAGTTTTGCGTGCCATTGGACTACTACGCTCTATCCTGTTGAAGATAATTTCTTCCGAAAGTGATAGATAATTCATTAAAATTGCGCTGTCTTAGTCGTTTTCGTATTTTCAAAAGCAACTTTAGGCTATGTTTCGTCTTTGACAGCGAACGGATGACGTATGTTCATGAATGCACGTAAAAAATCATCGAAAATACGAGTGCATTATTGAGGACTAACGGACGGTTAAAAAAGCTTTATAGGACAACCATCGGTAAGATCAGTCCGTAAACGTCCATCCGTTAGTAACTTGCCGAGATACTTACGGATATTTGGTCTCTCGTTTATAAGACCGGCCCTAAAAAAATCAGAGAGGTAAGATAACAGCATCTAAATACGTAAAAAAAAGCCATTAGATAACAGCGATTTTTGTTTGACAGTCCTCTTTGACGGTTGCCTGAGAAGTGATAATAACAAGATGTCGCTAACGGCTCTAATACTGAAACTCAAATGCTCCATCCATTTGTTTTTTATTGACCGATTGTTAAAATATTAGAGGAACCATAATATAAAAAAAAATGTAAAGCACCAATTGATGTAAACACATTTTACATCACACTGTCATTCTCATTGGTTTTAAGAAAATAATGATAATACTACTCAGGCCCGGATTAAGACCATTGGGGGCCCTGGGCTGGAAGTCTCATCACCACGGTAGTTTCTACCTACCGAATATCGGTAATATTTGTCTAATAAACTGCCCGTTAATGAAATGATCTATCAGTGTCTGTGTTCCCTTCTCAATTTAATCCAGTTTTATTCAAAACCAACATCAATTGTCACTTCCTTGCAGCGCTCTACGATAGAAGCAACAACTCAAGCAACACCTTTCTTTTGTCAACACATAATAAAATACAATAAATTTAATTTCATAAAAATATATTAACTCCAAATGACTTACATTATTCTGAAACCGCCCCTGGAACACTCTATATACTTATAATAATAATAATAATAACAGGCTGATTTATTTTAAATTACACATGATAAGAGAGCGCCGTTTTTGTGTGTGTCACACCTCAAGGGCCCTCTCCGATCATGGATAAGACTTTCTAAACAAGTGTGCCTTGAGTGCTCCTCGAAATACACCCACAGATTTGGAGTTCTTCACTCCGGGTGGCAGTCTGTTCCACTCCACCGGCCCCGCAACACGGAAAGCGCGGTCTCCGAAGTTTGTACGAATCTGACGGCGCGGCTGAACCAAATTGACTACTCCATCACCCGCAGATCTGAGTGTCTGCCTCCTAACACCCATTTCAACAGGTGAAATCATATCAGCCAGATAAGGTGGGGCCAAGCCATTGATGGCTTTATATACCATTAAACAAACACGGAAGACCACCCTCTCCGGGAAACGAAGCCAATGAAGTTTTTTTAACAGCGGGGTGATGTGAGCGAATTTGGGAATCCCGAATATGAGTCTTGCTGCCGAATTCAACACAGATTGAAAGCGATTAAACTGTTTCTTCGGCTGACCACTATAAAGCGTCGAGCAATAGTCAATCCGAGACATCACAAACGCACTCACCAGGGTCTTAACCGCATCTGACGGCAGACATTTTCTTATTGCCTTTATTTGGCGAAGCGAAAAAAAAGAAGAAGCTATTGTGGCATCTATTTGCCTATCTAGTGTCAGGTTACGATCCAGTAAGACTCCTAGAAGTCTTACCGAATCAGAAGGCTGGATTAGCTTACCTCCTATGGAGAGTGGTACTCTATTCACCAGAAGGTGGTCACGCCTCGATGTGGCTGCCCAGAGTATCTCCGTCTTATCCATGTTTAAGATTAGGCCATTGTTACTCATCCACCCACCGACCTCCGCGATACACCCAGAGACCCTGCAACTGAGGTCCTCAGCCATGTCTGGCCGAGAATGAGAGATATTTGCCAGTCATCTGCATATGAGTGTGCGATGAGGCCCCATTTTTCAACAATACTCTCAATCTCAGCAGTATACAATATGAAAAGGATCGGACCCAGCACAGAGCCCTGTGGGACCCCGGAAGACAGCGAGTAGGTAGGTGAAACACTATCACAAATACGCACCGCCTGTCTGCGCTCCACCAGATAGGAAGAAAACCACGCCAAAGCCCCTCCGGTCAAACCAAATGACACCTCCAATCTCTCAATAAGAATTGGGTGACTTACTGTGTCAAAGGCCGCACTCATATCAAGAAGCGCCAGTAAGGCTAGATTACCACACTCCACAGCTGATATCATATCCGATACAAGCATGAGCATACCGGTTTCTGTTGAGTGATATTTCCGGTATGCAGACTGCCTCTTAGGCATTAAGCCGCTTGCATCCAGATAGGATACCAACCGCCGCGAGACAATCCGCTCCAGCACCTTCGACAAGAATGGCAGATTTGACACAGGTCTATAATTTGAGGGATCACCGGGATCCAATTGTGGCTTTTTAAGGATTGGCGTGATGTGTGCTACCTTCAAAGACGGAGGAACAGTGGCATCCATTAGGCATCCATTGATTACCTTAACAATAAATGGAGCCAGCTGTAAGATGCATTCTTTGAGTACCCAGACTGGTACAGGGTCAAGGCCACACTGCTTGTTTGGCGATCCTACCACGATCTGACACACCTCATCTATGTCAGTTAAATCAAATACTTCGAGTCGCGAAGCACTTCCAATCCTTGAGACAGAAGTACCTGCAACCCAAGTAAAGTGCAATTGAGGTATTTTGTTTTCAAAATACGTGGCAAAATCGCAAGCAGTCGACGTCAAACCTACACCAGCCCGAGCACTCCCAGACAAGTTCTCCAGAAGCTTCCACACCTGCTGAGGGGATTTTGCCTCAGCAATCTTTCCACAATAAAAATCGGATTTCTTCTGGAGAATAGCAGACCTGTACACACCTTGAGCGTCAATCCATGATTGCCTAGTGCTACCTGGCTTACCGTTTTTAAAATTTCGCTCTAGTTTTCGCATATTGCGTTTCAGCGTACGGCATTCATTGTCAAACCAGATAGCACTGTTTCGCTCTTTGACTACTTTACATTTGATTGGAGCATGCAGCCCAATCAAATCGCCCAAGGATTTATTATACAAGTCTACTAACTCATCCGGTTGCATTGAGACATAGGTTTCCGGACAGCAGACTGGTGAAACAGAAAGATCTTTTTTAAAGATCTCGAGATCGAACCCGTTCCAGCACCTAGAGGTTATGCTCTTATAAACAGGAACAGGCCGTCCCACATTAAGGCTAGATGTCACCAATCTGTGGTCCGACAAACCTATATCTACTACCTTCGTCTCTGAAGGTGCGTCCTCCTCTCTGGCTATAACTACATCCAGTAGGCCACCCGCATCATGAGTTGGTGCGCCAACCCACTGTCTGCAGCCATAGTCCGCTAACAAGGTGGTGAGAGCCACACTGTTAGTGTCGTCTCCACGCTCAAGCCTGACGTTGACATCCCCGACCACCAGAAACATCTCGTTGCGCGTCACAAGAGTCTCAAATAGTTCCCGGAACTCCCTAAAAAATTCAGCCGTTACAGGCTTGGAGCCCGGACGATAAACTACAGCAACAGTGAGAGCCGCACTCGAAGACACTCGACACACAAGGCACTCAAAAGACGTCGTGGGGAAAATTTTGATCTTCTCCACACGAAATCCCGAACGTACCAGCAAGGCCACACCGCCGTGATTGGACCAAGAGATGCTCTCTGTTCCTTTACCACGGCGCGGCCTTGCCCGTGCTTCCTCAAGCGTCGTGTATCCTAAAGCGCGCAATGCTCTCAGTGATGCAGAGTCGTGACTCTCATGCCATGTCTCTGTTAGGGCGAGGATGTCAAGATCATGGCTCTTACAAAAGTCGTCAATTTCAACAATCTTATTTGCAATAGAGCGCGCATTCCAGCAACCCAGTTTCACTGTCTTCTCCAATGCTTCCCGATGTCTTCCTCCGCTGCCAGTCGGCAGGGAGTTCGAGGGTGGAGGTCCCACCGAAGGCTGGTCACTGGTAGCACGCTCCTCATCATTGCACAACTGCGCTGGCAAAAGAAGCGGCGCTGGCCGTGCTGAGTAGCACAACCTTTGTCCACCTCTCTTCCCCGGTCTTCTTCTGCGTCGTCGGAGTATTAAACGTGGCCATGATGATGTGTTGAATTTGGTAGAGTTCGGCTTTAATTCAGCAAAAATGTCAGTGAGTTGTTTCACTGAGTAGACGCGCACTGTATGTACCAACGTGTTTTGTAGCGACATGCACAGGTACCAGACACACACTTACACACACACAAACGTTCGACGCATGCCGACACAGTTGTCAATCGGACGTAGGTACCTCTTGTAGATGCAGCGGCAATATAAATATTCTCTCACAATAATATTCGCCGCCGCAAGCAGCCGCAAGTACCCACCTCTGCACAATGATATAATAGATAATTTTATCAAAATTTACGATTCACAAAAAACACATGAACACCAAAACAGTCCAGCTTCAATTTGATACAGATGTTGTGGCATATATTGGCCGACACTTTAAACTATATAAACTATGAAACACGCAAGAACCACCAGTCAAAATCTTTTTTTATTTACAGAGAGCTTCTACCGTCAGCTTGTCAGCGTCGGTAGGTAGTCTCTCTCTCTCTAACGCGAGTATCAATAAAAAGTAATTTACATGTGTTAGCGCAAGCTCCCGGCAGCTGCTCTTATCTTGGCTTACACATGGCACTTTATTTTATTTCAAGTAATCAATTGAAAATATTTTTAAGCACACTTGATTCCCATCACTTTGATTCAGTATATTATAAAATATTTTATAACCCTACGCGCTATTTTCATAGTAAAAATATTAATATCGCATTTTTTGCCGGCTTTTTCATGATGGTGCTCAGTTGAATGTCGAAGAAAAAGAAGAAAACGGTGCACTAGTTACTAGTTTTTTAATGCCACACTTATTTTAAAAATACAAACGTGTTATATTTGAAAAGTTAAAGAATCAATGGCGGAAATCTACTTTGTTTTTAAATTAAGTCCGTTTGATAGCTTAGTTGATAGAGTGCTTGCACTCTACGCATAAGAGCTCGGGTTCGAACCCCACCGAGGGTGTCAGAAATGATTTCCCGTTTATTTGAGTATATTTTAACAATAAAATTAAAAAACAAACGCGTTGCACAAAAATTTAACATTTACCCGCGAACATTAAATTTACGAAATCGAGCGTGAAAACGACACGCACTTGCTTTGACATACCGCCACAGACTGCTGATAATGCGATCGTGATTCTACTTAAGTACTTTCTCTTGCTCAGCGACTTTCTCTCACTGTGGTTGGTTGGGGGCGTGGCTTAACGAATGCTCGGTTGATATCCCACATGGTGGGAGAGTTTAAATTTATTATTCCTACACGGCAGAGGGCTTGCTTACTTATTTCAATCTGATCAAAGAGATCAACAGTTTATATCGTCCCACTAAAGAACCAAAGTCAGTTGTTTGGCAAAAGCACCAGATTGATTTTCCTTGTCACCGAAATCAAAGTACAAATCATCGCGGTGATACGAACGTTTCTGAGCTACACATATAGTGAAACTTTTTGCCGCGTTTTCTCCGAAGAGGTCATATGTAAAGAGTCGAACCTATTTATTTTTACAGGTTAGTAAAATAAAGTAGTAAGAATATTTAAAATAAAATGAATTTTCACTGTGTGAATACACAAACCCTACAAAATCTAGTAAGAATATATTTATAATACTTCTTGGGGGCCCCTAGGACGCGGGGCCCTAGCTCTTCCGCACCGCTCGAACCACCCTTAATCCGGGCCTGATACTACTTTAATTTATTTTAATTAGTTTCTGTTTTCACTAAGCAACCATTTATGTAGTTTCTACGACAACACGACTGCCATGTTTAATAAAAACATCAAAAACGTATATCTGCCATTCTAATTGGTCGATAAAATTGATAAAAATGTTTTTTTAGGTTTGATAGGTTTGTTTCCCCTGACTTTTGCAAGATGTTCCCGATACCTCACTATCCCAGGTATCAGCTGTTAGAAGCAAAAACATAATACCTACCAAGAATAATATAACGTATAGTGTATACCTAACCAAGATAGCTCCTTCAACCACCAAAATGTGAAGCCATCTTTAAAAGAGAAAAATGGAAAAATTATATTGTCTTGGACTAATTGAATATACAGTGCATCTGCTTACATTTCATCAAACCGTTTAATACGTGATTAAGCTACTTATATAGTGTAACTTCTTGCCGCGTTCTCCCCGAAGAAGTTGCATACAACGAGTGAAAAATATTTATTTTTACAGTTAAGGGGCCGGCCTTACGCCAACCACTTCAGTTAAAGTGGGGCTAGGAAATATCACCAGTATTTTAATTTTGGGTTTTAAATAAAAACGGAAACTTTCTTTTCTGACACCCTCGGTGGGATTCGAACCTGAGCTCACGGCATGAAATGCAAGCACTATTAACTGAGCTATCGACTTTTATTGAAAAGAGGGCTATAATATTAAGATAATAATATTAAGGTAACAAAACAGATTGATTAAATTTTGTGCATTTGTCGTTTTTCTGCCAAACTGTTTCAATCTTTTCAGTCATGGAACCGAAATTTTGACATTCAATCCACAATGTTTTTAGGTTTTTACGGCCGGATTCAGATGCTTGGTATTGTTCTTTCGGGCTTCGACCGTGGTCCATACTCTCCTTCTTCTTGCTTCTATTTTCTTGCTTACGTTTCATCACCACAGAGAGTAACTTCTTTGGAGCTCTGCTCCCTTCTGATGCTAGTTGAAAAGAGGTCTCGATCGTAGTCAATTGCTATTTTCTTCGTTATACTTTTTCTCTCACTTACGTGTCATTGCGTGGAACTTCTTCGGAACTCTTCTTAGTTTTTTTTAATTCTTAATTTTCGTATTTAATGGCACGGACCATTGCAGAGTAGAGTATTTCTCTATGGTGTTTACGCATATGGATCCAATAAACGGCCGAGTTTATGGAGTCACGTGTTGATTGCCTTCATGTGCTTGCTTTTTATTGACTTGGTTAGAGTGGAAACAATGCGTCCTGCAATACACGCAGCCGTAATTACAATAAGAGAGCAGCTGAACACTGGGAGAGAAGTACGTAGAGAGAGTGTGTGGAACCATAGTCCACACCAGATGTCGAGCACGCTGGACCAACCAGAATCAACCTAGTTCGCAAGCAAGGGCGGCACTGGAATTTATGTTTATTCAAGAATCATTTAACCCGATAAAAGTGAAAGAAGAGAACAAACTTATATTTTACTGTTATTTTTTTTTTGTTTAACTTGAAGTCTCCTGAAATTAACTTCGTAACGACCGATCGATAGCTCAGTTGGTAGAGTGCTTGCATTCTATGCCGTGAGCTCGGGTTCGAATTCTACCGATGGTGTCAGAAATCATTTCCCATTTCGGTGTTCATTTTAAACCCAAAAGAAAATACTATCTAGGCTTACTCAGCTTTCACAATAAATGAGTACAAGTCGGAAGCTGAGAAACCCCTACTTCAAATAAGTGGTTGGCGTAAGGCCGGCCCCTTCCCCTGCAGAAATAAATAGGTTCCACTCGCCACGTGCGACCCCTTCGCGGGAAACACGGCAAGAAGTTTCACTATATGTGAAGCTTCGTTGCGTTAATGACGCAACTCCAGAAAGGTGAATCAAGATGTGTCAGATACCTCCAGATGAAATGAAAATACAGGGTTTACAGAATTAAAAGAAATGATAATAAACATATTCTGATCAATAAACTACTCTTAGGGCATGTTGCACCAAACTCCAATCAGACAAAAATCCAAATCAAGTGTGATTTCTACCATCAAAAAAAAAAATTGTTGCATAGACGTAAATCAGCTGATGTACATCATCTTTCCTCCTCAAATTCATATTATTACCCACTTCCGAGAAATATTTAACCGAGGTCCTTACCAGAATTAAGCGATCAATCAAAGATTGATTGGAGGTTGGTTGAAATTTCAAAACTGATGAAATAGGGCTTAATATTTTAAGCCCCGTCATGTTTAGTTACGCCTCTGCTTCCAGTTGTAATTATCAATTTCCGTTGTTCATTAGGTGACGACCATGCCAAGCAATGCGCCCGACTCCATACAATAACTGCGTGCGTACACAGTTTGTATGAATGCTTACCCACGACTCTGTGCTTGCCCCCAGTTGCTTAAAGATCTCCCCGCTAATTCTGTCTTCCTGTTACTCCTAATTGAATGTTTCTTTTATTTTTTGTGTTTTTTATGTTTTGTCTTATATCCAGAGTCATAATAAAAGGAGAGCCTGTATGAAGATGGTTATGACTCTGAAGGAAATGAAAGAAGTGTGTAAGGACAGAAAGAATTGGCGGTTGATCTGTAATGTTGGCGGCTAGGGTTTTTTAAATTGGAGTTTGTTTTTCTGTTTGTTTTTTTAAGTTCATACATATTATTATTTGTTGATTTTAAAAATTGTACTGACTTATAGGTTGGTATGCGGCTGACCACCCATGCTGTAGAAAATGGTTCACTTTGCCAATGTCACTCCTGTTTCAGGGAAGGTCGGCAGGAGTTTCAGGGTGTATGTTCATTTGAGATTTGGGCTTTATGCTGTAGTTTCACATGCGGCATGTGCAAGCGCCAACTTATACCTGTCTGTATGTGAGAATGTATACAATGTGAATTCCCAATGTTACATATTTGTGCAACTTAGATTACATTAGCTTAGATTAGTATGTACCTATGAGAAAAGTGATGAATGTTGAGGAGATGAAAGAGATATGCAAGGATAGAAAAAAGTGGAGGCGCATCTACGGAGGTACCGACCACCCCTAGTGGAACGGTGGCAAGATACAGTACAGCAACTTAGTCTAAAGACTTACTTGACTTACAACACACATAATACTTGATTGAATGCTATTCCGCAGCCTCTGTTTACTGCGTATCTTTGAGGGCCACCTGCCATATTGGGGCCCTATAACACCATAAGGAGCACCGGTTTTGGGGCCCAAAGACATAAGGCACGCGTCGGCAGATGTCCATCGTTACAAAGAATAAAGAGAGGTCCATTTACTGAACAAGTACCTATTTCAAATGAGTCGCGCAGAGACATAGACCTACATAGCGTCCCCATAGTCTTTATTTCTCTTATGTCCATCATAGGTAATCTCACATGAGCAATGTTTGCATGTGTACTGGATCAATTTCTCTAATGAAAACTGGATATTTATTTGAAAAACATTTAAAACAACTCTCACATTATCGTGTTTTACATTTTTTTCTTAGCTCAGATTGTGTAGAATGTGATTCATTGGAAGGTTATCTTCGAATCAAATGGTAGATAAGCCAGACAAGCACTGGGGGGACGATAGATCTGCAATTGAGTAGATTAAGTGGAATTCTAAGACTGAGACAAGGAAGACTGGATCGAATTAGTGAGTAAATCCTCAACCGAGATGAAAAAATACATTATATTACAGTCCGAACGACACACAAATCCAAGCATGTACTATGTAACATTAGGATGATTTATTTGCTGAGCGCTCTTTTTGTGTAAATCACACCTCAAGAGCCCTCTGTGAGTTTGGCTGTCGTTATAGACAGCGCGATTCTCAAACAAGCCAAGTTGCTGTAAAGCTGGATGGACCTATGGTGATATTTTTTTTCTCCACCAGGATTCAAACGCACTGCCCTCCAACCACGAGTCCGGAGCGTTAACCACTAGACTAAGTCTGGTCAACGAGATAGCTTGGAACTCTTCTACATTTTTTCTCCGATTTTTGCATACTTTTTTCAATTCATCCAGAGTCATGACTCTATTCTTATAATTTGTCTTTTTTTTGTGACAGAATCTCTGCCTACCGCAAGATGTCTTTAGAATGTCGCTCTTCCTGATCAGGTGTGGCGCCGTTTACGCTGGGTCCCACCAGCTTGCATGTGCCGCGTGTGCGTGTGTGTATGTGTGTATGTGTGTGTGTGTGTGTGGCAGGTGTCATGGCGACCGGATTTTTTCAAAAAATAAACGTATCAGTGCAGCAGAAGGTGTACGTGATGATGGAGAGATATCATATTTAGTAAATCGACTCTAAAAAAATCTATTTAATCTGCGTCTGCTATCTCTCAAGAAATAAAGTCAAGATCTACAGTAATTAACTAAATACTCAAAAATTGTAGAAATGAAAAGTGTGGCTTTCTAGAATATATTGTTTAACAAGTTAAAAATAATTTTCACCGCGTTCGTGTGCAACTTTAGAAAATTTATTAAATGTTTTGTGTGTTGTACTACTTATCTCTTCACTCTTTTAATGAGGTAGCTATGGTGTGAACTTATTTATTTGCACAGGTAACGGGGGAAGTCTTTCGCCAACTTCCTGCTTCTTTGGAAAATGAGAGTTCTCACTGTTACGAATGTAGGTATGAAATTTTGACGAAAAATCTGACTATAAATGGTATCTGAAGAGATCAAGTCAATTTACAAAAAATATTTTTGTTATGTTCCCGATATTTACTTTGTAGATGACAAAAGTGACTTTTTCTTGAAAATCAAAATATATGACACACCGAGATTATTTACGTATTTGTTTGGCCAAAAATTTAAGGCAGATGGACTCGAAACAAGTTCCGTAGACACACAAAATTATGAAGTCACACGGCCGAGCTGCCATGAAACAGGAAAACAAATATTTTCTTATTTGTTGCCAAAGGTTGCAGAGGTAAAAAAAATACTTTGGCCTGTGAGGACAAAATCGCACCTTTAAATTTATAGAGTGTGTACCTAGTCAATATGAGTGTCAAAATTTAAAATGCTTTTATTTAGTGCTTCTTTATTTCGACTCTTAATTTTTTTACACAATGAGCTCGGATTTTTTTTGCATTTTGAGCTTTTATCTCGGCGAGTAAACGTCAGTCTTGAATGGGGCTGTTATCCTTGGCAACCAATTAAAAATAATCTATGCCTTTACTCTTCCAACCCAGCCGGATGACGCCACAATATATGTATATACGAATTCACGTGCGGATCCCATTCATGAAACAATTTTTATTCAAAATTTTCACACGTGCATTCTCTCCATTATACGCACCTACAAGCGCGTGCTTCTCAATTTAATAGTATATATTTTTTTGCATCTTGTGCCAATTTTTGGCATCTGTCGCTCCCCTCGTATTAAAAAACGGCGCTATGGGAACTCATCATGCTATGCGTAAAAATTTACGTGAACCTTAATCCTTGCAATAATAAGATTTCTAACAAGAAACAATTCTCTTACTTTTAAGAAATTATAAGAGAACCAACAAATAAAAATCCATACCTCAAATGCACGTAAACAGTGCAAATTTTGACGACCCTCCCTGAAACAGGGGTGACATTGACAAAGTGAACCATTTTTTACACTACCTATGGGTGGTTAGCCTCGTACCCAGCTACAAGTCAATTCATTAGTAAGGAATTAACATCACTCTTCACAAATATGTCTCATTGGCCTAAGGCCCGATATTTTCAACTTCAGTTATATCTTAGTTAACTTTTACTCAAAATACTCCAGTTAGAATTAACTAGAAACCGAAAAGTCACGAAGTGATAAGCCCCGCCACAAAATCTGAAAAATTATAATAATGGTTAGGTATACTTAACTTACAGGTAGGTATAACTATAAATAGGTTCAACTCGCCACATGCGACCCCTTCGGGGATAACGCGGCAAGAAGTTACACTATGTGTGTAGCTTAGTTGCGTTTTGCGTTTGCGTATGCAGTTGGCCACCCATGCTGTAAAATATGGTTCACTTTGCCAATATCACCCCTGTTTCAGGAAAGGTCGGCAAGAGTTGCAAGGTGTATGTTCATTTTGGAATTGGGGTTTTATGTTGTAGGTTCACATGCGGCATGTGCAAGCGCGAACTTATAGGTGTCTGCTAAAGAGAATGCATATATTGTGAATCCCTAATGTTACATATCTTTGCAACTTAGATTAGATTAGATGCAATAAAAATAAAATAAATAAAACTTCCAAGCACAATAGGCAACCTAGAAAAATTATGATTTTTGTAGACTATTCAGGGGCACGTGCTAGAGCTCCCATCTGGGGTATTATTTGACCATAAACTAAAATACATCTCGTCTCCAATGTAATCAACCCTTTCGTGTCATGCTTTTTTTCTTTCTTCTTGTCACATCTTTCCTCCCGTTCCACATCTGCCAAATTCTCTTCAAACATCTTGCAAACAGTATCCAAGTAAAAAAAAATGTAAACTTAAGCTTTAGAAAATATATACATGAAAACTACAACTCTCAATAGAGGTGCTCTTTTAGTTTTCATATACAATTTTTTGTTGGTTGAAATGTATTTTTTTTCTTGGTACAGACAACAAGATTTTTTCTTTCTTAGACCGCAACACAATAGAGACAGAAGGAGCTCCCGAGTTTTTGGATATTGTGTAGTACATATTGTTTTCTTACTTTTATGTGCAATGGAAAAAAAATCATGCTAAACATCTTTCAATTTAATAACTACCTTTAAAAACTGATGCACCTTGTGATGAATTGAAAAATGATTTTACGAACCGAGGTGTAGAGGAAAACGGGTTTCTTGAATTAATTACAACTATCTTTAGGGGTTTATTTGTTTAGCATGAAATACTTCACATAATTAGATCCGAACACTTTTGAATTTGGAAAGTTTTTTCTTGGAAACGTCAGTCTTGTATGGGACTGCCGTCTTAGGCCACGAACAACAAAATATTTTTTTGCCTTTTCCGTAGCAAACAAGCCGGGCAATGAGGTTTATTTTTCAGCCCAATGTTCGCATCAATGTCCCGACCTCGTTATTGCAACTTTGTTTATCTTTTATCTTATTTGCAAGGATATATTGGCATTTTAGGCTCACATTTAATGCATGCCCACAAGCAGACAAATTTAAATTTGTTACACATGCAGTATGTGCACTTACAAAATAAATTAAAACTCACATGAACATAACCTTGCAACTCCTGCCGTCTTTATATGTAATTTACTTTAAGCTTCATTAGAAATTTTATTACACGGGAATTAATAATGGCATCCAAGAGGCGATTGTAACTAAAAATACATGAGGAAGAAGAAGAATTTGAAATTATGTTCGTATCTATATTAAGGCTCATATATTTTTCTACATAATATTAAAAGATTTTCTGGCATCTTCCCTCGATTACAATTTTGAAATTTGTCTTTCTTTCGAAAAGTAGGGTTAATAAATAATTAATATGCACCCCTGTTTATATTGCAGTGCCATAAAAATTATCAGGTCCTTCTTTCTACCCCTTTCCAATAGTCACTGCCATCTATCGGTTCGCCGGTAGAGTTAAAAAGCTTTGCGTGCCGACCGCTAGGTTCGCTGCTGGTGCCTGGAATATTGGGGCGCCATCTTCAGTCTGTCTCGAACCATCAGGCGAGTGTGTACTGTGTTGCGGCTCGCGACACAACTTTTACGAAGTACGTGTGCTTTTTGTGCAACCGAAATTATACCATCATCGGCGGGTATCGCAAAAAAAGTTTGATTACAATTTTTATCAATCAAAAGTACACCGCATTTAATAGCTAATCACCCATGATTTTAATCTAATAATATCTCTGTGTGTTTTTGTAACGAAAAAAGAGTGTTTTTGTATTGAATTTTTATCATTAAAAAAAAAGTGCTTTATTTACTATGGATAACATCGAATCGAAAATGATTTCACGTGTGGTTGAATAACAAAATTTTAACAAAAAAACATTGTTCTCTAGCAAAAGTTAAATCGCCGCTCAAAGGATTAAAAGAGCGTTTTTACTGTGACAAATATATATATTTTTTAGTGTTTTTGTGTATTTTTTTTTTTGTGAATCAAGTGTTTGGCCGCAATTTTTAGCGGCCTATTCCGCTTTTAGGAGCGCATGGCTTTATTCCGAAGAAGATAACGCCGATTTCCGACCATGGCGTACTGGTTACTTCGCATGGCGTTTTTGGCATTCTGTGTTTACGAGGTACATTTCAATTATTTTGAAAATTATTCCCCCCTTTCATTTATAAAAAACGCAAAAACGCGTCCTTTCCAAAGGACGCGAAAACCATTACAAACGGACGCTATCTAAGCATGTACATAAGTTTGTAATTCGAAATCTCTCAGCAACTTTTAAAACTTTATATGACGTGTTTTGATCAGGTACATACCTAATTTAAATATTTAATTATACGCGACGGGTTTTTAATTAATGAAAAAGTAATCATCTTGCGTTTCAAATTAACCTAAAAGTAATAATACTTATTTTTTGACATCGTGAATTTGACGTAAAAAATATTTAAATCAGTGCTGCCATATCATTAGCAAAATTAATATACATGACAGATTATTAATATTTTTTGACAGATAGGTTTTAATGAATTAATGAGTGCTCACTTTAAAAAAAGTTTAAACATTAAAAAATATAAGGTTTTCAAACATTTTGTTATGGATTTCACAATTTTTAGAGAGCTACTCTTACCTAATGGTGATTTGTCGATTTTATTTTGGTTTTCAATCAAAGATTATTTCAATTAGTGTTTGTGGTATCGATCGATGAAATTCTCCGATACTGTCACATCGATGCAATGCACTTTTATCGCGATTAATCACGCTCAAAAAAGCCACGGACTGTCAACTTCAAGTAATTTTATTCCGTTTCACAATGTCTGCATTTCAACACGGCACCGCGCTTCTATCCGATTATGAACCATCGAAAGGATGGCTCAATTCTATACAACAATTATAACATTAACAATCGATATTTAAGGTTTAGCATCCAATATCGATCGAGCTGTTTTTTTTTACAATGGAGAGAAAAGAAACGCTTTGACAGCAGCGGTAGACCACGGCGTCTAAGCTTTTTTGCAAAACTTTTTTTTGCGTAAAGTAAAAATAGTCTGCCCACCCACTTTCTTGGCTATTAATTATTCAAGAAAATTCAGGTCAATGTTACATCGCCGCTTTCCCTGTCTTATTACATAGTTTTCCACACAAAAAATAACAAACTGTCACCCATTTTCGGCGTTCTATTCTTTTTTTTAAATCGCATGTGTGTCCGACACAAAGCTCATATTTTATATTTACCTACCTGTTTTTTTATACCTATTGTTTTAACAACATACAACATACAACACAGTTTTTAATAGTTTTAAAAACACAAACTCTTGTTCATTATTTGGGCGTTCTATTCTTTTTTTGAAATCGCGTGTGTGCTCGACACAAAAATCCCTATTTCCCATTCACCTACCTACCTACTTATTATTTTCGTGTCTGAATATCATTGAGATGAAAATATTCGTGACTTGTTATATTTCCCTTTGGATGTGTTATTTTTGTTTTTATTCTCATATGCCACAGACGGAATGATACGGGAAAACATCTAATCATTGGTCAATTAATTTATTTTGGATACACACCAACTTTTTATATGCCGCCTCGGACCTTTTATTATTGGGATCCGATTTTATGGCTGTTTGAAATAATAGGCAGCCGGTTCGAATGATGCCATATGTATTAATGTATATACCTGCCTACCAACGCGTTTTTTGTAGCCTAGGGTACGAATAAGATACTCCTTACGAGGATCGAATCAAAAACAATAAAAAATTTATAACCTAAATTTTTCATCTACATTTTTTTTGTATGGAGGATTTTATTTAGGCTGCAGGTTAGCCATGGATTAGGTGTGTGTGAATAAAGCCGCTAGTATTTATATGGTGGAATAAAATATATACCAAGTCCATTGCTACCATTTTAATTTGTAGGTGCACACAAAGAGCATCGCATCTCAAATATTTTATCAACTGAAAAAATAATTTTGTTTTTTTTGTTTGCTTTCTCAGATGATGAGAATTTATATTGAGAGATTTATTTTCGTCAACCGTAAAAAAAGTGTTGAATTATTAGCGTGACAGATTCGCGTAAAAAACTTGGGAATTTGTATGAAAAGTCGACAAAAAAGTCAGTCTCTTTCAATTATTTTTCTCGTTCTCGGAATTTGACATTTTGTATTTTATATTGATTAACCAAAGCAAATAGACCTAACCTCAGCTAACCACAGATCTGCAGTCTCATTGTGTAATTGTGAACTTTATTTATTTTATAACAGTTATTTAACTGTGAGTTTTTTTACCAATAAATTCGTAAAAAGGAATGCAACTCATAAACCTATTTTTGCCTTGCCAAAAACATATATAACACGATGGATTTAATATTAATTAGTAATTAATCTATGGCATCTGTTTACTCAGAGTCAATGCTATCGTCAAGTGGCCTGAAGGGATTCGAACCAGTGCGGTTTTATTTCGAACACACCCGTCAAATTCCACCGCCTCATCCGCTCGACCATAGCGCCGAAATTTTTATCTTACATCATTTGTTTTTTTCTGGTTGACATCTTAAAGTTGAACTTTTTTTAAAGTCAATCAATTACGTTAATTCTTACGTATTGCAGTTTATTTGTCATCTTATTGTGCAGAAAATACGTTTTTTAACCATTTTGTATAGGAAGCAAAGAAAACTCGTCTATACATATTCATTACATTAGAACTATTTTTTATCATGTTTATCTTCACATTGAGGTTAATCCAAAGAGATCAATCAAAGCAATGAAATTAAATTAAGTAAGTTTTCTATAATATTTTGTAATCATCCAAATTCTTACCATTGCAACCTACCCGTGTGCAACTTATTTTATAAATAGTAATTAATTTTTCATATCAAAAGATACGTCATTATTACTGATCATTGCATTTTTTTTGTTTGTTGATTTGTAGCATATCGGTTATCGTTGTTGTTTTTTTGATGTTTGGTCCGAGTTTAATTATTTTTTATATCCGTTGGCATGCAGCCTCCGAGGTTTATAATAGACTTCCATTTCATTCGCCCCGGCTTGCCTGTGTGCATGCACCGCGCGCCAGTGTTGGTGATCACTGCTCGCATACTCCATACACGAGCATCACTTTCCCACGCTCGGGGCCGAACAGCCGAGCCGAATACCTGCCGGGCCACTAGCGGCGTCTCCCTCCCGCCCAGCATCCCGACCACACGAAAAAAAGAAACAAAACAAACATCGGCAGCTCCCAACCGCAGCGGTAAAGCGCACACTCGGGATGGTAATGCGCTATTGAATCTCCGATCTTTTAATGCCAACAGAAATCTAACCGGCTCGCTCTCACCTCAAACGTAACGCGTTTACCAGAGCAAGACAAAATGTACACGTACAGTTTACTTTTTTACCTGTGTATTTATTTCATTTTGCAAAAAGGATTTTGATCGTTTTGCATACATACAAAATTTCAATGAAATTTCGAGTTGCGATGTTTTTAGCCTGTGTGAGAAAAAGTTTTGTCATCCTTTGTCCCATCTTTTTGACTTGAAATTTTTTCTTGCAAAATAACTGTTCTTGCATTCCACATTATTTTTCCATACTGTTTCTACGAAACCCTTTCCTATTTAGGTATATAAAAGGATTTTAAAAAACATACAAAAAAAATACGAAATTTCTAGTCGCTATATTTTTAGCCTGTGTGAAATAAGTTGTGTCATCCTTTTTCCCATGTATTCTTACTTTGATTTTCTTTATTAAAAATATAATTGTTCTTGCAATCTGTACATTCGAGTATTTCTACGACTACTTTCGTATTTCTTTAATTCTTCGTTTGACACTATTAAATGAACCTCTTTGTCACAAAGCCATGATCTTTGACAGATGAAATAAAATGGCCGGATTTATATTCCAATCAAAGCCCAGCGCCATAAACTCTTGTACACCCCTTTTTATAAGCAAATTATATCCTCGAAATTACGAGGTTAATTTCCGGTCATAATTCTCAGCAGGTAGATGGGCTGCTTCGCCTCATCTCGCCAACATAACGTACTGCAGGTATATGCACGTGCAAGAAAGTGCCCAGTGTAATGCACCGTAGATTGCAGTTTCCATAAGTACTTACCTCGGCGCACACACACACAGATGAAATGCAATCTATACCTCACCTCCTTTCAAACAATTTCCCTTTGCAATCTCTGCTGTCCTGATACTTATAAGCGTTGAAATATTTGTCATGCTCAATGTTAATTTGCTCCTAGGAAACGATCTCTTTTTCTTTGGCTCTTTTTATATGCAAAAAAGAATTTACATGTGCTTGTGCAATATTTGTTCTCTCTTCCAAATGACTAACGCGTAAAAATATTTGCCATTTTCTCACACATTCCAGTCGTCAGTAGACCTTTACAGTACCGAACAGGATGGTGTCATCCTTATTATAAACGTATCGATCGGTGAATCAAGACTCATGTCTAACCGCATCTGCTATTAATAATAAAAAAAGATAAATATTGGCTTCGCAATAATTGCAATAATCGTTGCCAAAAAAATTAATACGTCCAAATTGTATAACATGTTTTTTTTTGCGTCTGCAAGAGGCTGTTTTATAATTTATCCGCTTATTATGCTCCTCGATTATTGATAGTATATTTTGGCATAGTTTCGCAAGAGTAGACCGAATGAAAATGTTCCGTTAGGATGATTCTGCGGGTACTCTCGCGAATGTATGTAGAGACCCTGGGGCGACGAGATTCGCGAAAAATTGGGCCGATTTTGTATTACGTAAATTCATTTTGATGCGTATAAAATGTTTATTTAAAAACAAGGCTTACAGTGCAAAAATATATCCGACAAGATTTATTAGTTTGTTTTTAAAGTTTCCGTATAAACAGTTACCAAAATGGGGGGTATTTCATTTGACATGCCAAGCGTTAAAAATCGGATTACGGTTATAAATCCTTCTCTCCTTTTGGTGACATATTGCAGATACCTTTCCCATATCGTTTCTGTGTTCCTGGTATTTCTTGTATGCGAATGTTCGGCATTGTTACTGAGGGCTTACTTAGAACGCATCATTGGTGCGTGGTCTGATCGTTTGGGTCTCGGACTTACCGCTGAGGATTAGTGGCATTAGTCCACTTAGCCAAAACTTAGGAACGTTTAGAGAAGTCTTTAAAAATTCCGCGTCTTTTGTTATGGGCGCCTGATACATTAGTAGGAAAAAATGTGGCCAACCGAAACCCGGGGGGTATTTCTGGCCACATGTTTTAGGGTTTCTTCACCGACAATACAACTAAAAGATTAGCATCAGTTCAAAACACATGTCATATAATCCTTTTCTTTTCACCGAGGAAACCGTAAAACAAAAAAAAATACAATGTCCTTGTCATTAGGGATCCTTCTGTCTGCAAAATATTTCAACAGATTTTGATTTAAACCAGCAAAAAATGTACATATAAACGAGTATTTTGTTCAAACATGTTTTTGAAGTAGGTACCTACAATGTTAACTTATTCGTCCCAGCAACA
The DNA here is from genome assembly GCA_951799405.1 of Agapetus fuscipes. Lineage (NCBI taxonomy): Eukaryota > Metazoa > Arthropoda > Insecta > Trichoptera > Glossosomatidae > Agapetus > Agapetus fuscipes. The sequence goes on along the minus strand of OX637364.1, from coordinate 2,252,222 downwards.
TTTTAAAAGCTTTTTAATTTGTCATTATCTGTCGAGTTCATTGATCAATATTTTTTTTTCACTCGAAGCGTAATGATTTAATGAATGACTGCGGCCTGCAGAATCACCAGGTTTTTTCAGCATTTTAATGTCATTGAATCCCTTCGGTCAAGGAGATGTTTGTCCGGTCTTGAGATCATTGTTCGCTAACGGCCGAAAAAACGCAGGGCGGCTAATTAAACAGGCAATTACTGATACCCAGAATATGTTATATGCTCCTACTACCTCCAGAGAGGTAACACACGCGAAGTAATGTAATTTTTGCATGAAAATGAATAAAGCTATTATTATTGTAACGCTAACATGCGGGACGAAAAATATTACTTAGAATTAAAAGATTTAGCTTTTGTATGGAATAATTTATGTTAATTTGTCTTCTTTCTTGCTTCCTTTGAGAGTATTAAATAATAATGTAGTTTCTTTTAGTCACGTCAATGTTTGAATGAAAATCCAGTCCTCCATCTAATTCTCTCCTCGCTCGCATCGGAAGTTGCGACCAGTTTTTGTCACCGGGATTGCGTTTCACGAGTGCACCAACACACCAATTGCATTCGTATGTGAGGACTTGGTCCGTATTGCGGAGCCGCCATCCGTGCGATAACCGGTCTCGGCAATCGCGAATTTCGCGTCGTCAAGGAAACGCAAGACCCGACCATTGAATATTATTGCATGCCGTGTAGGTACTCGGCGAGGCATTCTCTTGAATGCGAGACAGGATAAAACACCTGTGCTGAACAGAGAGGTCGACAAGCCCTCCGTACCAGTTTCTCATTCCCTCCTGATGGTTTTTTGTTGACTATCCCCGAGTCATTGTTCGAACCAAAATCAATCTCCTTGTGTTCAACTTGATCAATGGGCTTGTTGATCATCATTTTATTGCTAGACTGAACATTATCTAGTGATCATTTGAATGTTAGTAATTCATCTTGTAAGTTAAATATGATGCCTATTCAAAAGCTGTTTTTTAATCAAAACCGCAACGAGATTGTATGGGAAATATAATGACTCGATGGTGGATCTATCTAAAGTTGAAAATAAATAGGTATGTAGAGATTTAGACGAGGAGCGCATAAGTAATGATATGGATAACGTTAATCGTTGTTACACATGACTGAATATTCAGTATTGTGAATCGGCCGACAGTGTTTCTGCTCTCCTATTACCTCCCCCCAGGGCGAGATTGCGCTCTGCTACCGTGCGCGGCAACAATCATATTATTATTACGAGCCAGCCTCTCATTCTGATGTGCTTTGCGCCACCTCTGTGCTGTTCTGATCCCCGGAGCATTGTTCCACCGCCTGTTACCGACGAACATCTCGCCCAGTTCTTGTTCCAACTTATTGCTTATAAATTATGAATGAAGAGGCATCATTGTTTTAAATTTTAAACCTCCTCGCTACTTATGCGGTCCGAGTACCTCCCGATATTATGCCGCACTTGGGAGATGGCTCGGTCAGATAGTTTTGTTTTGTGCGTCTCGGATACGTGGCCGATTTCGCGGAAGAGCCAGCGATTTCTTAAACCTTCCAAACCCATCGCCATTACAACTCTTCAAAACCCTCCTTGGACCTCCTTCAAATTGCTGATTTCATTTTGTAAAACTGCCTTATCTCTTGAATACGTTTTAAGATTAAACATCCCATATTTGTGCTCAGTTGCAGCCTCCAATTTAAAAATCTAATTCACGTCCATCATAATACCGCACACTTATCTCCAGCTAAACTCTGATACACATAATTACGTTATAATCTACTTTTAAATTGGCTCATGTAAAATTACACTAATTCTGACCGGATGCCATTAAAATTAAAACACTATAATATGCACAGCTCCAAAATATTTATACTTCCATCTTTTGGGCGGCCGGCGAGTACATGCCATCTTGATTGGGTTCTAAATCATTCGACAGAGTTTCTCGATCACTTGAAACAGTCGCTTGTAAAACGTAATAATTCCAGCTGGAGTCTGCAGTGGTATCATGTCGAGATTGGATTATTCTCACTTTACGCTTCGTTATTTCTGCGGAATTTTTCGCTTGTATTCATTCCGCGGTGCAGTGCATCTGAGAAGTCCGAGAACCGACTTATTCCAATTTAAAATCTAATCGTTTTGTAATAAATAATAATAATACTGAAAACTATTTCAAACAGACTCTCCACGAGTCAAAATACGAGACTGAAGTCTGTGTGTGCTTGGGAAGTAAGATTAAACTACAAAGCACTCATCAAAGCCGTAATGACTTCTGGAGTCATAGAAATAGCAGAACCTGCTCAAACGAAACATCTCATTAGAACGGCTAAGAAAAACATAGAACTTATGTATAAGGAAGGCGATTCTGAAGAGACCATTTTCAGGGAATTGGAGAGGTCAAGAACAGCTGAAAATGTGAAGGGTGTTCAAAAAAATGTCTGTAGACAAAATATCAAAGATGATGAGTTCCTTTACTAATAGATTGACATGAGGCTGACCCATAAACTTGTTTCACTATTGCCAATTCCACCTCCGTTTCGGAAGTCGGAAGGAGCTGCAAGGTTTTGTTTATTTGAGGTTTTGTTTATTTTGTATTTAAACATGCAGCATCTGTACGCCCGATTTCCTATGTGCCTGTTTATGGCAATGCAATATATGTTTGCAACTTAGATTATATATGTTTTACTTACACAGATCTAAAAATCTACATAGAGAAGAGGCGCTTTGGTTCTGATTGCACTTTCGCACATAAAAAACCATAAACAATGACGGCGATTTTGTCATTAAATCTCGCCTCGCCAAAACCAATTTGCCCGTCTCCCAAATGTGCTTGAATCGCAATGTTTGCCGTGGCATTTTCCGAGTCCAGTTTCCCGCGCGTCTTGTATGGAATTGCCCCTTTATGTCTCATTGTCTCGGAAGTTTCCGAACACAAATCGAGCGCCTCCGTGTAATGGGTGTACTCGTACATTCACTCGAGAGCCACACGGTCCCACAACGGGGGATTCCACCTCACAATTTTAATTAACTCCCTGCCGCACAGTTGCGACATGACCCTCTGCTCTACCATCTCGTGGTGCCTTGATACAAAATCATCTCCATTCAAAGCACAAACTACACTAATCTGCTACAATTATACAACTAAGGAATGCCAGTTCCGAACAATTGTTTTGTGACCTTAAAGTGAATGAAAACGTTGAACCTATTGCGGGTGTTCACATCGTAGTTTTGTTTAGTTTTAAGTCGCATAAACATTTGTTGAAACTGCCTTCATTATCTTGTGAATGCTTTAATGAAACTCTCCTTTTAACCATCAAAGGCAAATTAAATAAACTTCATTAACCACAGGTTTTAGAATCAAATTGTTTCCTGGATAGCGAACTCGCACATGCTTTCAAAACCATTTGATGAAATTTGTTGAACATAACTAATTGTATTTCCTTTTCAATGTATACTCTTTAATTTCATTTCATTGTCCTCCCATCAACTTTTGCATACAATTTTACCTTTGCAAAACTCCCCTGCATCTCGGACTTTAAAATTAATTTAAGCAATTTAATGGCCGGTCTGTTCCCGCGGTTTGCGGCCAATACATTTGCAACAAACACATCCTTTTCTTCATAATATACTTCACATGAGAAACCGCAAATTTATTCAGCTACTTGAACGTAAAATTCGAGCACGCATTTCAGAGCAATCTTGGAACACACACAAAAAAGCAAAATTGTTGAATGAACCATTTGCATGTTTAAGTGTTAGTTTATTTGGAATACAATGTATGGCATCTTACGCAGGGTCCGGCATTGTTTGATGTGAATTGCATAAGAGAAATTACGCTTTTTATTGCATCTGTGTACTAAAAATTAAACCACAAAAGTTCTCATCACTTTCGTTTGTAAAACTGTTTCCTTTTCGCTTCAACTATAAGAAAATGGATTAGGAATACAACGTCTAATTGAATGTTTTTTTTTTCTAGAATTTCTTCTTGTTTATTCTTTGTTTGCATCTATTCTTCCGTACCGTAACTCGTCATAAGATTTTAGTTTGATTACTAATCTACCAAAATAACTCAAAGCATTTTTGTCTATTTCATATACTGAAACAACATCGAGTATTCGAACATTGGGCGACAGTATTTCCAGAGCTATAATTCAATCTTGTACACTGCACGCGGGTTTCTTTCATACACGAGATGTGTTTATTTATAACCGAATGCACTTTTATACCGGCACTGAAGGTTCACAACATTTCGGGAGATGCGGGCGTCTGCGTGTGGATCCGAACTCTTCACTTTCCGAATCTAATTTTACCCGGCAAACTCTTGAAAAGCCGTCTTGTCTTGTAGAGTCTGCCCTCGGCTCCACTTCCGATCTGTTTTGTTTTTGTTTTCCTCCCAAAGTGTTGAGAATATCTCTCTCTCCTCTCGTTTTCTTTTGTCGCTTTTATGCTCGCGACTCGAATCCCACGAAATTCCTCAAACTCGCATTTTGATCTTGTCTAGGAATTGGATTCGATAGAAAGTAAGCTTCACATTTACAGAGTAACTTTTTATGCTTTCAAGGAAATAGAAACGTCATTTGTTACTGTAGTCCAATTTGATCTTAAAAAAGCTATTTGAGAAATTGATAAAAAAGAACCATATTATTTTGTTAACAAGGTGAGATGCAGATATGAGTCGTATAAATGCAAACGCCGTCAACTCCTTACGCGATGATTTTGAGAAAAATAAACTTGTAAACTTGTAAAACGCTAACACCAGTTGGAGATGACGGCGTTTGCACGAAATCATACTTTTTCAATTAAAATTACGAAGGATTAAGTGTGATTTACATTAAATCGCACACAGCAAATGATTTCTTACACTGCGCAGAATCAAATTCAATCATTATTTAAAAAAAATCATAAATTTTTGAGATGACGGCGTTTGCAGTTATACGACTCATATATTGATTTTAAATTAAATGGTTAGACATTTATATCAGGAGAAAACTTAAGTATATATTATTTTAAGTTGTATTTTAAATCACTTCTTAGAAATACATGTATAATGTTGTGTTTATTTAGGTCTAAAAGTATTTAATACCTTTAGGTTAAATAAATCTTACATATTGAATGTAATTGCAATTTTACTGTCGTGTTAATACGCAAACAGTAATGCTTATACATTAAAACGTAGGTTATTAACAATATTGTCAGTTTGTTTATGCACTTAGAGCCATAATTAACGAATCATCGTCTTGGTATTTGTACTTTTAAACAATAAGCTAATAATTTACTTATTATTTATACTAAATTAATGTTATGACACTAGTTTCGTACATTAATGATACGACTTTGCATAAAACCATTATTCAGATTCCAAATTTGGATAATGTTATTTATTTTAACCCTTTGGCTGCGGCTGGCATGCATAGATGTCATGACGTAACTTGCATAAAGTGCGGCTGGCATCTATCCATGTCATCGAAGTTTAAAGCTTCCCCTGACATCGGTGTTCAAATTTTTCAAACTTTTTTGTTGCTAACATTATAGGTACACTAATAAAATCTCATATTATACGTATTTTGAAAATATTCTTTCTCAAATATTTCATCAGAACAGCTCGATCTCTCGTCCCGCGCGCGTGAACCAATGTTTATAAACAAAATCCGGGCAAGTATACTCGTACTGTATTCAGATAGATATAACTGTTTACGTTTTTTTGTAAAATAACTAATATATTTTTCTCTTTAGTGACGAGTATTTAAGTGAGTAAAAATAATGTTTAAAACCTAATGGATATTAAATCTAGTTATGGAATGTGAGTATAATATATACTTTTAAGTAATATTATTGTGATTTACTTGTTTTTATATAAAACAACAAGTGAAAACATGTGTTGAAAGTTTGTGATTTGTGTTCCTGGATAACTAATGAATATACTTTTTCATAAATTTTGAAGTTTCATCAAGTAATTAAGGTAGGAAATCAATTTATGTGTAAAAAAATAACTTCAAAAAAGTATTCCGTTCTGGCGGTGCGTATGTAGCAAGTAAATTCAGAATCGAAAAGGTTAATACATTTTTTTTATTATGAAGTATCGTAGGATATTGCATTTTGTTCTTGACACAGATTGCACGATGGAGCTTTTTCAAACGAAAGCGAAATCTAGTTTATGTAATAATAAAATTTATGCAAAAAACCAGGCGTGGGAAACTAAATCAATGCTTTTTACATGATTCCATATCAATACAGTCTGCGATGATATTATAGAGTGCGATTCAATAGACACGGACGGATACGGGAAATTGGCTTTTAACGCGACTACAAATACGGCCCAATATCCGGCGTTGCGCGCACATTATCTTGTGACACTATTCAAGTCAACCTTCATTGAAAAGTCAATATGTTTTGCTGTGTGAGAATTTATTGCTCCTCCATTCTTTTGCTCGCCTAATACATCAGAGCATCGAGATTTATTATTTTGAACACTTAATTAAAAAATACATAAATCTTTTTGATGATCCAAACACTGCGAATGATGAAACCTTATAAATTTTGTGTCGGATAAACCTGGAATCGAACCTGACTCATCCGTATTGAATTTCAGTGGAACTTGTTACTAAATCGCATCAAAGTTTATACCTCTTCCCTTATATGGTAGCCTGGTAGTTTCAGACACACCCACAATGCAATGGAGGGCTTAGGTTGTAACTTTTTAGTGCTGTTTGCACATATCCATCTATTTGCCAATCATCACATGATAAATTTTGCAAGAAAATTGCTTTGCAATTCGTCATAATCCTTCTTTAATCCTTCCATTCTATTTCTAATGCTATATAAGTAATAATGTATAATCTAAATTGCAAAGATATATTGGCATTTCAGGATCATATTTAATGCATGCCTACAAGTAGGCACATGTTAGTTCGCACTTACACTGCATATACGTACGTACAAAAAACAACCAAACCTCACATGAACATAAACTTTCCAACTCCTGCTGCCTTTCTCTGAAACCCATTGGCATTGACAATTAATCAAGGTACCATTTTCTGAATCAGGAAAAGCTATCATTTTTTACAGGATAGTTGGTCAGTCTTATACCAAAGTATAACTTAATAATTGAGGAAGTATAGGATGATGTAATTTCACTTGTATGAAAGAAAGTTGGTAGAGTGTGTGCAAATAAAATTAATATTTTTTCCTGTGTAATATGCATAAATTTAAATAGATTTAATGTATGGATGTGCATAATTATAAAAGCTCGTCAATTTGTTTATTCATATAGAATGTATTAATACGTTATTGATGGTTTTTGCTGTGTAGGTATAATTATTAATTATATACTTAAAGGAAGTGGCGAATTAGTTGATGGTGATGGATTAGTGAGAAAAGAGGAAGTGAATATGAGTGTATAGAGGTAAATAGACAGGCAGGTACTAAAAAGAGTCACAGGTAGCTTAATTTGTATATTATAGTATTTACATGTTTTATTTTGTATGTAGGTATACATGCAGCATGTGTAAGATCTGCTTGTGCACCTATGCAGTGAGTTTAAACGTTCAATGCTACTATATCTTTGCAACTTAGATTATAGAAATCAATATTTTCAATAGTAAATGGGGTATTGTAAACACATGGGTATATCTGACAATTTCACTCCCCCCTTTTACATTTAGGTGTTTATATGAACCAACTGTCATTGTGCTTAGACGAAATAACAATGAGGGTTGATTAGCCGCGAAATCGAAAACGTATAATAGAGCGCACGCGGCCCAACCCCCTGCGATCTATTTTAAAGCAAGTGCAGGGACAAGTGAAGGCACTTTAGACCTCTTTTAATGTGTATGCGAACTTAAAATTGAAAAATATGCATGATTCTAATGGATTTATTTTATTAGGTTCCATGACAGAACGACACAGTGTCAAAACGACACATCACATAACGACACATGACAGGACATCAGAATGACAGGTCACATCACATGCCAAAACATCACAGGAAAGTACATCACAATGGCAAAACCGTTTCATGTGCCGTTTATTGTATGTTTTTTTTTAGGTATGCGATGTTTTGTCATGTGATGTGCTGTCATAGTGATGTTTTGTCATGTGATGTGCTGTCATAGTGATGTTTTGTCATGTTATGTACTGTCATAGTGATGTTTTGTCATGTGATGTACTGTCATTGTAATGTTCTGTCATGTGTCGTTATTTCATGTGTCGAGCTACACTGCAGAAGATCTACCCACCCTCAGTGGATTGATTACAGAGTCACAGCTAGTTTTAGTGTAATTTGTAGACCAAAAAAAAAATACGTCTGAAACGTAGATATACGTTTATTATTATTTTTTTTTTTAAGAAATCCTGTGCGGGAGACTCCCTAGATTCTAAAGACTCAAGGGGTCTATGACACTTGTTGTAGTGCCGCAGAGGTGTACGAGCTTGGTCGTCGCTACAAAGCGCCAATACTTAAGCAAGACCCTGCTGTAAGGCTGGGTGGACCTTTGGTGACCGGTCATTGGTAAAGGTTTATGAATTTTTCAACCCAGCGAAGAGCACTTTCGAAATATAAATGGTATATTTTTGTGCTCCGCCGGGATCCGAATCCACAACCTTCCATATAAAATAAACTAGCCTATGAGCAAATAATCATAAAAAACGGATACAATTCTCTGTGTATTTTCAAAATGGTAGTAAAAATGTTGCAGTGAAACCCGCGCTGTTTGTTAATGTTTCATTCCACACACGGTTTACACAGGGGGTAGCGGTGTTTACAATAGATAGTGTAAAAACCACCCTCGGAAGGGTGGCATTCCATAATGTACCACAAAATGTACACACGGAGGTACAGTGACGAGCAGCGGATGTGTATCCAACTAAACTCACTCGAAAAAAAAAAGTGATGTGATACTTAGAGCCTTGTGTTTTTTAGAAAAATGTCTACACGTTGTATCGACGTATTTCTAGATACGCTTTATTTATATATTTGATATTTAGAACCTTGTTTGTTTTTGGCAAAACTTGTACACTTAATAGTACCAACCTAAGTTTCTAAAAATATTTTTTAATCAATTTAATATATTTTTTTTGAAAATTATTAACTCTTCAAATAAACCTACTGATATTTTTTATATATGTGTTTTTTTACTTCAGTTTATTAACCTTAATATGAGATGATTAATTAAAACTCTCTAATTAATATTAATCATGAGTTAATTAAAGTTGAATTTTATGAAATTTGTGACTTCCTGTCTGTTAGCGAAATTATTTATATCAATATTTTTTTTTATTCGTGTTATGTAATAGTAAAAACGGGAAAATATAATAATTAAACTTTGTACTTTTAGTCATTTTAAAAAACGGTTATTTTATTAATAAATACCTACACAATTTATTTTTGAAGGTAGGTCATTAATTATAATTTAAAAAAATATTCGAAACCAATATTTACTTCATTTCAAATTGAGTTTTAATGTACTTAGGTACAAATAAGTCTGCTAAGGTTCCTATTAAGAAATATTAAATAACCTACCCCAAAGCTTGCTCATTCTTCACATAAAGGTAATATGAAGCTTTTGATAGTCAATTATTTTTGAAATTTTAAAAGCTATACAATTTTTAATTAGTAACTACATAAATTATCCTCGAACTTCAACTCGTTCATACACATCTTCTCTTTGTTATTACACATTGATAAACAGTGTTACTACCTTTCTAGTTTGTTTTGTTGGTGCAAGGTGTATGCCCATTTGAGATTTTGGTTTTTATGTTGTAGGTTCACATGCGGCATGTGGAAGCGCGAACTTATACGTGTTTGCTTGTGAAAATGCAATCAAGTGAATCCCCAATGTTACATATCTTTGCAACTTAGATTTAGAAGCTTTCCCCATGCTGCATTATCTTTTTTTTCTGACGTGTTGTCCTCTCTTGCAGGCGTCATGCACGGGCCTCTTCGAGCTCCGGCTGAAGAGCTTCACCAACGCCCTGGGCAGAGGCCGAGGAGGAACCTGCTGCTCGACCAGCGCTCCTCCACCTGCCTCCGGGTCCCCCTGCCCGCTGCCCTGCCGGACCAGGTTCAGGGTCTGCCTGAAGCAGTACCAGGCTCACGTGGACACGCAGTCTCCGTGCACCTTCGGAGACGTCACCACTCCTGTCCTGGGAGACAACTCCGTGGACCTCCTTAACGCTGGAGTGGAGGGATTCGTCAATCCGATAAGGTTTCCGTTCGGGTTCACGTGGCCGGTAAGTACTTCCATTATATTTCTGAAATTTAAATTACCTGCAACAGTGATCAGATTGTGAAAGAATGGGATATACAAAGTGAGCGTAAAATAAGAAAATAAATGCATGAAAAATGTGATGTATATGAATGAATTGAAATAGGTATGTAAGGATAGAAAGAAATGGAGGCAACTCTGCAGAGGCTCAGCCAACCCTAGCGGAATAGCGACAGAGTTACAGTAACAGTTGCGTGCGCCTATTCCAAGAAAAATCTAAATTGCATTCAACTTCGCAGGATAGTTTAGTTGCTGGAACACTTGCGTTAAAAGTCGGATGGATATGGTTAGATCCCCACCAAGGGATTAAAAAATAATTTGATAAATAAATGAAAGGGTCCGATATGAGTGCGGATGAACGAGCATTTGAAAGTGAAATTGCAAAGAGATGGTTCGGGCAACTAGAAAGAAAGAACGACTGACAAAAGGAGAGTATAGCGTGGAAGGGAAAAACTAAAAATAAAGAATGAATTTATTAAGTAAGCGAGGCTGCAAACGAATGGAATCAATAGTATGGGTAAAAGAGAAGACCATGTACAGAGTAATGAATGTGGAGGAGATGAAAGACGTGTGTAAAGATATAACAAATTGGAAACACATCTTTGGAGGTACTGGCTACCCCTAGGGATACAAGTACTAAATTCCTTAATTGTGTAGACTTATGATTACTCAATTGAAAGGGAGAAACCCAAAAATATTACATTTCAAAATATTGCATAATTGCATCCCCCAAATCCAATTTTCAAAATTTTAAACTCTTCATGCACGCACGCACGCTTTAACATAGGCAACAGTTGCAAGCGGATTTATGCCTTATGGCCAAATCAATTTGACAGGTTAATCCCTTTCCTGCCAAAAGCGCTGGCAGAGAAGCCCGAAGGTTCAATTCCGCCTGACATATGCCAGGCTCAGAGGAAGCAAAAAAAAACTAACAATGAAAAAATGACAATCAAAGATAATTATTATTTTTAAACATTTGATAAAACAATTTAGAATTTAAAGTAATCTCAAATGTCGTATATTTTATTTTAACTACAATAGTAATTGTTTATTCTTCTTCTATTTATGTATTTATTTTTTTATCTAAAAAATACATTTGAAGAGAAACTATTCATACATCCATCTTTAAAACTTTTTATTATTGTTTTGCATTATATTTTAGAAAATATTTTTTTTCCTTCTTAAATTAATATAGATTGTGTGCCTAGAATTGAAAATAACCTCCACATTTTAAACTTTGTATTTCCTTAATTAGTAAACAAAATAATATAATGCTCTTGTGTCACGGCACAGGGCAATTCGCCCTACTGTTTTCCTTCGGAATTGGGCAGAGATTCCCTTTTGCTTTGGGGTAGACGTACTCCTAATGGCAACATACTCCACCTGTCGCTCCTGACGTAGGATGAAGTAAAAAAAAAAACACTACTTTCGTGAAAACCATCTGCTCTTTCCGTATTTTTTGAGAAAAATTAACCATGAGTAGATCCCTTTCCTTTATCCGCTTTTTTATTTAAAAAAAACAACTTGTTTGTAAATAAAAAATAGATAAATAAAACTGATGTCCGCACTTGAATTGACATAGAAAAAATTGTAATGTGATCGGCAAGTTCGGTCGATAGCTCAGTTGGTAGAGTGCTTGCATTCTACCCCGTGAGCTCGGGTTCGAGTCCCACCGAGGAGGGTGTCAGAAATGATTTCCTATTTCGGTGTTTATTTCAAACCCCATAATAAAAATACCGGCAAGGTTTACTCAGCCTTCACAAGAAATGAGTACCAGCCCCCTCGGGTGCTGGGAAACCCCCACTTCAACTGAAGTGGTTGGCGTAAGGCCGGCCCCCTTACCTGTAAAAATAAATAGGTTCAACTCGCCACATGCGATCCCTTCGGGGATAACGCGGCAAGAAGTTACACTATATGTGTAGCTTATTAGAATTAAAAAAAAGGGATTGTAGGGAAAAGGCAAAGGGATATTTTGTTATTTGTTGCTAACGGCAGTAGTCTAAAAAGTTCTGAACTCATACCTGTGCTAAGTCTATTCCTAAGATGATTGATGTATAAAAAATATTCATAGATTTATGAAAACGAGTTATGGTATCATAAACGGAGAGAGAGAAAAACATGTTAGGAAAATAATAAATCGAAATTTTGTATGTCACAACCTTCATGGCTTATTAAAAATGGAAATTTCTAGAATCAAAAAAGAAAGTCTGAATTGAAAATATTTTTTAAGACTATGAAAAATTACTAATGACAAATAATATATTTCTCTCTTCAGTCTGGCCACTTTTCTTCGCCTCTCTCATAATTGCCTATGATGCAAAAAAAAAACTTCATTGTTTTGTGTAAGATTGGGCATAGACAATGGCCATGATAATTATCGTTGCAGCACCCGAAATAGACGCATTGTCCGTGGTCGCTTTCGTTCTTGGAAAAATGGCCGCCGAATTCCCGCCAAAACAATCGTCAACTCGTTTTCGCGCCCAATTAATCCGTCAAATTTTACATCCTGAATAATTTCGTAATTTGAACAGTGCATTCGTTTCTCGTGTTCCCATATCTGTGTGAATGAATTCAGCATAATTTTGAATCAAGAATTTTTTTCTCAGCGGGTAAACGTCACACTTTTATGGGACTACTGTCCTTAGCAATCAATTACATAGAATTTGTTTGCCTTCTTCTTAGCAACTCGGCTGTGTGACGTTACATTTTTTTTCGGAATTGTCGGGTTTGACGGAAATGTGCGGACTCAATATATACATTTTTTTTTTAAGAAATCCTGTGCGGGAGACTCCCTAGATTCTAGAGACTCTAGGGGTCTATGACAATTGTTGTAGTGCCGCAGAGGTGTAATAATAGCAATATTTTTCCATTTTCCAATGCCCGCCCTGTCTCAAGAAAAAATAAGAATTGAAAAACTTCAGTATACCTACATATGTGACATTTGTAAGCGCAAGCCTACAGTTTCCTGTTTATGTATGTGCATAGAGAATAAACCTCTTTTTTTTAGTTTCGTATATATCCAAAGGTGGCAGTTTAGGATTTTCTTTTAATAACTTAACAATGTTAAAAGATAGAAAGTTACATTCTTTCAGAGCTATTCACAACACACTTGATCCATAGCTTATCATTGATCATCTTTTTTATGTATGGAAAATTAACGTTATGCGGCGGTTGAGCCATGGATTTGATGTGTATGAATAACACCGCATGTGTCCATGTGGGTAAAGCCACCAATTTTGCCACATTTGCCCTACTCAAAAGTTTCCAGTAAAGTTTCTCAAAAATATGAACTCTTACTGTTTTTGAAGTACTTGAATTGAAATAAGTAGTTCATCGTCTTAAATGGCATATAGAAATGTTTTAGAATACATTTCTATTTACAGAAATATTCTAATGCTTTCCCTAAAAAGCGGGTAAAATTCGGGTAAAAATTCGGTGAATTTTGGGAGGTGCTGACTTTGACCAACATTTTCGTAAAGTTTTAGGTATTTTATACGTTAAATATTGAATATTTTGGCATAAACATATAACTAGCTAGCCTTTCTAAGTACATTGCATAAGGATACAAGCACTGTAACCTATTTTTTTCTGTGCTCGAATAATTTTACGTGTTTTACTTCTTTTTCGACACCTCATTAACGCGACCATTTCCATCGTCAATTTGTACGTGAATCGTATTGATGTGTGTTTTATCCGACTGGCTACACTTAATGATTTATAAAACACATACACACACAAAACAATAACGTCAATTGGCGTCAGTAATTTGTCAGCTTCGTCGTGAGGAAGAATGGTCAGTTCCTCGGGACACACGTTTTGGTGAAATTTACAAAAGTACGTTAGGATTTTATCCAAGATCTGTAGTGCTCTAGGTTCCAAAAACATTGGTTATTGAATTTCATTGATCACTATGACTTAAATACACTGTGTTTGCGAGCAATCTTTATTTACACTAACGCGACCGGCTATTTTTCGCTACTTTTTTGACACTTCATCGACACCGGTGGCGTGATTGTCTTCATCACTTCTTTTTCGTCACCTTGTAAAGGCCAGCTTAAACATGAATATTTGTTTACTTTTCATACAAATTTTTCATTAAAACTTTTCATACAAATTAAGGGAACACTGTCCTTATTTTAAAATATATTTTTATATAGTTTTAGTCACCCTCACGCTACGGTAGCGCTAAAGTTTTCGTCACTTTCACGTCATCGTCGCGAAAAATTATTCAACACTTTTTAGCGACTTGTGGCAAAATTGGTGGCTTTACCCATGTATTTATCTCAATTTCGAAAACAAGCTATAATGCTGTCTTTGGTTCCATAATTATGACTCTTATGTAAGTAAGTATTTCTAAAACTTCTGTGGATGTTTTTCTAATACACACTTTCTTATGGAGATTCACATATGGCGCGTGTCAAAACTTATAATTTTCGCATTCAGTAATTAATTTGCAAATGAATTTTCGATAATTTGGTATAACGCTTTTCAAACCGATGAAATTTTGCATACATTTATTTTACACCTTTTCGCGTTAAGCTGATGGGTTTCGCCTGACGTACGTAATTATAATAAATAATTAAAATTCTAAGTTGCAATAATTCTGCATCAGTTTTAATTAAAACCTCCAAAATCACCGGCAAGGCTTACTTTCACTATAACTTCCCCGAGTATAATATAACAATAACGTCCGGTCGATAGCTCAGTTGGTAGAGCGCTTACATTCCATGGCAAGAGCTCGATTTCGTATCCCACCGAAGGTGTTGGAAATGATTTCCTAATTTCAAATCCAAAATAAAATAACGGCTTCACAAGAAATGAGTACCATCGTGTTTCGGTGCTTTAGGCCGGACCCCTTACCTGTAAAGATAAATAGGTTCCACGGGTCACATGCGATCCTCTCGGGGATTCAAAGATGAAAAAAAGAGTATATTTTATACATTTTTCTATTTACGCTATCGCAGGGAGTTTATGTATGTTTCTTGATATTAATTTCTTGGAATTGTTGTACCTGATGTGAGTTGTGATCGAGCTGAATCTTCATTGTTATATTGTGATGATTTTGTAGGCTAAGAGTTCAAACGAACATGCGGCCTATCTGCCCATATATTCAATAATTATTACCTCTCCATGCATTCATTCACAATATGCTGTTTGTATACATACAAATAAATATTGGATTAACGGTAAGCCCATTCATTTTTTTTGTAACTCTCTCTCCATTTCGGCGCGTTTATTTGAGCGCATATGGACACTAAAAAAGGGTTTGTCTTTAAAAATTCTCATTCTAAAATTTGCCATAAAATTTATTTTTTATCACAAGGAAATAAGGAAAAAGTGCAGTGCGAAAGACATTTTAAGATCGGGAACTCGAAGGTAGACAACAGTGATAGGAACTTGTAAATAGAATGGGAGATGATGGGATCCCACGTATCGCTCTTCAAGGAAGACCTCCGAAGTGATGACGTGATAGCTGGCAGTCGGATCACAGGAGGAAGTAGCGACACAAACAAATCCATATGATCTACAAAAAGAAGAAGAAGAACATGTTAAATGTGACAGTTTACATTTTTTAATCATGTTTAAATCAATCTAATTTCGTGCTTGCATATTCTGTATGTGTTCTTATAAAATAAAACTCAAACATCGAATGAAAAGAAACTCTGTAACCTTTGAGACTTGTAAAAGTGAACCAATTTTTAGTGTATGAATTTTCAGCCTCATATATAAATGACGGTTGATCTGTAATGTTGGCGGCTAGGGTTTATTAAAGTGAAATTGGTTTTATGATTTAGTTTTTTTTAGTGTCCATGTTTATATTATTGTTTATTGATTTAAAAAATGTAATTTGCGATGGTTGTTCCTTGACTTATAGGTTGGTATGCGGCTGACCACCCATACTGTAAAAAATGGTTAACTTTGCCAATGTCACCCCTGTTTCAGGGAAGGACGGCAAGAGTTGCAGAGCTTATGTTCATTTGAGATTGGGTTTTTATATTGTAGGTCCACATGCGGCATGTGTTAGCGCGAAATTATACATGTCTGCTTGTGGGAATGCATTGAATATAAATCTTAAATGATATATATCTTTGCAGCTAAGATAAGATTAGATTAGATATCAATCTAGAAGTCAAATCAATCTAAAATTTGAAATGTTGAAAATGTATGAGATTTGATTTGAAAGTAGGTAGGTACTTATTTTACTTCATTATACGCACAGGATTTTTGTATCTTATCTTCTATTGATTTGAAATTTTAAGATGTTTTAGAGATGTAATTAGGTATCTCGTACATTTTGTATTCGCATAAAAAAGAGCCTCATATCTCCGCCGTTCTAAACGATCCCAAACTGTTTTTATTTGTTTTACACGAAAAAATTAACGGCATTTCTCATAACCCGCTGCTCACCAACATCATTTCAATGATTAATGAATAAAACAAGCCGCATTAACGATATAAACAGTTGCTGAATGATAAAAACTCATTTAACACGCATTTTATAATGCTACTTAATTGAATAGAAATCTGCTTTTTATTATTAATTTATACTTTTATTGCATTGTAATGCAGAGATTCTCTATTTCAGATTTAAAAATATTTTCCTATTATTTGTATTTATTTCTTATTTGTATTTACATCTCATTTGTATTTAATTCCATTTGTATTTGATATTTTATGTATTCATTTTGTATTTAAGTACTTCCGTTTAAACATTCTTAAATCCTATTCTGTTTTAAAAAGTATTTGAAGTAATATAAGGAACAGATACTCAAAGAATAATGTTAAATGTATCTTACAATACATTTTTATTCTTTCAATATTACCTACACATATTTCTTTTCTTTTAACGCGTCTTTATTATTTGCTACCTGAATTTTCTTTCAAAAACAAATCCATAACAAATTGGCTTAACTTCAGTTTTTTTTTAAATAACTAGAAAACCACCTACTGACTTGGAATTTTACGTAGATTGCCGTACCTAATTTTCGTTTATTCAATGCAAAATTAACAAAATCTATTAATGATTTATGGTAGGTGTACCATAAAAGAATTAGGAAGAATACATTTTTATGATGGGCCTGTTTCTGAGATGAAATGCCTACGTCACGGTTTTTATGCCATTTTGTTTGTCACACAACGTTCGTCACTTCGTCTCGAACAAAACACTGAAGATGGCTACCGATTTTCGTGACAAAGGCAATTCTAATGCGTTCTTTTGTGATTTTATGAGTCATTTTGTTTAAGAATAGAACAAGGAATTCAGAAGTAAAGGATAATAAAATAAATCAAATGTAAGAAAATACAATGATACTTACTTCTTAGACAGAAATAGTGGTATCATGTTTGGGATAAAAGCAATCCTTGCTTCATTTCATTAATAATTTTAATTAACTTCATATTTTCCCAAATAACTTTATAAGATATTCAAAAATTTGATTGTCTTTTCATTCCTAATATATTTTAACAATAATCAGGGTAATTAATACACTAATCGGAAGATGGTCACGTAATTATAAGAACATCTTCTATTTAATAAGATAATTTAGAATAACTTTTAGAAGAAATATCTTAGACAGTCATGCTTAAAATGTCACTTCCGAGAAGCATTGTCAAATCCCAAAAGGTATTCATCTTGTTTTCATACACATTTCAAACAATCGAAAACATAATCTATACAGATGAGCGTAAATGAGAGGCCTATTGAAGTGTTCACAGCACACGGACGTCTGTGCACTGTCACAATGCTTCCCCCACAATAAAACTCTCTCGGAGCGGTCATAAATCCATGGGGACAGTTCCTGCAGGCGGCCATACATCAGCCTACCTCCCGAGTGATAGATGGAATTTCGGGACGACGAGATGAAAATCTAAACAAAACACAAAAAAATCTAAAAACAAAAACAACCCGTATAACTGGTGTATTATTGTATTTCTTTATTTTATGACAATGCCTCCTAACGGTGGCAAAAAATAAGAAAAAATGTCCCCTTAGGTGGTCACGTCAACATAAAAATTTATAGCCCTGAACTCTTAAATAATAATCATTAGAAAAATACATACATGATCCGGCATAACAAATTGTAAAACATTACTTTTTCAGTCCATATTTTTTTTGCTCCATAATTTGACACTATGTTCCTATGCAATTTTGTTCTACAGTGATGATTTATTTTTAAAATAATATTATTTTGATTTTCACATCCGAAATAGCACAAGAAATTCGCTATATCCGCTTTAAAATCAACTAAAAAAACATTGAATCCCAAAATGTCTCAAATTTCTAGCATCTGTCGTAAACATACTACGCTAGTATATTTTCTTCATTTCGAGGGATGTTTTGTTATCCTATATCTGTGGGACTTCACCGAATTATTTCTTGACCTTTTTGTTATCCATGGAAACCTAATTAAATAAATTCAAAGTCACATCACAAAGTTTAAAATTATTTTTAAATTAATCATCCATGTTTAAGAAAATAATTATTTTCCAAATAAATACATGATACGATGTGCTTATCTCATTTTAATTACAAATCACTTTAAATTCAAAAACCATTTTCAGACTAAATAACCTCTATCTCAATTGCATTGTTTATAATTATAATAGTTTGATTTAAATTTATTTTTTATTAAACAATTATTTTCATAAATTTATCGTGAGATTCCCATTAAAATAATATTATTTCTGCCGACATTTTGATAAAAACGTTAAAACATTTTTTTCTACCAATAATTATTTTCATAAATTTATTGTGGAATTCCAGGATGTAAAACAAAAAAACTATTTAAAATATTTTTTTTCCTCTCAGGATTAAATCTTTTCGAGTTAAATTGATTGTGAATACCATTGCAATACATCTCCAGCCCAGTAACGCGTCTTCAACACTAAAATCTCACATTTCTCGTCGACAATTTATACATAAGATTAAATTTCGTCGACATCAGTGTTTGCAGCAACGAAAAATAAGCTTTTGACTAATTGAGGGAAAGCTTTTCGCTAACTAGCAACCCTAACAAAACAAACGCAATTTGCAAGAAATTTAATAGTTTATTTGTATTTACGTCATCTGCTATATTTGAAATACAATAAATATATATTAGACATATTTAGAAACTATATAGGTAAATGTGATCTCGAACTTAAAGTTAATGCTTTTCTTATCATCTGATTGATGATTACAAATGCTTTATCACCGAAGTATCGGGTGGTATTCTAGCTGCAGATATTTCTGATGTACTTAGTGTGACCTTTTTGTTGGCTGTTCTCACTGTATGTGCCAAATTAAATTTATTCCTAGCCACACTATACCCACTACTGCATACAACCACAACAAACAATTCCTGAAGAAAATTCTGCTTGTTCAAATTCAGTATGTTTGTAGTATCTCGATTTTTAATGACACACCTGTACATTTTTTCATACGAAGTTTTTAATACTCATTTCATTTTGTATTCAGTAAAAACACATACATAGGGTCTTGTACATACTTAGACATGCTAGCAAAATTCAAGCCATATAATTTATACATGTTTTTCAATAAGAATAAATATTGTAATCAACAAAAACAGAAATGCTCTTCTTCATGATGTGTTTAAGAGTACAGAGAATCCACTAGTCTGGTCCAGAGACTGGTTTCTGCCTTCTTCATCCACCTGTCCTCGCCTGCTCTTCCCCATCCCCCTCCCCTCTCAGTCTCGGGGGAATGCCAGATGGGGACGCGAGATAATCGGAGTTTTATTTCCATTCTGCATTTTCATGTTTTTTCTCTTATCCCTTTTGACAACTGCCTTGTCTCTGAATTTGTTATTCTCTGCTTTTTTTGTTCTTGGTTTATTTGGGTCTGCCTCAACTCGAAACATTTTTCTCTCCTTAGTATTAAATTATTCCGTGATTAAAACACACGGATTAAAGAATGGATTGGATTTCCATATAATAAATAGATGGGTATTGATTCCAAACAGTTTTTTTTCATGTTTTGCAGATTTAACTCGTATATGACATTTAGGGCCTGTTGCACCAACCTCTAATCAATATTTGATTGACACATCAAATTGAATTGCTTCTGGTAATGACCTCGGTTAAATATTTTTTGAAAGTGGTTATAATATGATGGAATTTACACAGGAAATATGATGTAAGTACATCAGCTGGGTTACGCACATGCAACCAAATTTTTATTTGATGGTCCGAGAAATCCCACTTAATTTTGATTTTTGTCTGATTGTAATTTGGTGCACCAGGCCCTTAGTCTACGGCAAAATCGAAATATAACCTAAAAAAATAATTGAACGATCCAAAACATAAGCTACAGTGTTCAATAAAATAATAATAAAACGTTTTTGTTTATTATAAGCTGTCGATGAAAGCAGTAGCGTTTATACTCGCAGGATCAACTGATGCAAAAATCCGCTTCCGACAATTTGGCAGACCGATTTCGATTGCCATTTTTGTTGTTGTTGTTGCCGATAAAAAGTCGCACAGTCTAAATTGGAATTGTTTAAACGGGCCATTATTGGCGCTGTTGGGCAACGTTGCGGCCGCACAATGCACTTTAGTTGCATTGTGGTATATTTAAATTGCGTTTCCACACTCCAACGCCGATGCGCTCAAATGATACCGACGCATTGCACTTTCAAAATTTGTTCCACCTTCGCAATCACTCCCTTCATAACTGGGATACTCCACTTTTTGATGGCTTCATTCACACAAAGGAAAATCTCCATATTTCCGATATTATTGTCACCATATTTACTTGGTCAACCAAAATACGCTTCCCCTATACCTCTCCAGGCATCTCTATCCTTGGCTTTCTACATCCGTTCACCAGCAATCCTCATTATGTCGTATGACCATCGTGTTAGCCTTCCTCTACTCCTTTTGTCCTCATGAAGCTTCCACTCTGCTATCTTCTTGGTCCATCTTTGGTCATTGAATCCTGCAACGTGCCCTGCCTACGACCAGTGACGGCTCGCCGATTTTTCATCGAGCAGTCCATTTTTATACTAGCCGTCATTGATTATCCCCCTAAAATTTGTAAGTATTGGATCGTGGCATCATTACTGGGGGTGCAATGCACCGATGCACCTTACCTGGAGCCGTCCCTGCCTACGACCACTTCTAAACTAAATATATGTAGGGCAAAAAGTTAAGATCTTTTAAGGCACCAAATGAAGTGACCATACTTTACATCTAGAAGCATTTTGAGGAAGCCAAGTCGTACATTGAGATATTCGTATTTTAGTCAACTTTCCCAGTTATTAAGTAGCTACATTTGAATATTATAGCTGTACGCCATGCCCATTTTGAGTCATGCATTCATTCAAAAGCGGTATTGTTGGGAAAAAAAATGTATCTGCGATCATTGGTCATTCATCGTGAACGGTTCACACGATTCGAATGGCATTAGTGAAATAAGCACAGTGTCGTATACCAAGTAGATGCGACTATAATAATATCCGCGTACATTTGGTCAATTGTGAATCCTTTCATTGGCATTACCTTTTATCCGCGAGGTTTTTCCAAACCTTGGCTTCTGCAGATCTTCTGACAAATATTTCTAGTTTTATGACAAATTATCATTAGTTTTTTCGGGCTAGACTATGTTCCATTCGCAGCATTTATATCTGACGAAGTTTCGCTTTCACGGACAGAAAGCATTCTCAAGTCTAGTTATCAAAGCGGCGCGGCAGTCTACGCGTTCGCTTTCTGTTGATAACTTACCACCACTAGGTCACATCACATCTCAATTCTGTAGCAACAAACTCACGAGGGCAGATCCTTAGATCGTTTAGTATCAACTCGACTCCTCTTTAACTATCTGAGAGAACCACAAATACAGTTCTTGGTGATCAAACCTTCAGTTCTGCTGTTCTAACAACATGTAACTCTCTTAGACTTTTTAAAGTTTGTGTATTCACACAGTGAAAATTCATTTTTATAACTGTAACTAATATATAATGTAACTCTCTGTATATGAGCTTTACAAAGATATTTTTTACTCACGTGTGACATTTTCAAAGCACATTTGAAGCGATTGTGACACGTAAATTCTCGAATTCACCAACAACTCTCAAAATTAAGGGATTCTTAAGACTTTGAAGTTGCGTTTTTTGGACAAGTTTTTGTAGTCAAAAACCCTTTCCATGTATCAGAATCTGATGAGCTGTGTGCTTGCGTGTATTTTTCCAAGGCACACATAAATTTAAGGAATTGTTGGTATAATTTTGTTGAATTTAGGCAATGTTCTACATAGCTGAATGTTTTATTTTCGTGTATCAACATGAAGTGGTTTTCGCAGTGGGGTTTCTATTTCAATTCAACGGCGTAACATATTATAGATTGAGTGCGTGCCCGGAGTGTGTGATTTTCATTAATGCCGACCGTCGTAGATTGTGACAGTTCTCGGAAGGTATGAGGCGTGTATTGAACGGTAGCTTTCGGCTCTTATCGGCCACTCACTACACAAAACAATGAGCCGGCGTGGGAGAGACCTCCCCACCTCTATTTCATTTCAACTGCCAGCCAAGCATGAGCTGACTATGGAAATCATTCCGTACCCATTTTTTTTTTCGAATCAAGTTTTGAAGACGAATTCAATTCAATGGTCTATTTTTTCCTGGCCAGAAACTGGTGTAAGCATCACCAATTAAAAATATATGAATTTGTATTTTTTTTAATGAATTATCGATTATTAAATACCTGATGACATCTGTTGAACGGGGGGCAAAGTTATCGTCAATAGGACACGACGGGACTCGAATTTAAGCTTTTTTCAAAAACGCTAAAATGCCGAATAAATATTATTTTTCAAGGACTCTTTGAACTGTTTTTCATTGGATACATAATCTATAATATAAGTTGCGAGGATATATTCATTCAAAGTTCTCAGATGTATGCCCACAAACAAACACGTGTAGTTCGCGCTTACAAATGCTGATTGTGTACTTACAAATAAAATCCAAACCTCAAATGAACATAAGCCCTGCAACTCTTGCCGACATTCCCTGAAACAGGGGTGACATTGGCAAAGTGAACCATTTTTTACAGTATGGGTGGTCAACCTCATACCAACCTATAAGTCAAGGAATACGAGTGATAAATAACATTTAAGTATAAGAAAACAACAAAACCTTAAAAATAAATCTATACAAAAAAAGTCAAAAATGTCTTATGCAAAAAATGTAGCAAGCTAATAAACCAACATTACAAATCAGCATTGCAGATTAGCCGCCACTTCTTTCTGTCCTTGCATACTTCTTTCATTTCATCCAGAGTCATAACTTTTTTCATCAAAGCTCTCCTTTTATTATGACTCTGGATACCCCATTCACTCGCTTTTTCGAAAATTTGATCCATCCATACCTTTCTCGGTCTTCCTTATCCACGACATACCTTACCTTAGTTAAAATAAATTAGTCTCTCAGCTAAATCTCTATTTCGAAATGTTTCATTCGAATAGTATTTCTAATTTTTTTTTTGTGTGATAGACATATTTAAATGGTTGGTTGCCACGGGGTTAGAAAGACAGTAAAGTTGAAAAATTAAATATGCGTGGCTCGATCACACCACCGCACGCCTTCAGAATCAAAAGCTCTGTTCCCACAAATCCAAAACCTAAAATGCGACACTCATCGACAAACACCTGCATACTATTCAGCGCGAAAATAACCGATTGTCTGTAAATTTGGCATGGATTCGCGAACATGTACGCCGCAGGATTCGTCCGTGAGTGTCTGTGGATGTTTGCTAATCTTGTATGGACGAAGCATTCCTCGGTTAAAACATTTCCCACGAGGTGTATTGGCTTCAGTATATTATTTTTAGCATAAGAAATCGGGGAGAAAGTTGACAAATTGGACACCTGGATTCCTTTAACACAGTGTTTTTCAACCTTTTTCATGTCACGACCCCCTTAGTATCAAAAAATATTTCGCGACCCCCCAACCCTTTGTTTAATATATTTAATTTAATATAATCATTTTAACTCTTATCGACTTTTTATTTAAGTCTCACAAATTATATGTGGTATAAAAAAACTGAAGTTTTCTCGACCTCTCGCGACCCCCCTACAGAGGCTCCGCGACCCCCCAGGGGGTCGCGACCCACAGGTTGAAAAACGCTGCTTTAACACATCGTTATCCATTTTAACCTCAAACATGAGGTATTTTACATGACTTCTAAAACCAGTATCAATAACATTCCAATACGAAAGAAAATTGATTTGAATCGGTGAAACGCTGAAAGAAAATATCTTCAAAATTTGAGGTTAACGATAAATGAAGCTACAATTCATCCAAATTGCAAAATATGATTATTTTCATACTCGTATGTCAGCACGCACCAAAATGTAAATAAAACAAAATGTAATATATGAAATGCGGCGGTGAAGATCACGAGCAAACAAAATCGTTTAAAATAAACGAAGCCCCACTCCAAAAACACATTAAATCTCATTCTCGAGTCCGGCCTATTTATTCAAAGTCCACTCACAAAACACGTAAGTCAATATTTGAGGTTTCTTTAGAGTCAAGTATGGTTCTGTTTGTATACAATCGAGAAACATCGTCCGGCCAAAGGTGCACGTAATAGTATGTCTTCACAATAAATACACATTGAAATTCCTTGATATACCATTCACTGTAAAAAAAATTCATATGCAATTGATGTGTATTAAACAAATATATATTTATTTACATTCACATAGTTTCAATTGAAAGTCTTCCTTGTTTATAACATCAATTCTCCCAACCTGTTGCAGGAAAGCCATTACAGATTCTTCACCTATAAAATTAAAATTGAAATGGCTATAAAGTTACGTATAAAATGTCCAGCGGTCGCCCGTAACATTTTCTCTGTACGCGACTTGCATATAACACGACACTAAAATCTCTTCTAATCCTTCTTTACTGCCGTATGAAAGTGTATTTGAACAAGTGTCAACACACTTCTAACTGAAAGTTTAGTGTTCCCACAGGCATTTTGATTCCTAGCATTCTTTCAAAATGACATAAAAATCTCACACATTTTCAAGTCAGAATTTTTTTTAGTAAGAAAGAAAAAGCAAATAGATACCGACGTTTTAATCATCCATTTAGTGTGTTTTGCTGAATGATTTCTAATCCATAATCATTTCAAATGTTTATTGCATAAGCACGTAAGAGATTTTCTATGCAGCGATTTAATTGCAAATTTTCCTACGTCTCCAATTAACAGGTGTCATCGTTTGACCCAATAAGGAAGATGTCGGCTGCTTGTAAACGCATGTTTAGTTTCTAACGCAAAGTATAAATTTATACTACATTAATATTGATTCGTCTTCATAAAAAAATACATGCAACATTTCGTAAGAAGCATACAACAAACCTACTAATTCCAAAAAGCGTCAAAAATATATTGAACTTTCAAAGTGTTGTATTTTTTTAAATGCGCTTAAAAATGTCGTAAATTTGTGATTGGGATGAAGGTTCATTTGTTGGCTGTAGATTTAATAATATTTCGATGTGTAATCACTGCAAATAAAGAAGATGTGGTACGTATGCTTGGAGCACGGTGTTGGGGCCCGCAGTATGGAAGAGCGGCGGAATGTCGTCCGCGGACTCGTGACGGTCGGGCGATCCTTTGAACCGCCTCGGAATTTTTCGCTGCTCTCTGCAAACTATACTAATACAGTAAAAAAGCTGGTGCGCTATATTAACGACGATGAGTTCACAGGCGCTTTGTGTGAATCATGCTGATTCCTGCGAGATTAGATCAATAACTCGAAACGAATAAATATTTGTCTCATGTTACCTCAGATTTATTTTATGAATTTATTTGTTTTTTTCCTTCAAACGATTCATTTCGCACGAAATGTATATTTCAATGTCAAAGATTTATTTTTATTTTTTTACTGATATTTTTCCTTTTTTATCTATGTTATTCAAACCTTTTTACAGAGTACTTATGTATGTTTCTGATCCTTTGTTATAAACTTTCAAGTGTAAATAAAGTAAAAATCACAGTAACTCCCATCTTCATTAAAATCCCCGGCTGGATATAACTTTGGCTGGAATCCGCACAAAACGAGTTTAAAACTTTAAACTCTCCACAATTCAAAGTCGAAAAATTCCAGCCCAGCAACAAGTCAGAGGAATTCCGGCTTGGTAACGAGTTGAAGGTGGAATTAACTCCACCTTGCATAGCCATGCTCCTTCTTCGCGATCGATCATCGCAAGCGATTGCTCTTTACTTACCACAGAACACTTCTTAACCTTTCTGACCTCGCGTTGTCCATCTCCCTCACACTCACGCTGTCTTCTCTTTTCCAGGGTTTCTTCTCGCTCATCGTGGAAGCATGGCATGAGTCCAACGAGACCTCTCGCACCGGTGGTAAGTCTTTTTTTACATTTTTTTCTGAATAATTTATTGGACTTGTATTTTTTGCAAGAAATATAAAATCACGACTTTCTCGCTGCACCTTTAGTACCGATCGATAATAATTATGATGGCCTATTACTCGCTTAAAGAATTGCTGTAAGTTTACAGGAGTATTTCAATTTCATATTACTTAATGGGTGATTACCACATGATTGCTCTTAATTCACAACGAGGTATAAAATTATCATTTTAATCAATTTGCTTTAAATTTTTTATTCTTCATTTAAATTTATGCTCTCAGTAAATAAGTATAATCAGAAGAAGTACTCATGACTGAATAGCGTAGTTACCTTTTATACCATGGTTGTAAATAATTTAAAAAACCAAGCATGTCCTCTGCTAGGATATATTTAAATCGAAAACAGAAATACGTTGACGTGATAACCATCTTGTTTTTACGCTAAAATATTTCGCCCGCGACGCCATATCCAGATAAATCAATCGGAAGTGACAATGATATTATGGGTGGATATGAAGAAAAAAACGCACAGGAAATGGTATACTATGTGCGTACTGTGAGTGCCATTGCTTGGTAGTATAGGGGCTCATATTAATGTGAATGAATTCCCTCAGACCGCACGGGTTGCGTCACATGAATGGAGTATGTACGTTTTGGCATTTGCTTCAACCTGACTTGTCTCAAGTATGCTCCCAAGCGAGCGTTCCACAGGACATATCAGATACAATCCAATACCAGTGACAGAATATATCTTTCAGATACCAGTGACAGAATACCATTCAAGTAGAATCAAAAGTATTTAAGTCTAGATTTAACGTTGAACCACAAGCTTAACTTCAAAACTTAATATCTCGTGAAAGTATTGATGAAAATCATATTTTCTTTTAAAAAATGGTTTACTGTTTAATTTTGTGTAGAAAATGATATCCAATATCAAAATTTTCAAGTAAAATAAAAGAAAATGAAAAATTTACACGAATTCGGTTTTTATTTTTAGGTTTCATCTCAAAATTTGTACAAACACTATTAAAAACATCCAATAAAAAAATCTATCAGTTGAATCCACAGCTTTGAAATTCACTAAAAACCTGTTTGTCAACACCGTATCCTAAATTAAATTACATTATCTGTTTGTTTAATAGGCTATTCATGAATAGATTGCATTTAAGTTTTTCTTTGCAAAATAAAATCAAGACATTTTGAACCGTGATTTTTGTTTTACGTTTCATACATACCTCGGCGCATACTGGGACATTCGCTGGCAGCGTTCGCACGGTGGCTAGTAGTTATAGGAGTTGATATGTAGGTAGAGTATACGCAGTTGTATATCCTTTATTATGTATTCACCGGTCGTCCTTAGTGGTTTTATGATAGTGGCACACGGGTACTAGTATCTGCGAATCACATCCTTGCGATCTCTAGTACCTGTTTAACACTTTATATTTTATAGTAAACATCGGTAGTAAATCATTGGGAGACACACAAGTCGTGCTTTTAATTCTGACAAATAAGTTTTATATAGAAATAGTTGAAAATAAATAATCATCACATTTTAAATAGACATCTTTACTTCATACAAGTCAGAAGGCTTTCAAGAGAATAATTTTCTGTGATTTAGATCTAAGTTAATATTAATCCTAGGTAGAAATTCAGGTCTATAGAAAAAATGACAAAATGTAAAACATCAGTTATTTTCTTTTATTAAATTTGGACATCGTCATTTTTGAAGTTACTCAACAGTTTTATTTCATTAGGGTGAAATATTAATATTAATGCAATGTTTTTCACCGCACACTTTTAATATCTTTAATTTCTCATTTTATTTATTTTGAGAAGTTTATTTTTCGATTGACTCAACTTCCATTTGGATGTATTTTTATTTTTATTTATCTTAATTTACTAATCTAGAATAATAAAAAGTGAAGCAAAGAAATTTGTTTAGTAATCTCGAACCTCAAATGATTGTCATCTTTTAGAAACAAAAATCAATACATTTTCAAACGGTAAAGCATTCATTTGCATTGCTTAGTCATTATAAAGGCCGGTTTACACGATACGACATCGTTGTCAATAAATGAATCCGTACTATTTGCCGGCCATTGATTGGATATGATTGATTAACCAGATCCCAGATACCAGATTACAAAACCGAAATGTTGAGATTTAAATATAATCTCCAGTATCGAAATAATTTGTTAGTGCTGCGGAGTTCCTTCACTATCGGATCATCAATCAACAAAAAAAAACAATATAACGTGGGATATGAGTAAAGATACATTCCGATGGTAGCCACAAAAACAAATAAGGAATCGTTTTCTTTGGATTCAGTGAACCAATCGTGTGTCTATTTGTGTGCATGACAGTCAAATTAAATATTTAATTGATTATCTCGTAGATAAAAGACATACCTGCTGTATATAATTTAAAATTGAGTCAAATCTAAACAAGGTGTTCAAAAAATACTTCAACTTATTGTTTTTTTAAAGAGTACAAACGTAAAAAATACCATGAATCCAGTATGCAACATGGCGACAAGCCAAAGCTCTCAGGTATTCAAAAATAATTGTACTACAAATTATTCAAGGCACAAATCGATTGGAGTTGGAACTGTCATTTATGTAATATGAAATTTATTAAATAATGTAAATACATAAGTAAATGACTACGGTAAACTTAAATCATAGTAATTTTGAATGCCTAGATGTCGTACGTCGTTGCATGAAGTGCTGTACCTGCATATGTGATAGCTTATCCAAAGCATATGCCTAGCATCTGTCATCCGTTTACAAACTTCCGTCCTATGCTCCATCTCTCTAGAAATCCGTACACCAGAGTGAGATGCAAGACGTAAGTTTTTTCCTCCATAACATGTGGCTTATGATTTACCTTTGTTTATCACACTTTTAATTAAAGACAGGAAAGTGTTATGAGATGTAAGAAGTGTAGGGACTTCATTTTTTATGATTTTCTTATTAATAACACGAAGTTACCATCCTGCACGTGTGCCCTAAATAATTTAGAAAACTAAAACATAAGTTGTTTACAATTTTATAAGAACATGTTTATTTTTTGAATAAATAATTTGTCCTTTATAGTGTCGTGTGTATGCTTGACTTTATAATGTAACCATTTTCTATAACCCAATCAGTTTTTCAATTAAAAATTCAGTAATTCTCATTTGAATAAAAAAATATTAATTAAGCAATTATTCATCCAAATTGTTTATTGTTTTGTGTTCACATTACATAAATGAATTAATAAATTATTTTTAATTGTGTTTATTTTTAACGCTGCACAAGAATGAGACCGTAAAAATTATGTCAAAAAAAAATCATCAACACTGTCTTTTTAATTAAGACAATGAATTAAATTTATAAAGCAAATTATATATTTTTTTATGTAATTGAAAATTTATGATAATAATTTGAAAGAAAACGGGATCTAGTTAGTTTTTTGTTGTTGTCGTTTTTGATTCGTAAGAGACATCTCAGTGCGGTGTACCCAATTTAGAACAAACGGAAACCAAGTTAATAAAAAAACTGATTTTGAAAAAAAAACGCATTGGAAGAAAAAGAGAATCGACCGCAGACGAACCAACGATGGGAATGGTCGGAGAGGTAGCAGGAAAATATGACTGTGGAAGAGGTGTATTAAAAATTTTCGGCCGCAATGTGCCATGCACCAATAAACAGCCTTACTACCGTCCGGCCGTACTTTTACCTCTTCTTTCTTCGGAAACTACGAGCCTTGAATATTGTACAGATGTAAATTTAACCCGTTCTCTGCTGTGAATATAAAATTAGACTTGCTCTACCTAAAATCTGAGATTGGGGGCGTTGATGAAGTGGGGAAGGATGCGGCACAGCTTCTACAAGTTGCGAACTGGACAACAGCGTTGAAGGACAGGCGGAGTTAGAAGTAGAGGCTGAAGGAGACCAAGGTTAGCACCATTTAAAAAGAAGAAGAACTTATGAGATCACACACATTTCACGTTATAAAATATAATCTAATTTAGCAGAAATTTTACCAAAGACAATAAACGAATTGATGACTGAACCTTTTTGAAATTTCAAGAATTAAAACATAACATATAGCAAGATGTCTTTGTTGTGTTCCTTGACTTATAGGTTGGTATAAAGCTCACAATAAAGCTCAAAAATGGTTAACTTTGCCAGTATCACAACTTGTAATGTGAATCTTACATGTTAAGGTATTTTTGCAACTTGGATTATTGATTACAGATTTCTCATAGATAATGCGTCTCATCTTGAGATGAGTTATCTCGTCTTTAACGTATCACACTTTTTTTTGATGAGAAATCTGGTCTGTGGCAGGGAGCGAGTTAAAAAAAAATATATTTTCATTGATACAACATTCGAATGTGAGTCTTTTGCAAAGTAAAAAAGATGAATTGTAAAAATCTATCGTAAAAAGGAGATTTTTATAGGTCAATATATATTTTTTCTCCGACCAGTAAATCTAATTTAACACACGATAATTTATTGGCAATATATATATTTTACAGCCCCCTCTCTTCTTTTTAGCATTAATTTAACATTCAAATGCAGTTAACTCTTCGTTAATTCAAAGCTACATTGTAAATTAATCCCAGGTTTTTTTATTGTTTTATGGCCCAAATTTTTAATGCGCTCACAATCCGATAATTAACATTTTTAATTGCTCAATACACAGTAGTATAATCTATAAATAATCTAAGTTGCAAAAATATATTAACATTTAAAATTCACATTAAATGCATGCCCACAAACAGGCACGTGTAATTTCGCGGCTTATTTAGAGGCTTACAGCAACTAGGTCTTTCTACGACGACCAAGCTTGAGGTGTGATTCACACAAAAACAGCGCTCGACAAATAAATCGTCTTATTGTTGTTATTATTATAGAAACACCTTACCTTATATCACACGACTTGGAATTCGTTCCAAAACGAGTTTACTGTTCACCATGTGGAACCGAATGTGTGGATGTAGTTATCTAGTATCTAGTTATATAGATATCGCATGCAAGACCATATATTATAACTTGCTGAATCTGCAGTCCTTGTAGACGAACCACTTGTGTGGAGTGACAGAAATGCAACTAGAATTATGATTATATCCAGTAATTATATATTCTAGAAAAACTGTTGTAATGTCGTTTAGGAATAATGATAATAATAACAAAAACAATACTTATAGTGCCGTTTTGTGATAAATCACTCTGAGGGCATTATTCAACTTTAACATCTCCGAAACAAACATGTTGTAAAGGTCTTTGAGTGTTGGGTGTTATTAAATAAAACTCTTGCATGCCCTTTTCTTACACGCAAATTTTTTATTGTTTTTTCCAAGCTATTGTTTTTGGGAACAAAAGAAGCAGCATTCTAAAATTCAAAATCAACAGCCCTGTTAGGTACAAAATCACTACAGAGGTCCCCTCCAGCATTTGCCAAGGGCAGATGCGATGAAGGTGGTGATCGGTGAGTCTTGATATTCTCTCAGGTTTTTAGTAGAATCTGTCTGGAAAGTGGACTCGTCGGCCAGATCTTGTGCCGTTGTTCGGTGTTTGCTGCTTGTTGCAGCAGTGTTTTCTGTGCCGTTGTTCGGCGATTGGTTGTGCTGTA
Organism: Agapetus fuscipes; assembly: GCA_951799405.1. NCBI lineage: Eukaryota > Metazoa > Arthropoda > Insecta > Trichoptera > Glossosomatidae > Agapetus > Agapetus fuscipes. Next base: position 2,219,954 of record OX637364.1, on the reverse strand, counting down.
GTTCAGCGGTTGTTGTTAGTTGTGCTGGGCAGCTATGTTGGGCGACATTCAAACCTCCAGGGCCTTGTTGCACTGGTTGGAATTGAGGAGTCGGCTGCAGCGGGAGTTGCTGTGCCATAGTTTGGCGGGTTGCTGCTTGTTGCAGCAGTTGCTGTGCCATAGTTTGGCGGGTTGCTGCTTGTTGCAGCAGTTGCTGTGCCGTAGTTCGGCGGGTTGCTGCTTGTTGCAGCAGTTGCTGTTCCGTAGTTCGGCGGGTTGCTGCTTGTTGCAGCAGTTGTTGTGCCGTAGTTCGGCGGGTTGCTGCTTGTTGCAGCAGTTGCTGTGCCGTAGTTCGGCGGGTTGCTGCTTGTTGCAGCAGTTGCTGTGCCGTAGTTCGGCGGGTTGCTGCTTGTTGCAGCAGTTGCTGTGCCGTAGTTCGGCGGGTTGCTGCTTGTTGCAGCAGTTGCTGTGCCGTAGTTCGGCGGGTTGCTGCTTGTTGCAGCAGTTGTTGTGCCGTAGTTCGGCGGGTTGCTGCTTGTTGCAACAGTTGCTGTGCCGTAGTTCGGCGGGTTGCTGCTTGTTGCAGCAGTTACTGTGCCATAGTTTGGCGGGTTGCTGCTTGTTGCAGCAGTTGCTGTGCCATAGTTTGGCGGGTTGCTGCTTTTTGCAGCAGTTGCTGGAGGGGACCTCTGTAGTGATTTTGTACCTAACAGGGCTGTTGATTTTGAATTTTAGAATGCTGCTTCTTTTGTTCCCAAAAACAATAGCTTGGAAAAAACAATAAAAAATTTGCGTGTAAGAAAAGGGCATGCAAGAGTTTTATTTAATAACACCCAACACTCAAAGACCTTTACATTTTGACACTTGGTTGGAACACAATTTAATTGGAATAACACCCTTTTTAACTGTTTATCACGTCGGGGTCACCAATGTAAAGGTCTTTGAGTGTTGGGTGTTATTAAATAAAACTCTTGCATGCCCTTTTCTTACACGCAAATTTTTTATTGTTTTTTCCAAGCTATTGTTTTTGGGAACAAAAGAAGCAGCATTCTAAAATTCAAAATCAACAGCCCTGTTAGGTACAAAATCACTACAATGTCTTCAATCCCGATTTAAACGCGCTTGCACTCTAATTCAAACAGCATTCTATTTACGAGTCCAAAGCGCTAACCACTAGACTACGGACCGGTACTATATGCTACGGGGCCGTCCATAAATTACGTCATCGATTTTGGCCGATTTTCGACCCCCCCTCCCCCCCTTACAATCATCCTATAGCCATTATCTAATGACCCCCCCCCCCCTCTTGCTGTAATAATGGATGAGCTTAATAATTAATAATGTTATATTACTTACATAATATTTTGTATATTTTGTAGAAATTGGTATTTACAAGAACGACGTCACTTTTGGTACTCGTACATCATTTGTCATCATCCGCAGACCAGACTCCCCCCCCCCCCCCCTTAATGCGAATGACGTAATATATGGACAGCCCCTACTATAAACTTAGTATATCAATTAATTATAATATTAACTCATACATTACAAATATATTTTTAGTCATTTTTAAACCAAATATTTCATATAAAAGATGCATAAACATGGATTAGAGCAGTGCCTCGGAATCTCTTTACCATACTAAAAATCAGATCATCTTAATTTATGACCCTGTCAGCCGGGAGCCATTCTATTCGGATCTTTTTTGTCCCCACACTTTGTTCGAAAAGACCCGTGCTCGTCAGATCTCAAAGATCCGTCCACCATTGTTTGATGCACCGTGTCTTTAAAAACCTTTGTGGATGATTTATCATCGAGATTTTCTTGCATCTGCTGACGCGACAGGCAAACATCGCATTGGACAAATAGAAAATAGGTACCTTGAGATGTGTATGGTCCCCTCGGAATCATCTGTGCCATGTCGTGCTTGTTTGGCTTATCTCCCACAAGGGTAATTTCACATGAGCAATGTTTTTATATGTACTGGAACAATGTGTCTTATGATAACTGAAAATTGATTGCGAAAAAAGTAAAAGTAGCTTCATGTTTTACGTGTTTTTCTTAGAATTTGATTTTTAGGTTAAATCCATTGTAAGTCGTGTTTGAAAAAAAGGTAGATAAGCCAAACAAACAATGAAGGGATGAATTGTCCCTCCTCGCAACATACCCCAAGGTAGCGTAAAGATTTGGGGTCTTTATTTGTAACCAAAGAAAATTTAATAATAAAATAATAAAAAGGAATGATTCATCGTATTTTTGTGCTAAAGATCGTCAATTTTTACTTTCGATGCACTAGCAAAATATTAATTACCCTTACTTTCGTAATGTGCAAAACATTAATGAAGTTTTTCTTTCTTATACTTACCATGATGTACACCCTATTTAATTGCGTTTTTGTATGTTTTGATTCACAAGTAAGAGCTTTCATGATTTACTCTCATTGAAGATCTGTGAATTCTACTGCGTGTTTATGGTTATTTATTTGAACAAATTAAAAACGTTCTTTCATGTCGATTATTGCAATTGCATCTCCCCGATGCGTTCGCCTTCAATGAAAACACGACACACAAACTCGTCCCCGGTCCAGCTGCAAGCAAAACTGACCTCTATCTCCTTATCTTCAAGGCTAAATATCGCATCGTCTCAACCAAAGGACCAGGTGCTAGGATATCAGTTTAAAGACGTACACTCCGTCTCAGTTTTGGTTTCAGTTTACGTGCGATGGAACAGGATAGGCGATGCGAATTGCGACTGTAGAGTTGGATGCTTTTGCGCAAGATGTTCCGACAACAAAAGAATTCCTCCGATAGACTTCTGCCATTGCAACAATAAGTGAATTTCCTATTGTTGACGATAACGTTTTCTTGCACAAGCAATAATAATTGTTTGTTCTCGAGCGCACTCTATGTTAAATGTTACTCTGCCGCGGGCCTTACAAATTGTATGCCATCGCTGTTCCTATGATAACACCGGGATATCTATCCCTGCCCGTAATATTATATAGTACATATTTACAAAAATATTGTGCCACCCTCTAAAAGTCTAAAATCTTAACATTATTCATATTCCGCCAACTTGAAGGTCAAACTGGATGTTCTGATTCAATAATTTGAAAAATCGTGGATTAAACCTTTGATTGGGTGTAACTTTTCATAGTAAGTGAACTAATTACAAGGAAGTGCTCGTGAAAAACTTCTGAACTAAAGGGTTTTCATACTTATTTACAGTTTTCTCTCGTAGAAAATAGGAAAAAAATGTGCATTAATCTGAGAAGGCCGTCCATAAATTACGTCATCGATTTTGGCCGATTTTCGACCCCCCCCCCCTTACAATCATCCTATAGTCATTATCTAATGACCCTCCCCCCCCTCTTGCTGTAATAATGGATGAGCTTAATAATTAATAATGTTATATTACTTACATAATATTTTGTAGAAATTGGTATTTACAAGAACGACGTCACTTTTGGTACTCGTACATCATTTACCATCATCCGCAGACCAGACTCCCCCCCCTTAATGTGAATGACGTAATATATGGACAGCCCCGAAGCCCATGCTAGCTTAGTATGTCACTTATTCAGTTTTACCTTTTAGGTTTCGATTTATTTTACTTTGTTTTTGTCAGAATTATTTTTTTCTTGTAATTTGTGTACACGCAATCTGACCAGTGATATTATAGAGCAATGCATTTTTAACGAGTATTCACCATCATCTCATCTTATATGAACGTAAACTAAATCATATTTTTCACGTTATTTCAGTTGCACCCTTCGTGTGTTTTTTTGTGTTAAAAATATTATCTGTTTTTTTTTGTTGGCTTCAAATTTTTACGACATTTCGGTAGAGGAGCATAAAAAGCTTGAGTGTCAGAAACATCTGTCGATATGTCAAAACTTAAAAGAAGACGTGTACCTCAAAGACGCGTTATCTGTTCATAAAAAAATATAAGACAGAAAAAATGTGAGAGCTCTCAGAAACTTAATACGTCGGCTTCTGTTTGTACTGTAGAGTAGGGATGATTAGATTAGTTTTTACTGTTTTTTTTTATCCTGGCTTTTCAGTTTCTTGGGATATGTCCTAATTACGAAATTCAAAATATACTTATAGACCATTAACGTGCTCTTATTTGCACAAAAGTTATGATTTTAACTATTTCATTTTGGACTTCTTCGGACGTATTTCTATCATCAGTTCCTGCAGTGGTTCTCATTTAAAACTCTCGTAATTCTAAGATTGTAGATCACCTTCGTTAGAGTCTTAAAGATCCAATTATTTCTTCTTCTGGTTATCAGCAGCTACTTAAGTCCATTCTGAGAAATGTGACAAAAGAATTGGAATATTCATGTTTGGCATAATGTCTACATTAGATTCGCGTTCCCCAACTGCTGCAAGATTGGCACGTTTTTCTTCTATAATTCGAGAAATTGTTTAATCTATAGAAGCATGCTAATCTTTTTTATTAGGCCGTTGTTATAATATTATCAAATTACATCAAACGTTAGCAAAAGCAATCCAATTTATTATGATAATGCTTTACAAAAAACTTGGGTATAATGGCCTGCAGAAGTAGGCAGCTAGCTATACTGTGTGTTTTCTTGGTTATTATGGTGTAGCGAGATTTTTCTGCGGTTGGCGAGACTGGGAAGCCAATAACTAATAACTCAAGATGCGGCTTTTTTGGGCGTAGCCGCACCGCTAGGATATGGAAGTTCTCCGCCCGCCCCACAACGCCCAGTTACCCATACACAAATTCCTCTGCTCTCCTGATACCCCAAAGCAACTCCGAGGCCGTTTCAAATCGAAATCTTCAAAAAATCAATGACGTAAAGAGTCAATTTTCAATTGGAAGACGTGGATTTACCCATGTATTTCGTACTCCAAAAATTAAGACTCCAAAGAGTTACAAGGAAGGAGAAAATAAAGGTAAAATAATAAGGCTTGTTCGTTCTCATTGATCCATATTATGACATGAAAACTTCCGTCTTTTTATTTAAAGATTTTCATTCACCATCAAATTTTACTATTTGTTTGCACCTGAAACTTCTGCGCTCCTGAATAGTATTGTTGATATCTAAATATTGTAGAATTTTGAGCATGCGTGGTTTGAAGTCAATGATGCTTTGTTCATCCTGTACCTTGATTATTCCTGCACCTCTAATGTAATTTAATATAATAATATGATTAGTGACCTGCCCAGGCATTCGGATTCCGAATCGGCTCGCTTATAATTGCTTTTTGTGTAAGCATAATGAATAATGCTCGTGAATCGGACAACCCATAATCATATAAGCATATATCACTAAACTCCCGATCTCTCACAGATGAAATGTTAGGTAAAGCGCCCGTACAGCTTCTACTTTCCCATCAACAAGATTTATATATTGAGTTAATCAAGAAAATAACAACACAGTTGAAAAATCAACTCGGAGAAGAAACATGTAGAAGTCTTTTAAACACTCCTTCCTTCAGATATCAATCGTTCAATTCTTTGATGGTGTCGACTTCAGATTGGTGAGTAGTATCAATACAAATGAAGTCAGGAACACGGGGTTTGCTCGTAAAAGAGCTTTTTTATGAAAGCGATGGGAACATGGTATCAGAAACTGGCTCGATCATCCTTGGATCAGAAGCAAATTGAGTTGAGCATTATCTGGTTTTGAAAATAGGTAGATATTTTGCATCCAACTGGAAAGGCATGTTTTGCGGCTTGGGAATGGTCTTTTCGCAATTATGCCTGAAATCTGCAGGAAAAAACTCGGCACACTAAACGCCAGCTATACATTTCAAGCGTCCATTATATCGCAGACTCGACGGCGGAAACTTGTTTATTAATCTCGATGGGAGCATCTTATATTGTTGCGATAAAACTAAATAAAAATTATAATACATTTTTTTTATATTCTTGCGAATGCATCACGCCAATCTGCCCCGAAACGCAAAAAAATTATCCGTGCGGATGTGATCCTCGTTAAAAATTATTTCAAATCACGCAATCCGATTTGAATATTTGATACTAATTACAATCGTTTTATATTCTAAAGAACATCGGAAGCGAGCTTTACACCAATAAAACTGAATCTGTTGAAGTTGTGTTAATTTTTTGTGGCCGCGGGCGAGATCTGGTGTGCTACCGTTTATAAGAACCCGCGTGGTTGTACCGAAAGCCCTCGGGGAGCAAGTGATCGTCTACCACACGCCCTGCCTCTGCTGGCCGAGCACGCAACGGGAAATATTGTGTTCAGTGTTCAGGTCTGCGTCTGCGTCTGCCCAAAAAGCCTCTCCGTGACGCCTCGCATTACCGGGGAACTGGCCTCGGGGCTCGGCGTATTAGTTTGGAGGTTCGTTTTCATTTTAGATTCAGCCTCATTCATGTGTTCATTCGATGAGGAGCATTATCGGAAGGAAACTGAAAGCATCTCCTAACATGAAGGGATGATTTTGTTTAGCAATCTCACTCAGCCCTCAGGGGGTCTAAAACGCGATTCAGTTCAATAAACCCACGCATCTTAGTTCATGTGTAATTTTGGCTACACGATTCTGATTGTGTAGATATAAATAATTGTTATTCATTCTGTTTCTGATTATTGCACGAATCCATTTTTTCTATTATGCTTATTTTAAAACTCTTTCCTTCCCACGGAAATTCTCAAAGAAACTGTTTTTGTACGAAACATCAAAGTCTCTCGGTACATAATGTGGAAGTTCATATAGTAGTGTTGGGAGCATATAGCTCTTCCCAGATCTGCTTTAGCTCTTGGGACTTCCACTATCCTCACCTCTCGCAAGCCCCTTTACAACTTGTGTTTATTTATTTTCATCTTATTTTTATCTTTCCCCGCCCGGCGATCTCATCTCCCAACTTCATAATTACATATTATCCCACATAGAGGCTCCTGCTCCATATATTATATCTGGAGGTCATTATATCGCCGTGGAATTGCCTTCCCCTTTTCGGGGCTCCGATAGACCTGCTCTCGTGGGGGCTTCAACCTTTATATGACCCTAGAAAGCCGGCCGACAAATTAATATTTTTCAAATTACCTATAAACACTTGGAAATTGTTGGCTCCGTTTTGTTTTAATGCTCGATTTAATTTTGAGTAAGAAGATCTGTGTAACTACCTGGAAAACTTGTAGATTAACTCCTGCTCAACTTCCATTTTGTTAATAGATTTTTAAATCGTTTTTTTATTGATCATTCCTTGAGTCTTATAAAAGCTATCGTATATTTACCTTAGGATGAATATAACTGAAACGCACTTGCTATCTCTTTGATCTGCTCCATTTTTTATTTGTTTATTATGCTAGTGAAACAAAATATTTCTTTTAAATTGATTTTTGAATTTGTTATCTATGCAAGGAAACAATTAAAAATTATAATGAAACCAGCATGTGCTTCGTTTAAAATGCCTACATCAGTTCTATTATGCAAATCGTATTATCAAATGTTTGAATAATGAGTTGAGTCGTCTTCCCCAGCAGACGTACCAATTAATTAAAAATGATATCTGTATATTATTCCCGTAAATGATTGATGGCAGCGGGGTATTGCAATGGGGTTTTTTGTTTCATATCTCGAACTGGTAGCCAGCCTTGTAGATGGATTCTCAGACCGAGGGCAATAAAGTGGTGAGGTTTATCTATCAGCTGATTACCATCTGACGTCTGCATCCGATCCGCGACGTCCGCTCCAACAAACCTGCTGGTCTTTCACATATGAAGATGCTCCATAAATCTACGTTAGCAGTCCTGAAGAATACTTTGTCATTGGCCCCTCTCAGCTCAATCCACATATGTGTCCTGTTTTTACTGTAAATCTACAACATCCTAAGAAAATATTGACTTGAAGTTGTATTCTGGCAGCCTTTTCACACTAGACACATTCTGCCTGAATTTGTCTATGGTTTTTCTACGCGCAATAGTGTAAGCTTTCATCCTAGTACCATGCTACAGACTGCCGGATAGACAATCAAACGCCAGGTTAACAATCCGGGCAGGATACAATTTTGTGTGAAAGCAAAATCATTCGAACAGAATGGTTTCTTTTTAAAATGGGCCCAGTGGTCTGTTATGACACTGATAATCTATAATTATCAGGTTAGCATGAAGAAGTGAGACGTTTAATCCAAAGCACAATGCCAACCAATTAGGCAATTAGATGACCGAATCTCAACACTCCGTGGATCAATTATCTACTCGCTGTCAGTCTGGGCCTCGGATCACAATATTATGAAGTACCAGGCCGGCATGATGAGGTAAGAGCAGTGCGTGACTGACTGCCACGCCCCGGCAACTAGATCTGTCGGTCGTCAGGCGTGTTCCGTTCCCACGATGAGCCGGCCAGCCTGCATCCTCTGCCTTCCGCTGCCCGCCTAGCAAAAACACAAGCGCGACATCGCAATATTCATCCTAATAATAAAACATCTCCTCCGCGACATGCGAGCCTGATACCCCGGGATGATTTGCACTTTATTAAAAGCGACTGTTTACGGGAAAAAATGAACGCGAGTTAGTTATGGCGATATGCCATTAAAATTTATTGCGAACCAACTCTGTATGTGTGATGCAATCCTAAGAGACATCATTTTTGTAACGGTGTCTGGAATCAAGTTTCTCATTTCGCTTTGATACATCGATACTTATAATTATATTCCGATTCAGCCTCCTATTTAAACAGATCATTAATTGCTGGTTCGATACGAGCCTGTCAACTTTTTGCATCACCGAGAGAGATGACATCTTCATACCCGGCGTCGCTGCAAATCCCCAACCATCGTCTTCCATATAAGCCGCGCATAATTTGCTGCTTGTCTCTTTGCCGTATTAAAATCATTGTTCATCTCAATTTCGCAACGGAGCAGCCTCTCATATCTCATCATGATGGGAGAGGACTCGCGGAATCAATTCACTAGTAAATAAATACCGAAAGCAATACCATTTGTGGAAAACGTTTCATAACATATTTAGCGGCGCGAAAGATTTACAAGAGTTTAAAGCACATTTAATCACCAACTAGTAAAACATATCTCATGACTAATCGGGAAATAGAATAATCAACTTTTATTACTATTCAACAAGTTAAAAAAGACATCTTAAAAATCCGTAAAATAAAGTCTGTACCTACTGCAATGAAATGTATCTACTATCAAAAATGACATATATTTTGTCATGGTTCTTGAGAACCTTGTATTTGTATCCAGCCGCATTTCCACTAGGGATGGCTAGTATCTCCACAAATGCTTCTCAACTTTGCTTTGTCCTTGCATACTTACGACAATCATCACTCTCTTCATGCATACCGCAGTGTAAAATACAATGTTGTAACTTGTTTGTTGTCGTTGTCTCCAGGTGGCTCCAGCGGCATCCTCATCCTCCGCGTGACCAAGCAGTCCTACCTCAGCGTGTCCGAGCAGTGGCAGGCAGACGAGCACAACTCCACGGACTCCAAGCGCGGGCTGGTGTACGAGTACCGCGTCACCTGCGACGCGCACTACTACGGGCCCGGCTGCGCCAACTTCTGCAGACCCAGGGACGACAAGTTCGGCCACTACACCTGCTCGCAGAGCGGCGAGATCATCTGCCTGTCGGGCTGGGAGGGCCAATACTGCGCCAGTCGTAAGTTACACTCCATCCTCTTAAAGCTTTATATCTAAAATCAAATCGATCAGAGGTCGGTAAGTGCCTCAAATAAAAAGTATGTATTATGATAAGTCCAACTCAGTCTTTGCGAGATACATAGGTACACACAACTGGAAAAGAGATCCCATCAATAACTCAAACTGTACAAATATATAGTACTAGCATGATAATAAGCCGGATAATCAGAAATGTATTGGATGGTGCACCCGGTTTTAGACCACTCGGACGTCTCAGGATACATTGGGCAGTCCTGGAAGTAAGGGAACCATCGAGGAAAGCGGCACAAGACAGAGAATCCTGGAGGATTGTTGTGTGGGAGGCCCTGAGTGTTCAAAGCTTGTGAGCCGGAAGAATGGAATTGTATGACTAGGAAATATAGTTTTTGTTTTATTTGGTGAATAAACGACATCCATTAAGTGTTATTTAACGTTTCGCGAAGAGAGTCTAGAATGCTAAAATTGAAAGTTGTCCATCGCTCTCGGGTTTTGGAAGAGTGAGCACATCAAGCAGTGAGATGATGTTGCACAACGTGGCCAAAAGCCGCGGTTTCAAAACGCGCGCCTCTCTCATTCACCGCATAATCAGCGAATCTCCATTGTACAATAATTGCTCGATGGGAAACACCTTGCATTTGAAATTTCACGCGATCAATCAACGAGTGCAATTAGATCGGCCATCGCATCGATCAGATGAGAAGAGAAGAGATGATCGCTGCGCGCGAGATGCACAAAAAACCCAACACACACGGCGGATCTCGTGATTGCATGTGCTCCGGCAACTCTCTCAGCTCGTGTCACGACAAATCAAACAAAGACCACTCGTCTACACGGCTTGTCCATTTACAAATCGGTCACACAACAGTTCGTCCACACGACTTATCGGTGAACGACATTTCGGTCACAAACAATAAACCTTTGTATTTACTGTAGTTTTCTGTGATGAGCTGTCTGTGGGCGTCGTTGTCTGAAAAGTCTTTCGATCGATTTGTCCATGGCCGAGCTGTCTGTGCAGGCAGGTCGTGAGCGCACCAGCAGTCTAATATGTAGAGTAACTCGCCATTCATGTGCACTAATGAACCCAGCAGCAAATTGTTCCTATCGGAGCTATCGTGTGAACATTTTTAATTTCTTTTCCTCATTAACGAGGCCGGTGATTAATGTAGCCGTGACATTTTTATGCCATTCATTCCGGATAAGCCAAAACAAAAAAAATATTCGCACGACGTTTTTATTTTAATGTTTCCTTTTTTCGTACGTAATCCGCACCCACAATGGGCAAATAGAAATTCAAATGAGAGTCTATCTGCGCACATCAGTGACTTTTTAACTGTACTCTGTTAATAAATGCTTTGTTTTGAGAAAATAATCGATTAAACTTTGTCTTCAATAGGGTTACATAAAAATGACGAGAATTTAATTTGTAATTATGGCAGTCAAAGCTTCGTTAACTAGACATTTGTTGTCTATGCAACGAATGCGTTTGTCGGTAGTTTTTTACAGATTTCACAAGGCTCTGTGTTTATGTAGGAATACCTCAAACTAAACAATACAATTACCCGGTTTTTTCCCGAATCACATTATGTAATCGGGAGGGAGGGCATCACGGCTGGCCGCAACAGCGTTCCTTATGCCACAATATATTATTTATCCTTCCCACCTGCAATCTTGTGTAGCCAGTTAGTCCTTACTGTACCAGGAGATCAGAGGATCGCGGCGGCTCAGTTCCCACACTTTGTTTGCCCCCATTAGCCCTCCCTCTCTGACTCCCCCACATCTCCTACCTTGCACCGATGCACCTCTTATGCGCTCCTGTTATTAAAAAATCATATGTTTTCCTTTGCCGCTCGGAACGCGATGCTTTTCGTGTTATCCGTTTCCCCTGCTTCGTTTTTTGGCGTGATCTGCTCGCATTAAACTCTTTCTTCGGCAGCTGCTGTTTGTTTTCGATTCGTGCGAAAGATTTCACCCGGCTCTTTGCATACAGCGCACTGTATTGTTGCATTTGCAAATCGTTCAACATTTGGGGCCTCTCTCTCTCTCACTCGCGAATCTCGGCAAACGTTTTCTCACATATTATCCTCTCATCTCTCAATTATTTCAGCTTTACATGAACCTTACACACAGTTTATTTTTATTTAGCTGCTGGAATGGACTCACAAATTTGAATTTTGATGTTTCTCGATATCCAAGAATCACACTTGTGTAGCACTCCTGCCCTCAGCAATATATCTATAATCTATAATCTAAGTTGCAAGGATATATTCATTCAAAGCTCTCAGATGTATGCCCACAAACAAACACGTGTAGTTCGCGCTTACAAATGCTGATTGTGTACTTACAAATAAAATCCAAACCTCAAATGAACATAAGCCCTGCAACTCTTGCCGACATTCCCTGAAACAGGGGTGACATTGGCAAAGTGAACCATTTTTTACAGTATGGGTGGTCAGCCTCATACCAACCTATAAGTCAAGGAATATCAATCAATAACAAATATTGGTTTTCCTTTTCAATTTTCTTATCAATTCCTCTGCGGAGCTCATTCAATTTCACCGAAAAAAAACATAATGTCTGCCATCAATCGTGACACTTACCTGTGAAGATTAACAGGTTTCAACACGAATTCATCTTTTTGCAATTATGTTAAGATTAAATATGGAACTCCATCTGCCATAAACCCCCCAAGTGTGTCTTCCAGTATATTCAATTCCTGTGTTTATTTGTGCGCACGTGAAATTTTCTCGGATCTCAGATTTTGTGCATTTTTTCTGAGCTTCCACAGAGATCCGCTGAGAAAGTGGATCGGAAATGGTTCCCCGCAATGTGGCGAGGAAGTAAACACGGAGAGTAAAGCTGCATCATCATCATCGTCTCTGGGACACACAGACTCACTTATACAAGGAAACCGGGCAAAAAATTGTATGCTGCTAAGAGGCGGGGATATGCTAGGACAGTGGTCCGCAAACGCGACACTCAAAACAGACAAAAATCACCAGAAACATTATTTTTTGGACCAACAAATCTTTTAAGGCAGTGCCTTGTTGTACCAGCCATATTTCTGTGTTGGTTGCCATCTTCTTGAGCTGACGAGACATGTCATCGTTCATTTGTTTTTAGACAAGGTCCCTGAAAAAATCCCTCGTCTATGTTACGTCACTTGTACTAAATAAAGAATGCATTCCCGATAATTTGGGAAATTTTCCATCTTACAACACTGAGAAACGTATGCAGTACGGAGCACTTTACCGTATATTCAAACTACCTTCATACTGTCTTGTCTTTAGCGCGGCCAAGTGACATCACAATTACTCAATTGTTAACACCACCGTAGGCGAGCTTCAAACTGTCACAATTTCATCATTTCACTAGGGCATCTTCAGAACAGCCTCCCGATTCTTTCTCAAAAATGTTTCACTTATTGAATCTAATGGAACCTCTTTCAGTACACAAATTAGAAACATGTGTACTCTTTTACTATGTAGATAAAGAAATCAACTAGTATTTTAAAAAAATCCTACTTTTCGAAGTAAATTTGAAGCACTCGACCACTTTCTGATTTGGACAAAGATTTTTAAAAATTGAGTATACTAACAGCTTGATTAAGATTCGCTCTCGGGTCTTGGTTTGTCGATCGCTGCACTAGGAGAACAGAGCCGGGTGTTCACAACAAAGGCAAATCTGAGTTGTGCCTGTACCCCTAGTGTAAACCTTCACGTTCTAACTCTACTAAAGCGTTTACGAAAAACGTAAGAAAACTACATCGCGAGAGGTGGTGTTTGTATGCATTTTTTTGGGAAACGGCATGATTTAGTTTGGACGTACGTTTTACAGCAGCGTGGGAAGATTGCTCCCGATGAGAAGAGCGATCCTAACACACCCGCCTATACCTGCTGCGCTCCGGATACATTCAGCAAAAAATACACACACATTTTTTACCCAAAACCTTGTCAAAATAAGTTTTTCCCTCGGTCTTTTCTATGAAAACACGTTCTTAAACGTCATGTCTACAAATACTACCTTATAATTGGCATTTTTTAAAGTATTGTTATTAAATTTTGATGTCTTATTTGATTTAGACCCGGTATTTAAGTTAGTTTATCTGACTTGAAACTGATTAAAAATAGGTACAACCCACTTTCATTCAGTATAAAGTCGCTATGCTGATATTGTTAAGAAAATGCACCCGATATTTGTGATGGTAGATATGCCAATCTTTGCCATATTATGGTTTTGTTTAATCGATTTATTTTGTGGCGATTTGATAGATAAATTATCTATGACACATACGAGTATTGCAGTGCCAAATCATGTAGAAAATATTTGTTTTTCTACTCCCATTTGGTAATTTACTAATCACAAAACGGCTAACGCAATCACAATGCCATACATTTCTACACCCGTTGCATAATGTTACATTATGCAACCGGTAACCGTGTTAAAATGAACATGTGCGCATGCGCATTGTCAGAATTGGAACCATTTTTTAATTTCAAATGTCAACCTTGTATGGGGGTATGAAGACCTGTCAATCCAAGATGGCCGCAAGCGATCAGCTGATTAGGCTTCATACAATATTAGTGATATTCGGTAGGTAGGAATTACCGTGGTGATGAGACTTTCAGCCCTGTTCAGATGAAAATAAATAAGTATATTTTATGTGTAGAGTCAAATAAAAATTGTTAATAGTGCTAAAATTTATCGAATTTATTTATCGGATTGCTCCAAATAAAGCTTTCCTTTTTTCAATGGAAAATAAAAGGCTTGAAAGGAAAACAATACGAAAAATTTCACCGCAAAAAATAAACAAACTCAAAAAGTTACTTGGTTAATAGGTGAGTATGAGGTTGATCACCTATGCTGTACAAATTTGGTTCACCTACCAATACAACTTCAGGGCATATGTTTATTCGAGTTTTGGGTTTGAATGTTTAAGCTTATATGCAGGATGTAAAAGCGCGACCTTATACATATGTGTCGGCTTGTGGGCATGAATTCAATATGAAACCTAAATATAATTTATTTTTACAACTTAGGTTAGATTAGATAATCGAAGGGAATGATAAATCACACGTTTTGACAAAGGTAAGGTTTTAATTACTTCAAATGGACGAGTACATTATAATGACTATTATTCACTATTTTGTTAATTCTCTCATGGTCGTAGAAAAAGTATTGTATGCCACTGCACGTAATTAGTCTTTGTAACACTCGTGCTTTCTATTGTGCCATTCGGCTGCGCCTCATGGCACAAACTAGCACTCGTGTTAAAAAGACTATCATTACTTGGCAGTGGCATAAATAACTATTATATGGCAGATTTTCTGCTGTTTTTCTCAATTATATATCCATCCATTGAATGCTTTTTAAATTTAACACGCGGATTACTGTTTCATTTCTTTGGTTCACTTTTTCAGTGTAACCATTCTGTGTTGCCCGTTCAAATAATGACCAAAAAAATGCTCTTAAAACAACATTCAATTAAGTTAAACGCGGCGTTATGATTGCGTTCCAAATTACACATCTTTAGAGTAAATGGGACGTACATCGCTTTAGATTTTAAAGTCTCGTTATCCGACACTCGCGGAAGTGTATTTTGCGTGTAATAAAATAAAAGATCGTGTTTAAAAAAAATCCGTTTAGAGTTGTGTGTTATTCAGAAGTTTAAAATTTCCATAGCTCACCGAGGCGTAAGTTTCCGAGGAAACAAAACCCCAAGAAATTACTGTACAAGTTCAAAAAACCTATTAAAATGTAAACACCCGAACATCCCATCCGGTGGTTTGAATGTTAAACTCTGGTTTAACTGGGTACCTGTTGTCTGCTGAAGTGAGTATAGATCTTCATAAAAACAACAGCTAATTGCCTGCCCGTGGTTTTCGTCTCAAATTGAAGTTTATATATAGAATGCGTCTCATTTGAACGAAAACACTTGCCTTCTCACTGCTCTGCTCTCCCAATACTTTTACGAACCAAATTTTACGTGCAACGTACAAAAACTACATACGAATGTGTAATTGTATGTCTGTGTGAGTGTGTCTGTGGAAGTCTCTATTTCTGTAGTAGCTGAAATAATTGTATTTGTATTTTTTCGATATTGTGTGAGTATTTACACGAATATTCTAAATTATGGTGAAATCTCGTATGGGACTGTCCATATATTACGTCATTCGCATTAAGGGGGGGGGGGGGGGAGTCTGGTCTGCGGATGTTGGCAAATGATGTACGAGTACCAAAAGTGACGTCGTTCTTGTAAATACCAATTTCTACAAAATATACAAAATATTATGTAAGTAATATAACATTATTAATTATTAAGCTCATCCATTATTACAGCAAGAGGGGGGGGGTGTCATTAGATAATGACTATATGATGATTGTAAGGGGGGGGGGGTCGAAAATTGGCGCAAATCGATGACGTAATTTATGGACGGCCCCTATGTTCTAGTTACCAATGTTTCAAGAACGATCCCTATCTATAATCTATAATCTAAGTTGCAAGGATATATTCATTTAAAGCTCTCAGATGTATGCCCACAAACCAACAAGTGTAGTTCGCGCTTACAAATGCTGAATGTGTACTTACAAATAAAATCCAAACCTCAAATGAACATAAGCCCCACAACTTTTGCCGACCTTCCCTGAAACAGGGGTGACATTGGCAAAGTGAACCATTTTTTACAGTATGGGTGGTCAGCCTCATACCAACCTATAAGTCAAGGAATAATATCCCTATGCCTGCTATAAAAAGAGGCAAAGCTGTATGTAGCGTTAGACTTGTATCTAAGCTGTCGAGCAATACAGTTCAAAGGTCACTCTGTGTACGTGAACCGTACCTACAAATAACATGTGCAAAATAAATAACCGCATTTTTTATTAAATTGCACCCAGTAAAATCATAACAATACTTCTGGGATTTTCGAATCAGTATCTCTAGTAGAAGAGCCGCACAAAACAGGGAAGAATGGAGGAGAAGAGTGAAAGAAATTGCTGCAAGCCAATCCCAGGATTGAAACTAGAGAAGAAGATCTCTAGTATAAAACTGTGCGTAAACTCACCTCGATTGAGTAAATCAGAAAAATGTATAAAAACTGGATCACTCACTAAGAGTGCCGTTATATATTCCATGGAACAACGATCAGATGTTTACAGACCGCCATGCTTTATTCCTTCCTATCTTCAAATAGATATCTACGGCAAGATCTACCGACGGCCATCGAGACTTCCACCCCATTTCTCATATCAATCACATGAAATTTGTGTCCTGAATTTGCCCAGGTATAATTATCGTCTCTTGCTAAGAGAGATGCTGCGTTTTTACAGCCCGATCGTTAAAAACCAATGCGTCGATTTCATCCTTTTTAAACACAGGGCGAGTAAAGACGATGCAATTTAGTCTGCCGTTTAATGAGGCTGTATAAATCTTCCTGTATTCTCACAGGGCAACATTAAACACGGAGTTTAACTGCGCCGTGTTGGCTTTAATACTTAATTGATGCGGTCTTTAATGATTTTTAACGTACACATAAAATAATAAATAAGTTTTTTCATCAAAACGTAAAAAAAATCTGTTTTCAGTCAAAATCAATCTATGCCGAAATTTTTATTTGAAATCATTCCCTAATACAATTTTGAGAGATGCCTTTGTGGGTACCTACATAAACAAGTCACGTATTGCACCCTCCGCATCACTAGGCTGGAATAAAGAGTATTGTTATTTGTTAGGCTCAAAAACGAATTTATACAAGCTTTAAAGTAAGTATGGAAAAACCTACATTAAACTGGTTTTACGTGTGTAATTTCGCGCTTATACATGCTGCAAGTAGGTAAATATACTGTGTATACAGAATGCGAGACTCCAATACACCTACTCCTTCTTCTTCCCAAAAAGTTACACTATATATTGTGTTGCTCAGTTGCGTATTTTGTGTTTCTACAATCTAATTTTGCTCTGAAACGGAGGTGGTATTGGAAAATTTGTACCATTTTTTAACAGTATGGGTGGTCACTGGCCAGTCTCATATCAACCTCAATAATTATTCAAATTTCTGTACCGGTCGTAAAAAATGAAATAAGTTAGACACAGGAAGCATCTGCCCAGCAACCCTTTTGCGTCACAAGAAAGGGATGGCTTGATCAGATTAGTCGTAAGTGTGAAGAGGGCAGAGCATTTTTATAAACGAGGGGTCGTGACGTGGAAAATACACGTGGCTTGTGACGTCACAGGAAGGGAATAAGGTAGCAGTGTAATAGGAGAGCAAACAGGACAAGTGGTCGGATATCGCTTATAATTTAATATACGCCTGTCGATTCGGTACCAAAAACAAGCTTCACTTTTCAAAATTATTCTTTGCGTTAAAATTGTTTATATTGTGGATCACACGTATTTTTTCCTTGACTTATAGGTTGGTATGAGGCTGACCACCCATACTGTAAAAAATGGTTCACTTTGCCAATGTCACCTCTGTTTCAGGGAAGGTCGGCAAGAGTTGCAGGGCTTATGTTCATTTGAGATTGGGTTTTTATATTGTAGGTCCACATGCGGAATGTGTTAGCGCAAACTTATACATGTCTGCTTGTGGGAATGCGTTTAATATGAATCTTAAATGATATATATATCTTTAGATTTAGATTAAGACGTATGTTCATATTTCGTCCCCCCCAGTGCTTGTTTTACTTATCTATCATTTGATTCAAAGATGACCTGTAAATGAAATTGTCAAATATTATTGTAAAATACTTAAAACACGATAGTGTGAGAGTTGTTTTAAATGTTTTCACAATCAATTTCTAGTTTTCATAAGACACATTGGTCCAGTACACATGCAAACAATGCTCATGTGAAATTATTTGTGATGGACATAAGACAAACATGCACTAAGGGGGAAAATTTGTCACATTTTTTTACAATGAAATAAAAAATATTTAATCTCGCTTTTAAACACGTATTTTATTTATTTTTAACTAAAATAAATTTTACATACTGTGCATATATCATTAAATATTTAGACAACTAAATTTTTTAACTAAATCATTTCTGTCTATGTAATCAGACACCTTGTTCGGTGATTCTAATCATTCATGAAGACGTGAACGCCTACGTGTTTTTTTGTATCGATTTTTCTTATAAAAAACGATTTTTTTTTTCTTATGACTGATCATAGTCTAGTGCATATCGTCTTAGGTTTGCTATCGAAAGGTATCAAGTTTAAAACAAACTTTTTATTAAAAAAAAAAAAATGTACTTACGTAAAAAAAATCAATTTACTTAATGGCTGGTATGAGGCTGACACCCCATGCGATAAAAACTTGATTCACTTTTGTTCATGCTCATGTGAGGTTTGGTAGCATGTGTAAGCGCGAACTTGCATGTGCCTGCTTTTGGGCATACATTAATATGACCCTTAAATGTCAATAAATCTTTGCAACTTAAATTATAGATGATAGACCGGTCACATAGGTTCAACTAGACTTCACTTTTTTTTTGTAAGTACTTGTATTTTTATCTACTGTCGTTACAAGGTTATAACCGGGTGCATTGGCTTATTACTTTTAAAATAACCCTCTTTCATTTCTGTTACGTTTAAACTGAATCATAGCCTTTTGAAAAAATGTATGTAAATTGAACAGCGCCTCTAGCGAATGTTTTAATTTCAATATATTTTTAATGAAACGCTGTTACTGAGTTGAAAGGTGAAGTTGTATACGTACTTGGGGTATTGGATGTCCCCTATATATGCGATGTTAACTTACAATAAATAGGGGGGCGATTTACTTTCTGTAACGGTTTTTTTTTCGTTATCACTGTCGCATTGTGTTCTTATCAAATTTTTAAACTAAAAAAAAAAGAACTAAATTTGAATATCGTAAAACTGTATTATCTGCAAATGGACTCAAAAAATAATTTAAAACTTTTTTTTACAGACACATTCCTTGACTTATAGGTTGGTACCTATGCGGCTGACACCCATACTGTAAAAAATGGTTCACTTTGCCAATGTCACCCCTGTTTCAGGAAAGGACGGCAAGAGTTGCAGGGCTTATGTTCATTTGAGATTGGGTTTTTGTATTGTAGGTCCACATGCGGCATGTGTTAGCGCGAAATTATACATGTCTGCTTGTGGGAATGCATTTAATCAAGGCCTTGCATTTAATATAAATCTTAAATTATGTAAATCTTTGCAGCTTAGATTAGATTAGATAAGATTAGACATTCGTAACAATAGAAAAACTTTTTCTACAAACTCTTGGACTTCCTTGCATTTTAAAAAAAAACTCTTACTTGGAGCAATTATACTGCTCGTGTTTGAAATAAAAAAATTATGTACGACTCAGTGACGGCACACGTCAAATTTTAAGGTAAACACATATCGCGTAAGAGCCAGAGTAAACGTTCAAAGATACAAAAAAAAATACTAATACACAAATCAAACGTAAGATGGTTGGTTCTCACTATAGCGAACACTATGGCCGATCAGTTAAATTCAACGCCGGTCCAGATGGGGACAGTAAAACAGTAACTGTCGCGCGGCTTAGTTTTGATTAAATTTTTGAGGCAAATAAGGTGCTGCCATCGGTGTAATACATAAACGTCCTTATTCTTAAGATTGTTCAAACCTACAACCAACAATTACCAAGGGAAAATATTTTCATTAAAAAGCCGACACCGAAGAATTCTGCCATATTTTGTGAAATTCTTCTTTGTAAGACTTATACGTTGGTATGAGGATGACCACCCATACTGTGAAAAATAATTTACTTTGCCATTGTCACCCTTGTCAGTGAAAGGTTGCGGGGCATATATTCATTTGAGATACGGTTATTTATATGTTGTAGGTCCACATGCGGCATGTGTAAGTGCAATTTTTTACGTGTCTGCTTATGAGAGTGTATGTAATAGGAATTTTAAATGAAATATATACTTGTAACTTGGATTATAGATAATAAGCATCTGAGCTTTATATAATACAGAATATTAACTGTTATTATATTTTTGTACGGTTCATCTATTGGACACTTTAATGAGCTTTCCAGACGTGTTTAATGACTGGTATACCTTTTTTTTCGTGACAAATCATTACAAATAAGAAAAAAATATGATAATTCCTTCACAACGACAAAGCAAACTAGATATAAATGTTTCAATTTTATTTTATTTAAATTAAAAACAGTGTTCAAAAGTTAAAAGTGTTGTTTATTGAACAACAAACTAAAAACATGAACTTTCACAGTGTTAATACACAAACCATAAAAAATATAATAGATATAAATTATTTCAACGCAACTAACTACTTACCGACTGTCCTTAACAACTTGACAACTTGCATTTGTCGGAACGAGCCATCAAGGTAAAAGCTCACCAGTGTCGATTCGGTCTGAACGCTCGTCGGGAGGAATATTTTTAAAACTCTTTTACCGCCTCGAGATTTCAATATAAACAAACAGAACGTATGTAAATTGAAATGTAAACTACATTGCACGAGCCTGTATCACTTCGTAGAATTTTGACCTAGGAGGAGAGCTGGTGCCGCTAACCAACACTGAACAGTCGTCCCGAACAAATGGGAAAGTGAGATACTTTATAAGTGAACATACAAGCTAACAAATAAATCTATCATTACATAAAGATCACTTCCATAATCCCTGCAGGCAAACATTCAACATTTTTGCGAGAACATTCTTGCAGTGAAACAAAAAAAAACAGGGGTGTAAGGGAAACCTCCAAAATAACGAGAATTTTCATCATATTGTTGTTTTTACTCGGGTTCACTTCCGGTTCAGATACAGAGTCACATTACAACTACACAATACAACGGTCGGTTGACTTCTCTGGCTACAGAGAGTTTTGGGCCTTAATATATAGCAAGAATAAAGATCATTCTCGAATCGTTGAGAATAGGTGCATGCGAGACTTTACTAGAACATCCGATCAAACATTTTCAACGGAGTTCGTAAAACAAGAATCGCAATTTGCAAATGCATTTAGTATAACGCTTGTATGAAAGTGTATCGGCTAGAAGGTGTTCATTCAAAAATGTTTTAAAAATATCACGCATGAATGTGGACTGTTAAGCTGTCGCTTGTAGGTGGCGCTAGATGCTGTGAATAAAACTCAACATCTTTATTTATTCAATAAAGAAATCCTAGAGTAATAGAATTTAGACTATCCAGACTTATTTATCATTATTTCGAAGAAATAATTCGAAAATAGTGTAAAGCATCGAATGCGAAAATTGTGTCTCGCCCATTTCATTCGCATTTATTTTGTTTGTGTTTGCAAAAAATAAAGATTCATTCAATGAAAATACTACTCGGAATAAAAAGTGTCTCAGAATACGCTTTCTGTATTAAAACAAATGGATATTTAAGAAGTCGAGTGTTATAATTGAAACGGCTTAAATGCATGTTGTATTAAACCATTCACTATGAATAATTCTACAATAAATTAAACACAAGTACGTACTTAAAGTAAATTGCATATTATACAAACGCGAAGCAGCTTATTTCATGACTGCAAAAGATGCAATATCAACTATAACCGCTTTTGCAATATGATTTTTTGCACTCTTTTCTGCGTGTATTTTTAGCGATATATTTTTTCGTGAACACATGGCACAAGCCCCACGCGCTCCGTTCTGAATTTCAGCAAAATTTTTTTGTGTTTTTTGTTTCAATTCTAAAATTATGTGATCTTTTTTTGTGTCTGTTTAATTTTTTGGGTTTCTAATTTTGTTTTGTTTTGTTCACAGCTCGCTGTCTTCCAGGGTGCGATTCAGGGCATGGCTATTGCAACAAACCAGACGAATGCAGGTAAACCCCTCAATCTTCATAACTACTTAAAAATAATTAATGATTAATTTTAAATACTTATTTAACTTCGAACTTCCATTCCATTCCAAGTGGAATGGCAAGAGTTACAGATGCAGTGATTCCTTATTTAAAATTCAATACTAAAGTGTTTAAAAAAACATGTAATCGTAGTTAATTGCTGTACCTTGTATCAGGGTATCATGAGATACGAGTATGCTTTAATTCAGATTAGGTTAGTTAAGGTTTTACACTTGTTTTTCTCGGTATTCCAATCGTTGCTATTATATCAGATGCCATCAAAATACTAGGTTACCGTCGGGGTATTGCATTGAATAAAATATTGTAGTAGGCGCCAACGTCTCATGCCTCCATGTTACGCAAAACAATATTACCTTCTACCTCCTCGCACCTCATGCGCCCCGGGTACTCTGCAAATGATATTATGACCGTTTTATTACATACTGCAGCGCAATCAGTGGTGTCATTGGACCAATCAGATTATTACGAACAAAACACACATTTCAAATTGTTTATTTATCTAATGAAATTTATGCTCCGTGGAAAAATGTGGAGCAAAAGCGAGCCAATCATTTATAGGTTATGCAGTCGGAGTGTTGCATAATCAATCAATTGAATTACCGCGAGAAATAAAACTCAGCCGAGAAGAAAATCCCCGGAGGCTCGAGGGAATGAGATCTTTACAGTACTGACTTCTGGCCCTCTAAGTCTACATAAAAGTTGTTTTATTAACAAGGAACTGCGACAGATTATGCTTAGAAGGTCCTGTAATTCTCAAAATTCTCTTCTATCTTTAAAAGATGCAAGGTATTGGAATGCTGATTCCTCTCATTGCACAGTTTTACTCTGACAAATCTATTGAACTTGTTTTCGTATCTGATTAAACAAACGCGTGTTTGGTTTATCGTCCACTTGGGTCATTAGTACCTGGATTGTGTCACCTTTGTTGAGCCTGCTGTGCCTGTATGCTGCCCTGATACTTTGTACCGCGAGTCACCTGTCTGCCGCATTCCGGTCCATTCGCCCCATGCAGTAATATCACTGACCATAACTCTCATTCTGATTCCGCAGGCGTATCGCCCGCTACGGCCGGTCGTCATTTTTTGCAACGTTTCGCTGCTGCAAATGTTGCAACACAAACAGCGAACCGGTGGCAATGCTTACTGCAATTTGTATATGCAGTAGCACTCTATCGTTAATGGATTGGTTTGCCGTAAAGTTCTGCATCTCATGTTCTATCCCTTCTCTATATAATGATTACTTTTGTAGTTCAGCTCAACAAATCCTTTTTCCAATAACTTAGTTATACTCTGTTCCCTCAGAAAACCCCCAAACAAAAACACCAAAAACCTTACATCATATGCACCCTTGTCATGATTTTTTTAAACAGCAATCTAAATTTTGTTGATTTGGGTCAAGGTGATGCCAATTGGTGACTTGATCAAATAAATAGCCATTCAAAATCTAGCGTATTTATTTTACAGTAATTATTATCAATAACGTCTCTAAAGATGATTCAGATTGTATATAGAAGAATGCCAAATGTACGATCGATATAACGACCAGTGGACTTAATGGCAGATTGCGCAGATTTCTCACGGATCGCAGATGAACGTGATTTTCACAATGACTGCTGCTTCTAATGTCGTAAAAATAAACCAAGAGCAATCAACTCATGAAATGTCGCTCTAACGATCTAATTAGAGCAATCAACTCGGGTAGGTGCGCGCTGTTTTGGCGTCAAAGCCATATTGTTATTGCTTGTTGGGCAGCCGACTTGCATACTTGCTGCTTTTCACGATCCCACTACTTGCACGGCTCGCAATAATATCTTCAGAAAAGTAACAAGGCATAATAAGTGAAGTTACCTCGCCGAGCAACACAAAAAGTGCATCGAGACCTCCTACTTGTCTGCCTGCTGGTTTTTCATGCATTCCTTATAAACGGCTGTTTCCGATACTGTTCATTAAAGCCTTCACAATTTATTAATTTGGGTCCCAAAATTTATGAAATTGAAGACTAGTTATCTCTTTTTGAAATCCTCATTGTACCGGAACAGCCTCATCATTCTGCAAAAAACATTTGGTTTGTGTTTCTTTTTGTAAGTTTTTGTTGATTCGCAATGCCTAATTATAGATCGACACGTGGAGCAGAATTTGCAAGCGTTGTTTATCGCTGCTTTCACAAGATCCTAAGCACATTGTAATTTGTAGACGCGCTCTCTTAATCGCATTCAATCATTAATCGCCCCGCGAGATATTTCCACAACAACGCCCGGTATTAATAAAACATTTTTATCCGTGGCGCCTGTTTTTTCTCACCGTTCGCCGTAATTTTTATTTTTTGCTCGATTCGCATTTTTCATCAAACCCGTTTCCTCGCACAATATCGCCTCGCCAGGACACGGCGCTTTTTTTCTTGTTCTGCCTCGTTTTATAACCGACGTGTACGATCTCCTCCATTGATATCGACGCATCCACAGTGACATCGGATTCATTCAATACCGGCCGCGTCCTATACATTCCTACTCGAGGGCAACTATATTATACCTCCTTCCATTCCTGTCCTGGTGGGCACTTGATTCCTTGCTTTTTCACTCGAACATTCATCGGAGCTACCTTCAACAAAACACAAACATTATTTTATTTTGGACAAGAATGCTCAACAGCATCATAAAAATCTATTAACATACAAAATGACAAGTCGGAAAATAAAATAAACATTATTTTGGTGACATGTTAATGTGGATAAAAAAGAATCTTTGTTTGTAACTGAATACAGATGTTTGGGAGACCCCACGTGGGTCACAACTCTTTACAAAAAACAAACGGTTAAATAATGCCTTGCTCGTTTAATTTAACATTCTAATAAAAACGGCTTGTAAATTCGTTCTCCTTTGGTTGTTGTCGGGCGTGGGTGTAGCGGTTTGTACCTAGGATTCTATCCACATCGGTATTTTGTAAATTAACACCGGCCGTACGCAAATGTCAATCACGATTTGTGGGCCATCACACGTAGAGGGCCCGCATTGTCTCGGACAAGCCTCAGTGGACTCGGTTTCCTGTCGCTGTGGAAGAAACCACCCGACTGTCTGGTTTTTACCGACCGGTCTCATTGTGCCTGCGACCATTACCGCAGGGTGGTCTCTGGTCTGTATGTATGCCTGGCCAGCCTTCACAATCAACGGGGGAAACCGTCTCTAACTAATGCTGTCCCATTACAATCTACCGACGGACGTTTTCTAATTGAACCATTTGTAATCCCACCTCACAATATTGTTTCTTTTCATGTTTATTAGTAATCGAGTAATTGGGATTCAGACGATTGAATAGGTAGAATTTAAAACTGTGTTTTTTTAGTTGAACCATCAGTATTTATAATTGTTTTTGTAATAATTAGTAATAAAGTATCAGGGACCCATAAACTTGAAGAGGTAGCGTAACCTCCATAAGGCGCCTGGCGTACTTGAGCCGGCATCCGCAGCACTCGCTCCACTTGATATTCCAGACGCCGCTAAACACTTCGGTATCCTGTGATCCTCCTCTAACATTGTGCACTCCTGTTCATCATTACCCACCGACACATTCTCGGAAATTTAATTACGCCTCGCCCGTCTCTTCCTCTCTTGGTTAATTTTGTTTTTTCTCGCTAATTAAGCGCCTGGGAGTTCACGTTGAATTTTACGAAACCTTTTTATTGTTTCTTTTAGATGCCTTTGTGAATTGAAACGCTTCGAACAACGTCTCTACTTCATTCTGAACTCCTCAAGCTCTGCTAACACGCGCTATTTTACTCGATTCTTTTCTTAGGCCGCAGACTTCAAACCCACCTAAATTATTTTGTTTCTTCATTACACATAAGTCTTGCTCAGGACCTGTTTATCTTCTTTTCTCCTCATTTGCCACTTTTCACAGTCTTTATGTCTCGAACAGCTCGAAAAAGCCGCTGAACACATCTAATCTCGGTGAATTCTTTAACAGTTTGTTTTGACTGCCTACT
Source organism: Agapetus fuscipes (assembly GCA_951799405.1). Taxonomy (NCBI): domain Eukaryota; kingdom Metazoa; phylum Arthropoda; class Insecta; order Trichoptera; family Glossosomatidae; genus Agapetus; species Agapetus fuscipes. The sequence goes on along the minus strand of OX637364.1, from coordinate 2,193,512 downwards.
GATATTCAATATGAGTAGCACTTCGACAGTCTTCCACACAAAATTTCAATTATTTTTGTTTAAGAAGTCGCTGTGGGGATATCGAGGTTGCGGTCGGTTGGGAACGTGTCTGCTGGATCAGAGTACTTGCTTTATGGGAGAATCCGCGTTGGTTTAGATGGGCAGACGAGATGAGCGCAGATTTCGGCACAGTCTGCCATAAAGTCGTGAGGAATGCGCGCGTCGTGGGGCAGGGCGGGGCAGCTGGAGAGCCTGCTGCACTCGCACCAAGTATTACTTCTGGATTATGGGCAATTCCTCGTCTCTACAGCGACGTAATAAGACAACAAATTGCCGCTCAAGCGTATTGGCAAATTTAGCATCGAATCGTGCAATTATTGGTCCATCAGTTAAAGCCCTTTGTAATTTGGACAGTAAAGGTATGAACACAGGCTTATTAAAATCCCATTGACTTCCATACCGTATCTTGACTGTTTGAAAGCTCAAGAATTTGATCTACTACTGAATGACAGGTCTAGACATTCGAGAATGTCAAAATAACTTAGTTTTTCAGTATATTCTTGCCTGTGAAGATAATTAGTTTCCACTTTCTATATTTTTGACATAAATGTGTAGTACCTTGTTTGTATATTTGAGATTCAAAATCAGCTGACAAAATCACCACCCGTGTACAAACATCTAAATGATTTGTAAAACTTACTCAAAAGACACATCATTTGTAGGTAGGTATGTGGGACAGGAAAGGATTATACGGTTTGATTTGAATGAAAACAAAGGACGCCATCGCGGCTCGGACAGAGGAGATAGCTCCAGAGTCATCCGGCGACCTCCCCGCGCGGACCGCAAAAAAAAGGTTGACCTATAAATAACAAAATCCGTGCGCGACGCTCCGCAATTTAGCATTCCTTCTCTGTCGACTTCTCCCTCCGATGACCGCTCGGTCGTGCGGACGGAGCGAGACAGAGATGTGGATCTTTCCCACGGAGCGAGGGGTCAAGGCGAGCCCTCCTCGCGCAGCGTCGATCAATGATCCATGGATCATGCTGCAGCGACAATTAACGTTGCAATTCTTTTAATCGTCCGTGTAGATCCTCGGACACGGCTGTGTTTTCATTTTTGCCGACAAAAAGACGTGGCTTGTTTTTTTTATTATTTATAATCGCATTATTTTATTGACTTCGGTATCAAAAGACTTAGAAGAAACTGCCACAAAAGGAAGATTTACTTTTTGTGATCAACCGCACAAGATCATTGTTATTGTCCCACAATGCTCCTTCACAAAAAAACAAAAATACGCCTTAATATATGAGGCCTGTCGAACTTCCATTTCCATACTCTGGCATTCCTTCTATCATAATCTGTCCTTTTTCGAGATATGTAGGGTTTTACTAATATGAAAGAACGTGTAGAGACGTTTTACATAGTTTCTTCACAATGACAAATATCGGAATAATGTGCGATTGCTACGGCTATGGATTTGTACGTGGGTTTTTTTAACCTGACTCGTAATAATAAATACGATCGTGATGCTGCAAGTTCATTGCGAGCCGACTTGCGGAGATGATATATTAATGAACAAAAGATCAGGATATCATAGAATCCGCGAAAACATCACAAACCATAATAATATAAAAAAACACGCCAATTTATTGGAATGATCTTTAATTTAATTTATTTCGAGTGGCTCACTAAAGGTTGCGTTCATTTATTATTTCTATCTATTTTCATGTGAATCTGTTGATTATTTTTTTACAAATTCGGTTTCTTGTCGACATGTTTAGGTATCTGTCTTTCAACATTTCATTGTGTCATTTTATGAAGCTCATACACTAAATGGTCTCGATTATTAACAATAGTTTTTTATTTGTCCTCAGATGTCATTCTGGCTGGGTGGGTCGCCTGTGCAGAGAATGCGAGCGCTACCCTGGCTGCATGCACGGCACGTGTGAGAAGCCCTGGGACTGCCTCTGTGACGAGGGCTGGGGCGGACTCTTCTGCAACCAGGACCTCAACTACTGCACCAACCATAGACCGTGCCAGAACAACGGCACCTGCTTCAACACTGGACAAGGCTCCTACACCTGCTCCTGCCTCGCTGGATTTACTGGAGTCGACTGTGAAAAGGAAGTCAATGGATGCTCTAATGAGCCTTGCTTGAATGGAGGAACTTGCAGTGAAGGTGGACGACATTACAAATGTGACTGTCCCGCTGACTGGCTTGGAGCGCACTGTGAAACTCCTGCAAGAACTTGCGCGGATAATCCCTGCAGACATGGAGGGACGTGCCGGGAGCTGCCTGGAGGATATTCTTGCGCATGCCCTCCTGGACACACAGGAACTGATTGCGAAAGAGACATTGACGAATGCACTTCTTCACCCTGCCTTCACGGAGGAGTATGTACTAAGTTACAAGGAGGTGGACACGTTTGTTCCTGTCCTGCCGGATACGTCGGAGAACATTGCGAAATCAACGAAGATGACTGCAGGGGGAACCCGTGCTTGAACGGTGGAACCTGCATAGATTTAGTTAACCGGTTCCGCTGTCAGTGCGTGCCGGGATTCATAGATCTCCTGTGCCAAACCAAAGTGAATTTGTGTCTCACGCTGCCTTGTGCCAATGGCGGCGAGTGTACGGACTTAAACAACGACTACAGGTGTACTTGCCGTCCTGGCTTTGCAGGCAAAGACTGCAGTATTGATATTGACGAGTGCCACTCTTCTCCTTGCATGCAGGGAAGCACGTGTGTTAATCGAGTGAACAATTTTACTTGCATCTGTGCAACGGGGCGCACAGGAAGGCGGTGCGAAGATTCCGTTGAGGAACAAGCTGTGGGTGCCGGGAGCTTGTCGAGAAGAATAGCTACCGACGGAGGATTATCGACTGAACACGTTGCTGCGATTGTAGCATTGGCAGTCGGTCTGCCCGCGCTACTCCTGATGGCAGCAGCGTCAGCTTTCTGCTTACAAAGACAACGGAAGAGGCGGCGGGCTCAAGCCGATCGGGAAGCTCGTCTGGAGAACGAGAGGAACGCGCACGCGTCTAAGAGGGACTCCCACGTGATCAAAAACACGTGGGGCAAGTGTGCCAACAATGTGACGGCGTCCAACAGCCACGTGTCGGAGCTGAGCGAGTGCCAGAACGCGCACAACGCCAGCGTGGCAGAGTCGGAGTGCTCGGGCAAGGCGCTGCAGGGCCCGCTGGCCAGAGCGCGCTCCCACAAGCAACTCAACACGGAGAGCGCGGCCCGGCTGCTCAGCGCCAGGCTCAGCCAAGTCTCCGCGGACTCGCTCTGTACTGCAAGGTAACTATCCACCTCTTCCTATTCGTGCTACCCTGATACTTTAACTATCTCTTCGTCAAATGTTTTCGGTTATTCATGTACTGTGGTCCCCTAGCCGCTTTACAGCCATTTCACACCAGATACATTCTGCTACATTCTGCCCGGTTTATTACTGCCGGGCCGTAAGTGAGAGTAGGATGAGAGTATTGAGTACATTTGTATAGGTTCCATCAATGAATCCATTTTACCAGAAAATTGGCATTACTTTAATAATGGGCATAACTATTTACTTAACATCCTGATTTCTTTCCCAGAATATTGACACCTGGTTAGAATGGCACCTAAGTAAGATTGACCCTCTTGTCGTCTCCTCCACATCTTATACTCTGTATTCCTTCTCTTAGGACAGTTAAAGCTTAGATTGTTTTCCCAGAATGTGGATGTGCACCTCATTTAGACTCTCCTCCACATCTTGCTCTATGCTGTATTGGTGTTGTCCCATGTGATGATGACCTTGCCTAACCCTGTCTCTCCTGTTGTTGCAGCGACGCGTCCCTCGTGAAGCGGCCCGCCTGCGGCAGCGACAAGGTGTCCAGCTCCGTGTACGTGATAGACGACCACTACCACATGCCGCTGCCTGACCCCGGCACCTTCGCGACGCAGGTCTAGCATACGGCCCCCGCGTGCAAGGCACAAAAGACTCTTATAAAAAATTCGCCCTTATACTATTGTAGCTATAAAGTAAATAATCAAATCGATCTGTGAATATTATAAACTATTAGTGAAACGAATTGACGAAACCGATGTGAAGATATCTGACATGACAATAAGTAAAAAAAAACAAAAAACAAATTAGTGACCATTTAACAAACTTTCCAATAGACTAAACTAAACAAGATTAACAAGAAAATGTGACTACGTGAACAAGTGAATCAAGATGTATGAAGTGATGTCAAATGTGTTTTGAACGTTTTGTTTGTATGACGACCAAGTTGATGACGCGATGACCGTCCACATCGTGAGCATATTGTACAGCTAAGCTAAATAACTATTTATTATGCATGTTTTAGGTGTAATTTTTCACGTTGGTAATGTTAATGTTAGAATTCGCATAAGTGTAAATTGTTCTTAGGCTGTGCCGGCGGGAAATGTATAAAGATCAATTCCAACAAATCGAAATGATATTTTGATGGTTTTGCGGTGGACTGAATTTTTTTTTTGCGGACTTGGCCAGTTTTCTCGGAACTGGGACATAACTTAAATTTAGCTGCGTTTTGAGCTAAATCATGATATCAAATGAATGAACCAAAAGGACCACTAAGTTAGCTGAAGTAGGCCACGTCCAAAGCCTACCTGATATTAAAAAAAAAAAAAAAAAATTGTTTAACCTTTTTTTAAATTCAGGTATCGTCAAGCGCTATGATCTCGTACGAGTCCAAATTATTTAGAGGTCTTTTTTAGACCCCCAAATAATCTACGACCCTGTGACCTTTAGGTTTACCCCCAAGTCCTGCGTTCTTCTTCTGACGGAATGTAAAATTGAACAACAAAAAATGTGATCACTCTTCTATTTAAATTGATATTTTACACTTTATAGTTTTACTTCTTTTTACTAAGTCAAATCATCAAGAAAACGGATTCTAATCCAAAAATGTTACAAAAAAAAAATGTGTATGAGATATTTTTTGACTGATGAAAATCATTTTTTATAAGGACCATTAGTGTACCTATGGTATATTTTTTCAAAGATTTTTTTTATTGCAACACTATTTATACAATTCCAAATTAATGTTCAAAATTCAGACATAAACTACGTAAAAAAATATTTTACCACGATAAAAATAATGTTACTCGTACTTTTCAACACTTCTTCGTTCATCTTTGTTTATTTATTTTTCTTTTTTATCACCAAAAGAAATAGGAAATGTAATAATGTCATTTCGCTGAAATTAGTGCTGTGAAATTTCCTTATATATATATATATATATTTTTTTTTTTGCGTTTAACAAAAAAAACACTTTATTTTGGTAAAATATTTTTTAAACATCGAACATAGAAAATGTAGAAGTGACATACAACTCAATCTGTGAAGCAAATATGTTTACCACAAAAAAATACGAAATCACGTATTTTTACCAATGTAAGTTTTATAAATATAATGTAATGCGCACAAAAAGTAGATTTTTATAATTATGTTTGCTTCAATTCAACTGATATACGTGACATTTTTACATTTGTGCTCTGTTCATAAAAAAAAAGATAAAAATTATAAACAGTGTTATACAGAGACATGCATTAGTCAAGAGATTAACAAATAATTGACTTAGAGATCTGGGTGCTAAGCTTTAAAATAATATTTTATAATATTAACGTTTTACAAAGTTTTGCTGAACTAAAGATCATTGAAATGTCTCTGCATAACATAGTCAGTAATTTTAAATGTCATATATTGTTTTGTAGTGTGAAGCTGAATTTTCTGAAGTATTTTTTTTAATTTGTAAAATATCACATGTTTATATTGAACTGAGCTGTGTGAGTACTTATGCTGCCTCATCTTGTTTTCTTTTCTTTCCACGTCGATTATGTCGGCAAAGATGGACGGTTGTAATCGCTAAATAATGTTCCTGTTAATTAATAATTGTAAGTAATTTAATGCGTCTAGTGTTAGCTAATGAAAACTAAGTCATTTAAACAAAAAATATTATATCTAGATGGTTTACGAATAAAGAAAACCGCAACGCTCATTCTTATTCACTTCATTTTTAAAAACATGCTTCACTAATATTCAACACTGCCAAATCTACCACTCTGCATGTCTCATATTTGAAATAAGAATATCAATTTTAAATGATTTGAATTAAGAATGATTTTGTTCGGTTGTAAGACACAAATATAAATTTTCAAATAATTCCCAATTTATTTAATTTCTTTTTGTACTTAACAAATTTATGATATTTTCATACGTAATATTTTTTTATTTGTTAATTCCAATTGCATATTATTTTTATATTTTTTTCGTGTCAATTCTGTCTGAGGAAATTAAAATGAAAAATTTGTTTGTTTGGTTCTGTATCAACAAATATGAATAAAAAGACTTATGAAATGATTAAGAAAAATAATGAAATTCTTTTAATTTTTGAAAACAATCATTTTGAATTTGGAATGTATTTTGGAAGAAACATCTATCAAATTATTTGATTTCAAATGATTTAAAAAATTTAATTTTCAAAAAAAATATATTTCACTTATTTTTACGAGTCCACTTAAAAAAAGACAAATTGAGAAATCTTTTTTTGGGCTTGTAACAATAAATTTAATATTCAAAAGAATTTGAATAATTTTCATTCATCATAATTTTCTGTATGAAAATTTATAGAATGCTGTACACTGTATAAAAAAATATGGCCAGATATTTAATAATATTAATATAAAAAAAATGTAATAAATTTTGTAAATAATCGGTCCCACAACACATTTTCGTAGTTGCTATGGGGCCACTCGCTGTAGGTATCTTGTAATTAAAAATGCAAAATATAATTTCTATTGATAATCAAAACTGTTATTGAAAAAAATAAAAAATAAAATTGTTCATTTTTTCATTGTAGTAGACTTTCGTTACCAAAATTTTTCACAAAAAAAAAAAACAATCGATGTATAAAAAAAGGTACTAAAAATATCCAAAAATCAAAAAGCAACTAATACAATTCTCTACACTAAAAAATCTAAGGAAATTCTATCACAATTCGAATGACTCGAGAAAAAATATTTTCCCGAAAAAATTACCAAAGATAAAAGTTTTTCTATCTCAAAGATTTCATTTTTTTTTCTTTCTAATAATTCCAATTTTCTACTGCCATAATTTAAAATACGTATCATATATTTTTTTAAGAAAATGGTTGCTTTTTCTTGATTTCAGTTGTATTTTTCGATATTAAAAAAAAAATGTAAAGGAAAGAGAGAAAGGCATTTTTCTCGTCTTTCTTCCCTGAATATTTGAAATGTGAAAACCATGAAACCTGTGTTTGTTCCTGAACAGAATTTTGACTACATAATAACTTGAACTCGATGAAAAATGTTAATAAAAAACATTGTTTATTAAAAAATACACACCATCTTTCTATTCATTACCATTCCTATCTTTCATTTTCAGATATATGAGTACAATGCGACATTCTAGTAGTATAAGTGCATTTTTAGTTAAGATTTTAAAAAGCGATAGAAACAAATACAGCAATGATATGAATGGTCGGTCAACATTGTAGTAGGTACTTTGGTCATATCGCACGCAGAGTTCCGAATAACCTTGAGAAGTCTGAAAACCGGAAGCTTGGGGTGGAAGTCTCGATGGCCGTTGGAAGATCTTACCGTAGCGGTGCCTGAACAGCCTTTGTTCCATATAAAATGGATCAGCTGTTGATACGACGCCATGTTCTATTCCGTTCTATTTTCACATCGATACGGTAAGATCTATCGACGATTGTCGAGACCTCCACCCCTGGAAGGTTGGAGAGAATGGAAAGTAGATCCTTAACGTAATGGATCGTCAATGTCATCCATGCCCTCAAAGATCTAATGGATATGGATGAAGGAAGATAGTGATACGCTTCTACTTTCAAAAGTAGCGGAGCTCCGAAGAAGTTACTCACAGTGTAGTCATGAAACGTAATCAGAAAAGGAGAAGTAAGAAAGAAGAGAGAGAAAATAAAAGCAATGAGCTACGGTCATGAATCGGGAGAGCAATTTCAAGCTTCTAAAGCCGACAATGAAAGTCTAAGGAGTAAGGAGTATGTCAGGTATGGAAATTCATAGAGGCAACTGTTCTTAGAGGAAAAATACAATATTACAGGGACAATGTAGTAATCTGATAAATCAGCTCACTGCTTTAAAGCAGGGTAAGAGATTCTGAAAGGCTACGAGGAGAAAATGTAATATGCCAAGAGGGTTGTCAACCACTGAACAGATGGAGAGAACGTCGAACTCTGGAACCGTAGAACAAAAATACAATATGTAGTTATATTTCTAATCATGGCAGAAAATTTGTCAAAAGGATAATAAAACAATTTCAAGATCTGAAACTATCAATTTTATAAATCAAGTGATACCATTTCAATGTAAGTAAATATTCCATAGGCCAGTTATTAGAGTTACTGTAAGTTGCAAATGATTAGTTTTCTTTGTCTCTGGTGACTTGCTTACTAGGGAAAACTCGCGGAAAATGTGGGGATTAATTTTTGTTTACAGCTTTGCTGACAACACTAATGATCTGATAATGTAAAAATTAAACATGAGGTTTTTCTTCACGAGTTGATTTATTTCTTCGAGCTTTTATGTTTACGCACAATTTATAAAGAGAACAATCAAAGAAAAGAACAAACAGAGAAAAGAGGTCAAAAAACAAACCCGTATTTTTTGTTCAATGGCTAAGTCAAGACGATTTTTAAGATCACAGAATCCTGGAGGATGACTTTAAATTTCAATCAAACATTTCAGGACATCGAAAATCTCGTAAAAAAAGTAAGTAAAACAGCTAGAAAAGCTAAATCATAATTCTTACAAAAATGCTGGTCTATTTATCTTTCAGAAAACATACTCTTCGTATGTAACATCTTTAAGATATTTTATTAATCGACATGATGTGTGTGTTCTTATAGTTTTCAATATCCTTTCTGTTAGACATACGTGCCGGAATACTTGACCCCATATCAATAAAGCAGATTTAGAGTTCGGGCAGAGAGGTGGATGAAAAAAATTGCTCGCTCGTTGGTTCCTGCCGATAAAAATATGCAAAGGGGTTATTAATTGGTTTGGCGTTAAAAATAAAACCCATTCTCTGTTTTTCGCGTAAGAACGAGTTTTGGCTTCATTTCAGATATTATCGATCTTTACAGAGATTGCGATTTGAATACAAAGGCGTACTGAAACAGAATTTTTGATCAAACATGCAAGAAGTAGCTGACGTAAGTGACTCTTCATTTTAAAGGTATTCATGTTCGCTCTCAGGTCCAGCTTGGTGCTTCTGCCGAACCACTGTCGTAGGTTGTTCAGCCACGATCTCCTTCGGCGTCCCTGAGATCTTCTCCCCTCAATCTTACTCAGCTTGATGAGATGAAGAAGGCGGTATTTCTCATTTCTCAAAATGTGACTTAAGTACATCAGTTTTCTCTGCTTAATGGCTGGCAGAAGCTCCTTTATAGTGCGTTATACAAATACAAATTATTTTAGTACTTGGTATCTATTTATTTCTAGAGAGGCTTCCCAGACTTCATTTTCAACTCACACAGACAATCCACAACACACAAATAATCGTAACAATATATTGTAGATGTAGATAAGGTTGTAGAAATGTTTACAGGAAAGCTCGAGGAATGAATGTGTTGGTTGGATCAGCCCTGAAGAGCTACGCTTCTGTCCCCAGCACGGTAAGCGCTTTCAGCCGGAGCCTTGAACCCGGGCCAGGCTTCGTGGCAAGACTTTTGATCGTCATTATTATCAGTCAATTATAACGATAATAATAATTATTGGTTAGTTGAGGAATGCACGGAGTCGTTAGTTGCGTACATGTACATTCACACCTATGGACCGGCAGCGGCGTAACTACCATCTGACAGCTCACGATATCTAATACCACATGGAGTCTGCAAGAAGTTCCAAATATCTCATTTTTCTTAAGGGGTTGACGTTACAGTTTACCCCCATATTAACCGATAGATACTACTTATATTTCCCAACGAATTATTATCAAAAGTACTAGTATATTGGTAAATACGGGGATAACTGACTAGAGTCCTTAGCAACCAATGTCAAAATACAAGTTTACTTTTTTTCTAGTAACCTGTTCCCTTAGTACGAGTTGCAAAACTTTATAGTAAAGTTTACGGAAAGTATTAAAGAGTGGTTTTCCCCAAAATCTGCGGTTTTTGTTTCTTACACTTTATGGTCTTAGCAAAAGAGTTACAGTGATGAAGAAAATCGAGTTCAAACAAACAAAAACGGCAGATTTTGGGGAAAACCACTCTTTAATACTTTCCGTAATTTTTTATTTACTCAAGTTTTGCAACTCGTACTCAGGGTACAGGGGTGCTAGTCTCGACTACCGTCAATAGATATTACCGTATATATTTGAAGGTAAGACGGAAAAAAAACATGGCGGCGTATCAACCATTGATCCATTATATGGAACAACGATCAGTTGTTCAGGAACCGCCATGTTTTACTCCATCCCATTTTCAAACAGGTGCGGTAAGATCTATCGACAACCGTCGAGACTTTCACCCCAGGCTTCCAGTTTTCACAAACTTCTCAAGGTTCTTGGGAACTCTGCGTGCGATATGCTGTGGCATGCAGTCAGGTAAATGGATTCTTCATTTGATCTGGTTTTGCTCATTTCCTGTCGGTCCATTTTTACACATACATAACTCATGCTTTGTCATTCCCATCTACTATATTTTAAAGTCTAAGTATTGCCTTGTTAATCTCTTGTCAAAATCTTTTCAATGAAAGTCAAGCAGTAGTGGAACAGACGAAATTATATTTGTTAGGGTTTAGTGGTTCACACTGTGAAAGCCCATTGTATTTACATACTTCTGTAAAAAAACACACGGTTTCAATTCACTTAATATTTTTTATTTTATATGCTTAAACGTTTTCGCCTCAAAAGGCATCATCAGAAGCAATGATTGATAATGACAAAAAAAAAGAAAAGACGATTTTTTTTCTCATCCACCTGAATAATAGATAGCTCCTACAACCACTTGACTGAATTTAATCGTGCAGTCCTTTTAACTGAAGGTTGATGGATTTTCTTTCTTCTTCATTTCGTTCTATCAGGTTTAGCTCATTTCCTGTAGATGCATTTTTACCCACACAGCTCATGCTTCGTCCTTTGGTATTTCTTTCAATCTGTATCTTTTGCTCGCTCCTACATATCAGCACATGGTGTTGTTACTCTACTGCTCGACGAGCCGCTCCCTCGCGATGCACACTCATCTATAAATCATGGCCCGCTGAGATATTTGTAAGATATTTTAATTGTTTGATATAAATCTCATTATGATGAGCCATCTCATTCCGAAGCCGAGGATATAAAACACACGAGTCCGAGCCGAAACGACTCGCGCGAGAGTCTCACAGACTCGAAAAACATTGTGACTAAAAGTGAACACACGACGAGGATGGGCAGAATGACGTCAGTGTTCATTACATGGGTGTAGATAAAAGCAAAAAAATAAAACTGACGTGCCAATTTTTTGTTGATAACTGCGATTCACATTGTACAATTTCGACAAACAACGGATCAGCACTAATATGATCCAGTAGTGTCTTTAATCCACACATTTTCAAAGTGCTGTTCCCCATGCTACGATTTTGTTGAGAAATTTTGTATTTTTTCGTCGTACGTGCAAGGATATACTCCAGGATAATAAAAAATGCCTTGGATAGTAACCCCTTCCGGTGTGACCACTCGGACGTCCAAGGATACGATGGGCCAACACGGAATTCTTGGGGACTTAGGAGTAAGGGGACCTTGGATGGAAGCGGCACAAGACAAAGAGTCCTGGAGGATTGTGGTGCGGGAGGCCTTCAAGGCTTGTGAGACGGATTAAGATAAGGTAAGTAAAGTTATATTTTATGTTTATGTTAGATGAACCACACTCGTTGTTCCGCCGTTGAGAATTATCCTCTTTTTTTTTTTTTTTTTTTTTTTTTTTTTTTTTTAATTTTCTTTATTAGATACTACAGCATTTTACATTTTTACATATTATAAGTGATTATGATAATTTAGTTTTACACCGCCAATTATAGTATCTATACATTTATTCATAGTAAGTTAAAAATTTAAGAATTGAAGAATTGTCCGGTCGATAGCTCAGTTGGTAGAGTGCTTGCATTCTACCCCGTGAGCTCGGGTTCGAATCCCACCGAGGAGGGTCTCAGAAATGATTTCCAATTTCGGTGTGTATTTAAAACCCCATTATATAAATACCGGCGAGGTTTACTCAGCCTTTACAAGAAATGAGTACCAGCCCCCTCGGGAGCTGGGAAATTCCCACTTCAACTGAAGTGGTTGGCGTAAGGCCGGCCCCCTTACCTGTAAAAATAAATAGGTTCAACTCGCCACATGCGACCCCTTCGGGGATAACGCGGCAAGAAGTTACACTATATGTGTAGCTTAGTTGCGTTTGCGTTGCGTTGCGAAGAAGTGGAGGGAAGATAAGAAGATGGAAAGGAGGATGATAGGAAAGAAATTAAGGAATTAACTCTTTTTCTATTGGCCATCCATATTTTCTAATCCAAGTTTTTTTCTGTCACAAAATGTCTCATTTCTAATAAAACATTGGTTTGACTATTCAATATATTTTAATTCCTCATTATTAGCAATCAAATTGTCAAAACATTTTAAAACACATTTCCCGCCTTCTCATTTTACAATACGTAGGCAGACAATACAACAATAATCCTTAATTAAATTCTTTTACCATTACAGCATGCAGTATTAGCTTCTCATTTACCTTTTTCATACATCAATAATTACCACAATTACACAACACTTCATATTTTACATTTCAAAGCCTACTCATCATTAAACAATTCTTCAACCCATTAAAGAACAAATTCTTCTATTCAATAGAACCTCATTTGTTTCAATATTCACAAGTGCTAGAGTTTTTTTAAAACGGAGTTTCTTTCATAGTAAAATGTTCTTTTCCTACAGTCATAGACTCGAAACGGATGCTTAATTTATTAGCGGGAATCTTAAAACGTCTATGTAAATAGGGTTCTTAGCTATCAATAACAAAATATGTATAGGTATTAGTTGGCTAGCATATTATATTTTTGTTGTCAATGGAATCTAGTTTCATTCCATTACGAATCTATTTTCGGACAATGTTCGACTCTAATTTAATTAATGCCATTGAATAACTGTAACTGTTGAAACTGTCTGTTGTCATTCCGCTAGGGGTGACTAGAGCCTCTGCAGAGCTGCCTCCGTCTCTTCCCATTCTTTGATAGCACTTTCAATTCATGCTTTCCAATTATCGCATGAATCGAAGTCCTAATAAATTCACCGATGAACAGGTTAAAATTCAGTGAGTACAATTCAATATCCACGTTAAAATATGTAACCTTGGAAATGCTTGCTTCTGGCAGTGGGCTTAGAGCTTCCACCTCCATCATAATGCAATTAAACCATTACGAAATCAGAGACGAGCATTCCTAGAAGGCAAGAGAAACCATCCCAGGTGTTGGAGGGGCGATGCGATGGGCGGATAAATATCCGAGCAAGATCATAATATAACTGCATTTATAACGTAATCAGGTAATGGAGGAAGAATTATGACTGATTGGACGGTGAAGCCTGATAGAAATCTACTTAAAAAGAAATTTAACTGATTTCGTCGGCCTGGCTTTGAAAGCGTCGTGAATGGGAGAAGGGATGGAAGACCAAGAATGAGGTGAGGAGGGATGCGGTGCGGCTACTGCAGGTGCCAAGCTGGAGGACCACGGCCGTGGACAGAGGCGGATGGAGGCTGAGGATAACGGAGGCCAAGGAGAGATATGGGCTAGAGACATTGAAAATGAAGTAAACTTTAAAAGTTAGGTAATGTGGTGTAGACATGAACTGCTTCAGCTCATTATCATCGTTGGTCCTTCCATATGTGAGTCTTGGCCTCATTTATAAACCACTGTCAACGCTGTCTATCTCCAACGCCTTTTTTCTACACTCCTACAATTTGCCAGGTATCTTTTCAGATTTTTAAACTGTCCTGTAATGATAAAAATTCAAACTATAGAAATACGGTATTCTGGAATAATAATTAATGAGTGAATTGAGTGAAAAAAGGCTGATGTTGGCAAAAAAAAATTCAAAGGAAAAATGCAACTTAGCTACACATATAGTGTAACTTCTTGCCTGCATTATCCCCGTAGGGATCGAATGTGACGATTCGGGACCTATAAAGGAAATTTAATTGTTTTTTTTTTGGAAACGGAAATATAATAATATTAATTATTATACCTCATCAGTTCCTTGTTTTTCTTTAAAAACGTAAATTAATTTAAAAAATTAAATTTTAGATTAACTACTAACGTTTTCGACCAATATGGTCATCCTCAGGTAGTAAATTTTCTAGTAAATTAATTTAGTTATTTGAGGCTTTCGCAGTTTGAAAAAAATGATAAAACCGACACTTAAATGGTTAATCTGAATACGTGCTGATTCACTGGTTTGAGAAACTTATCATAGTAAGTGAATTAAATCTAAAGCAGCTCTCATGAAAAACTTACAAACAACAAAGTTTTCTCTCGTAGGTAACTGTAACTGTAACTCTGTCGCCATTCCGCTAGGGGTGGCCAGAGCCTCTGCAGAGTTGCATCCATTTTTTCCTATCCTTACATATCTCTTTCAATTCATTCATATCCATCACCTTTTTCATGCATTTTCTTCTTTTACGCTCACTTTGTATATCCCATTCTTTCACAATCTCCTCAATCTGATCACTCCATACTTTTCTCGGTCGTCCCTTTCCTCTTTTTCCTTTCACACTTTCTTTGTATACATACTTTGTAATACTTTGTATACATGTTTGTAATCTATAATCTAAGATTATAGATTATAGATGTGAAAGTTAAGGTACAAAAGAATTAACTTTCACATCCTCTTTCAAATTACATTCTTTTTTTACCCATTCATTCCTAACTCTATCCCTCAGAGTTTTTCCTGTCATGCTTCTCAAATGCTTCATTTCCACCGTACATACTTTACTCATTTCGCTAGGTAATAGGAAAAAGGTGCATTTATCTGAGAAACCCATGTATTTAAGCTTAATATGTCATTTATTCAGTTGTTAATGTATCGAAATGTTGGTTGCTTTACATCCTTTGTTTAGCTGCAAGAATTAAAAATACCTTGATACACACCTGGCCTGCGGATACATATTGACATACGTGAAAATAAAACATTTGAACACCAAATAAAACGCAGGATATTGTGTCCCTTTGTTGGTTTGTTTGAGCACTCCTGTGAGAAAGTATCAGGGCGACAGACAGAATGAAGAGATCTCCCATATACGTTGCTGCTGCTCCTTTTGTCTCTGCTGTTTGCATACGACAAGACCCTCTGCGCTCCCGATACCTTCGTCCATGGAAAATTGTAAGGTTCCTGGTTTGGTTGATGGCCCTGTGAAAAAATATTTCCATTTTATTTTTTAAGACAGTAAAACATCAAAATATGGATTAGAGAAGTCATTCTATTGCTTTTTTGGTTGAAAAATCTAATAAGTGAAGTGTGCAATGGACTAAGAACAAATTTGTAAATAATTCAAATAAAGCATTGTTTTGTTTTACTAAGTTTCCTCTAAGACGTTTCATAAATTGAACAAATTTGTTTTAGATTTTATTCTTGGCGTGCAAACGTCACTCTTAGATTTGACTACAGTCCTAAGCAACTATAATCTAAGTTGCAAAGGTATCTATGTGAACATTAAAGAATCTAAATTGCAAGTAAACGCGGCAACTCTTGCCGATCTTCCCCGAACAGGGGGAACATTAGCAACTTTAATATCAACTCCTATTTATTAAAATCCAAAACGTTTTTAATACATGGTTAGTGTTTTTATTCAAGTACTTCAATTGAAAATGAATGGTGACAGTTTTGGCAATGTGATGTACTTTCCTTTGATGTTTTGTCATAGTGATGTACTGTCGTTGTGATGTTCTGCCCTTGCAGTGACAGCAGTCACGAAACGGCGCTATACAAATCATCATCATCATTCTGGTATGTGGTGTTCTGTCATGTGTCGTTATATCATGTGTCATTTTGTCACTGAGTCGTTCTATCATTTGTATTTTGGTGTATTTTAGAGATCAAATTATTTTTTTGAAAAAATACAAAAAGGTTAAAATAGCTCATGCACCTCTTGTCTGATATCAGGAGCGCATAAGGTAGTAAGGGCTAGGAGCGGTGTGCGGGTAGGAGAGAGGTGCGGGGGAACGCTCGCACCTGTCGCTGGATCCCACGGAACAGATTGCGAAAGGACGGGCAACCTCTTACCTCTTCCTCCGGTCTGCCAGCCTGATACATCCAAGGGAAGATCCAAAGGGATTCAGTTCATCACGCCTTATCGAATATTTATTTTACAACGTTGATGGATGCGTATCTCTCTCAGAGCTTTTCAATAAATAAAAATAAAATCATCAGCGGTATCGCTTACTTTACCTCCGAGTATAAAACTCCTCTCAATCGCGTAACTAAAAAGATGTATGGAATTGGCAACAGCATCCCTTGTGAGTGATTAAGTTGTGATGTATTTAAACAAATGAGGGGAGTTTACACAATATTTGAAAACATTGATGTGCCGAAGTGGTGTATCATTTCATGCTACAAAGAACTTTTACTCTAGATGATAGTGAACGTAACTAAGCTTCACATATATTGAAACTTCTAGCCGTGTTCTCCCCGAAGGAGTTGCATGTGGCGAGTAGAACCTATTTATTTTTACAGTAAGGGGGCCGGCCTCACGCCGACCACTTCACTTGAAGCACGGGGCTTTCCCAGCTCCCGAGGGGGCTGGTTCTCATTTCTTGGTGAGGCTGATAAAACCTTGCCTGTTTTGGGTTTGAAATAAACACCGAAACAGGAAATAATTTCTGACACCCTCGATGGAAATCGAACCCTTGCTCTCGGCATAGAGTGCAAGCATTCTACCAACTGAAACATCGATCTGACTTTTTACGAGCTAGGTCTTAAAACGTCGCTACAAAGCGACAATTCTCAAGCAAACCCCAATTGCTGTAAGGCTGGCTGGAATTTTTATGACAGGTCTTTGGCAAAGGCACTGTGAGTTTAATACTCGTATACCTCATTTCTAAGCCACCGCAACCAGCACTCCTTAACCTAAACCTTACTTAGTTAAGTTTAATAGGTACAGAGTAATTATTCCAATTTTTGTAGGTGCAGGGCCTGCAGAACTTTCCTACATGATCCCACGTATCTTCAACTCGTCCCCTTAGTGCTTGTTTGTTTTATGTCCATCAGAGGTTTATTCCTTGACTTATAGGTTGGTATGAGGCTGACCACCCATACTGTAAAAAATGGTTCACTTTGCCAATGTCACCCCTGTTTCAGGGAATGTCGGCAAGAGTTGCAGGGCTTATGTTCATTTGAGGTTTGGAATTTATTTGTAAGTACACAATCAGCATTTGTAAGCGCGAACTTGACTGATAGGTTGGTACGAGGCTGACCACCCGTGCTGTAAAAATCGGTTCACTTTTGCCAATGCCACCCCGGTTCAGGGAACGGCGGCAGGAGTTGCAAGGTTTATGTCCATGTGAGGTTTTCTTTATTTGTATGTACACATGCAGAATGTGTAGGCGCGAACCTACATGTGCCTGTCTGTAGGCATGCATTATATATGAGCCTTAAAAGCTTACATATCCTTGCAGCTTAGATTATAAATAGAACTACACGTCTTTGTTTGTGGGCATACATCTGAGAGCTTTGAATGAATATATCCTTGCAACTTAGATTATAGATTATAGATTATAGAGGTAATGTCACATGAGCAATGTTTGTATGTGTACTGGACCAATGTGTCTTATGAAAACTGGAAAGTGCGTTTAAATATATTCATAACGACTCTCACAGTATCGTATTTAACGTTTTTTTTTCTTAGCTCAGATTGTGTAGGATGTGATTCTTAAGACAATTCCATTGAAGGTCATCTTTGAATCAAATCGCCACCTTCTAATCTAATCTAATCTAATCTAAGTTGCAAGGATATGTTACATTGAAGATTCACATTACATGCATTCTCACAACCAGACACGTACAAGTTCGCGCTTGCACATGCCTCATGTGAACCTACAACATAAAAATCAAATCTCAAATGGACATACACCCTGCAACTCTTGCCGTCCTTCCCTGAGACAGGGGTGACATTGGCAAAGTGAACCATTTTTACAGCATGGGTGGTCAGCCGCATACCAACCTATAAGTCAAGGAACACACACACACGACAAATTACATTTTATACATCATTAAATAATAATATTCAAATACAAAATATCCATTTACAAACAAAAACAAATTCCAATTTAATAAACCCTATTCGCCAACATTACAGATCAACCGCCATTTCTTTCTGTCCTTACATACTTCTTTCATTTCTTCCAGAGTCATAACCTTCTTCATACAAGCTCTTCTTTTATTATGACTCTGGATATTCCATTCATTCGCAATTTCGGATATTTGGTCCATCCATACCTTTCTCGGTCTTCCTCTACCACGACATCCATCTATTCTACCAACATATACTTTCTTCGTCAGTCTTTCCTCATTCATTCTCTCCATATGCCCAAACCATCTTAACAAACTTCTTTTAATCTTCACTTTCACACTTTCTCTTGCACCACGTAAAATTAAATATGTGCTGATTCACCTATTTGAGAAATCGTGGATGATACATTTTATTGGGTGTAACTTTTCATAGCAAGTGAACTAAATCTAAGGCAGTGCTCATGATAAAGCCCTTAAGTACAGGATTCTCACACGTTTTTTTAGGAGTTTCTCTCTTGAAAAATAGGAAAAAACCTACATTTATTTAAGAAACCTATGCCAGCTTAGTATGTCACTTATTTTGTTTCATCTTTCCGGTCCGTAGTCCAGTGGTAAGTAACACTTCGGACTTGTAAATGGAAGGTTTTGGGTTCGAATCCCGGCGGAGCACAAAATATATACCTACCATTTATATTTTCAAATATTCTCTTCGCTTGGTTGATGAATATATAAAAACTTTACCAAAGACTAGTCACCAAAATGCTTATGCAGCCTTACAGCAACTGGGTCTTGCTTGAGTATTGGCACTTTGTAGCGACGACCAAGCTCGTAAGCCCCTACGTAAACCCCTACTATTCTTAGGCATTTTAGTCGTCCGTTGAGTCCACGCTTTGACAAACTAATGATGCATTTATATGAAGACCTGTCAGTCCAAAATGGCCGCAAGTGAACAGCTGATTAGTCTTCATACAAATATTACCAAAATTCGGTAGGTAAGAATGGCCGTGGAGATGAGACTTCCAGCCCAGGCATCATTAGTTTGTCAAAATGTGGGCTCAACGGACAAACAAAATATCTGCGAATAGCACTGCTAGTCTCTAAAATTAATCTAATTTAGAGAGTCTCCCGCAGTGTAACCTTCAAGGTATCGAAATGGTAGGTAAGCCAAACAAGCAACGGGGGGACGAACTGCCTAAAAACGGTCAAAACAGTTGGACGAAGTTGAAGCTCGCATCTCTAGAGACAGTAATTAAAACATTAGCATTCCTCTGTCACGTCCGACCTCTGCCAGTGAGGGAAGGAGATGAAGGTGGTTGTGAGTGGTGACCTTATTCTCCCATTGCGCGCCGACCTCGGTGACCTCCGGCCGCACAGACGATCAGCTTTCTTAGCCATCCTCGTTCTTCGTCTGCGCAGAGTACGTCTCTTACATGCTTGCTTACACATTCGCTATGAAACACATGCCCGCATTAAGACCAACAAGTTCAAGGGCATCTCATACCATGAAACTATTTTATACGTATTGTTTTTCAAGTTCAAATATTTTGAAAATCAAAATACTGGTCTTCTTTTAGAGTATTTATTTCCCATTATATTTATTTTTTACAATTCACATTTATTTATTTTAAAGAATGGTTAAGGTTCACTTACACTGTATTTTGTGTTTAATAGTAGAGTGTCGTATGATGACTGACTCCTGCAAGCCGTACGCGGCTTTTTATACTCCAGCGATAGTAGTTGCTAGAGGCCAATTTTGCTGGAACCTTCGAGAGAACGGTCTTCTAAAAGCTTCGAGTACATAATTATGAATATCTCTTTACCCTAGGTACTTATAATAATTAATCCTACTTATATACAACTCTCATCAGCTATAAATGATATACCTACCTACCTAAATATTTATGTGTATTGGCTATTTACATAACAGTATAAATGGAATAAGAGTTTTAGACGTACGCGTACGGATCTGTTTCTGTGGACTATTGGAGCTGGAGCTTTCAGACGTTTAGATGATGATGTTGAAAAACATAACATTTTCATCTACATCATCTTCATACTGACAAAGCCCAACGCAGACATGAGCGAAACGTCCGGAAGTTGAAGTTCTAGCTCCGATTGTCTTTGGCAGCAGATTTTTTTATTTATTTATTAAGAAAGACACCAATAGAACAGTGTCAATTTTTGTACAAATAAAACATGATACACATAAGTCATCAATGATCCAGTGATGGTGTCTGTCACATAAAAACAGATGCTAGTTAGCAAATCTCCTGTATTTGTGGAGTCCGAAAATTTGAAGTTTCTCTAGAAAACGGGATTTAATTCGTTAACGTAATTAAAATCCCAATTTATTGACAAAAGTCAGTCACCCAGCGGAGTGATACCACAATTTTCCCCTACTTTTTTGTTCAGACTCCATTTCATTCTGTTCGATCGATAGCTCAGTTTCTGAAGTCTTTGGCTCGAACCCAAGGGTTGGTGTCTATTTGTAGGCATACATTTATATCTTTGCAACTTAGATTTTGGATAATGATTTATTGACAATGATTAATTCTTAAATTTTTTCGACATAAGCATCTTCTGAATCCCCTCCTGTTGAATAATTCCTATCACAGGGTCGCACAAGGCAGTAGAGAGCCAGTAACGTGTACATACAAGTTAGTATAGACTTGCATTACCGGGGAGCACTGTGAGCTCGCTCACATCTAGAAAGTAGACAAGTCTTTTAGGGCAGTTGGTAAGTAGCAAGTGATACGTTGACAAGTGTCAAGAAGAAAATAATTTAAAAGTACATTCCTTACATTTTTCCATAAAAAAGTGCGGTTGATCAAGGAGAGGAAGACCCACCCCGAGTTGTCGTACCATTGATGGTATTTTTCTTTTTTTGATTGTTGGCAGGCTCTTTCCAAGAACGAATATGCAGGAGTCGTTGGGTTTGGTTTGTTTTTTGTTGATAGTGGGCCTATAAAGTCTCTAGAAATGAGTAGATACGTAGGTAGGTACCGAATAATAGTTGGTATTTGTTCGAGATAAATCAACTGTTGAATCTAATATTCTGCTAAAGTCTAGCAGGGTGGTATGTAACAATTCTCCAAGTTTCGAGGATGTGCTTGACGATCTGTATTAATCAGGGCCAGAATCGGTGGGAGAGTCAGAAATCAATCCACCGTTGTACTATACTGTGTAAATGTAACTCATAAAATAAATAAACCTCAGTTTCAATTTAATAGAACCCGCTTAAAAACATAACAAAATATTCACTAGTGAACTGTATAAATTCTGAAAGCGTAGTTTATTCTGGCACATAGTTCTATTACTTGCTGTACTTTGTCTACTGTTCCGGTGTGTGCAGCCTCCATGGAGAGATGGGTACCAGCTTATGAAGCACCGAGGACGGGTTCGTGACTCCACTTTTCTGGGTTATGCCTCTGATTAGAGTGCACTTCCGAACGGACGGTCTGTTTTAATTTTAGAGTTCATCTCCATGCCCAGGTACACAGAAATTAATCTCGGAGCAGCCAAATTATGTGAGAAAGATGCTTCTTCAATAATAATATGTTCCTACTTACAATCTGATGATTTATAATCTGTGCCTATTTCGAAATATTGAAATTTTCTGATTTATTGAATAAAAGATTAGGGATTTAAAAAAGTTACCTTGCTTACCATTTTGTTTCTTTTCTTCTTGCCGGTCCGTCGTTCAGTGGCAACACTTCGGACTCTGAATGAGAAGGTTGTGGGTTCAATTCCCGGCGGACCACAAAAAATATACCATTTATATTTCCAAATTTGCTCTTCGCTGGGTTGAAAAGTTCATAAACCTTTACTAATGACCGGTCACCAAAGGTCCATCCAGCCTTACAGCAACTGGGTCTTGCTTGAGAATTGGCGCTTTGTAGCGACGACGACCAAGCTCGTAAAAAGGTCGATAGCTCAATTGGTAGAATGCTTGCATTCCATGCCGAGAGCAAGGGTTCGATCTCAAGGTTTACACAGCCTTCGCAATAAATGAGAACCAGCCCTCTCGGGAGCTGGGAAACCCCCGCTTCAACTGAAGTGATTGGTGTAAGGCCGGCCCCCTTACCTGTAAAAATAAATAGGTCCCGAATCGTCACAAGCGACCCCTTCGGGGAGAACGCAGGCAAGAAGTTACGCAATATGTGTAGCTTAGTTGCGTTAGTTGCGTTTTGCATGAAATGCAAGCATTCTACCACCTGAACTATCGTCAGCAAAAATAAAATGTACATTTTATTAGCACGAAAATAAAAATAATTAAGAAAACCATGTTTCTCAGAATCATAAAAAATCCCTCAACCAAAAATTTCACAGCTTCATAAAATGCCCAAAAAAAAGTGGGCAATTTTTTTGTTTTGGTTGATATTAAAATTAAAAATTAAAAATCAACTTTGAAAAAGTATAGGATGTGATGTTTGGATCTGATGGTAGTGTATTGATAAGAGTTTAATTTGTTTCACTAATTAGAAATGCAGGTATCTCCTGTGGAAGATGGTATCCAGTATGGAGAGACCCTCCCACCGCGGCCACCGAAGCCTCGAGAAACGACCCACAAAATATCTAATTTTATAATATCCTCAAAAGGTTGAAATCTGGAAACATAATACTCGTATTAAACATATTCAATGGGCTTCTTTTTCATCTTCTCTTACATATTCAGTATTCACTGAAGATTGGCAATCAATAATCTAAGTTGCAAAGATACATTACATTTAAGATTCATGTTAAATGCATTCCCGTAAGCAGACAGGTATGAGTTCGCGCTTACACATGCTGCATGTGGACTTTCAACACCTTCTCTCAGGGTAAGTCTCCCCTCCACTGACCCACGCCCTGTATATCCATCCCATCCGGGGATGTGTCACAGGACTCGCATGCAAAAGTTATATGAGATGCGAGTGTCAGAAGGCCCTCCCGTGAAGCTACATTTTCCCAAGTGTTTACACAAAGCAAAAGAGCTCAGAAATCACTGACAAACAAAAATGCAAAGTGATTCTGAGCGTCTTAAGTCTTAACATATGACTTAAGGCCTAAATTCGAGATGCTACTACTGAGACTGTTCGGGAGGTGCTCTCCTGACTAAGTGGCCAACCACCATAGAGGTGGGAAAGAATAAAGAAAAGAAGAAAGAATGTCGGTCTAATTAGACCGACGAGTTCTCGCCATAGCTGGCACAAAACTTGGAAAAAGCCTCAAAGTGGATTTGTTGGCCACAAAGTCCGCGTATCCAATCGGGCCGATGGCCGGTCTGACAGCGTTGAAGAGCGCCTCACGACCAGGCTGCAAGGCTTCGCAGTCCCACAGGACGTGAACTGACTTGTGGACTTACAGCATAAAAACTCAATTTCAAATGAAAATAAGCCAGCAACTCTTGCTGACCTTCCCGAAAACAAGTGTGATATTGGCACAGTAAACCATTTTTTTTACAGTATGGGTGGTCAGCCTCATACCAATCTATAAAACAAGGAATCGCCTTCGGGAAAAACGCGGCAAGAAGTAACACAATAAGTTACTTCCGACACCCTCGGTGGCGATCGATCCCTAGCCGTCTAGCTTAGAATGCAAGCATTCTGCCAACTGAGCTGTCGACCAGACTTTACGAAAATAAAAGTGAATTAGTTAAAGCCCTTATTAAAGTAATAATGAATTCCCGGGTTTAATGCCACACTAATATCAATAATTCACAGCGCAGATTAAAGGGAACCCCTTCGCGGACCGGTATTGGTCCTTCGTGGCTTGAAAACAAAGTTAAACAACATCAACCAAAGACCTGCGTGCTCCTACAATGTTTCTCAGTATCAAACGCGATTGTTGTATGGACCAATGTAAATGTGGACAGGACACACTGGTGCAATGTGTGAAGCAAGAAAAATTGTTCTGGAAAGATCACCTCGAAGAAATTAGTAGAATGATATTGGAATTCCTTGATTTATAGGTTGGTATGAAGCTGGCCACCCATACTGTAAAAACAGGTTCACTCCGCCAATATCACCCCTGTTCCAGGGAAGATCGGCAAAAGTTGTAGGTTGTACGTTCATTCGAGGTTTGGATTTTAATTTGTAAGTACACATTCTATTAGGTATTATTTCTTATTTGACTGATTTAACCTGCCCTCACGCATAGTCCCCGTTAGTGCTTGTATGTTTTATGTCCATCAGAGATAATTTCACATTAGAAATGTGTGTATGTGTACTGGACCACTGAGTCTCATGAAAATTGGAAATTTATTTTAAAAATATTTAAAACAATTCTCCCTGAACACTGATTTCATATGAATCACACCTCAAGAGCCCTCGGCGAGCTTCGTCATCGCTTTAGAAAGCGACAATTCTCAAGCAAAATCCAGTTGCTGCAATGCTGGGTGAACCTTTGATGACCAGTCTTTGGCAAAGGTTTATGAATTTTTCAACAAGCGAAGAGCATATTTGAAAATATAATCGAATCCACAACCTTCCCTTTACAACTCTAAAGGGCTAACCACTAGGCTACGGACCGGTATGTCTATGCCTTTATTGGGAGTGTAGTGTTGTATACTGTTTCGACAATAAGCTGATATTTCGATTAGTTGCCCTCACGCGATCCTCTCATGATATAATTAAACAGAGACCCTGATTACTCTCACACTGCCGGACTCCTAACCGCCAGGATTCGGGTCCGTATGGACCAGCGAGGTATGAGAACTTTAAACTGTAAGGCCCCAGCTTCAGCTCTGATCCAGAGAGGGGACTGTGAGGCAAAGGTGGCACATGCAATAAAATAATTACCAGAGTAATTTTCTACGCTGATTTTTTTCTCGAGGTTTTTTTCAAGATGGGTACATTCCCTAAAATTGTTCTTAATCTAATTTGCAAATATATCGATACCTGAAAGCTTTATACTCTTTATCAAAGTTGCAAATATACATATAATTTAAGATTCATATTAAACGCATTCCCACAAGCAGACACGTATAAGATTGCGTTAGCACATGCCACATGTGGACCTAAAATATAAAAACTCAAATCTCAAATGAACGTAAGCACTGCAACTCTTGCTGGCCTTCCCTGAAACAGGGGTGACATTAGCATAGAGAAACATTTTTTGCGAGTGGTCAGCCTCATTCTAACCTTTAGGCCTCATTCTAACCTAACTGCTATAAGTCAAAGGCAAAACTGAATAAGTGACATATTATGCTAGCATGGGTTTCTCAGATAAACGCAGCATTTTTCCTATTTTCTACGAGAGAAAACACTAAAAAAGTGTGAAAATCCTGCAGTTTAGAGGTTTTTCATTAGCTTTTCCTTACAATTAGTTCACTTACCATGAAAAGTTACGCCCAATAAATTATTTTATCTTTTAAATAAATCTACACAAGCAGATACGTGTTAGTTTTCAAAAAGATATACATACTGCATGTGTACTTATTAAATTAAAATAAAAGCAAAATCTTACATGAACATAAACCCAGCAACTCATGCCAAAACACTTCTACTGAAGTAGTTAGCGTAAGATCGGTCTCCTTGAAACTGTGAAAACTGTGAAAAGAATAAGGTTCCATACAGCGTATGGTACCTCTTCGGGGTCCGGAGACCGGTTCGCAGTCTAGTGGTTAACACTTCTGACTCGTAAATGGAAGGTTGTGGGTTCGAATCCCGGCGGAGCAAAAAAAAATACCATTTAGATTTTCAAATATTATGCTCTTCGCTGGGTAAAAAATCATATACCTTTACCAAAGACCGGTCACTAAAGGTCCATCCAGCCTTACAGCAACTGGGTCTTGCTTGAGAATTGGTACTTTGTACAACGATGACCAAGCTCGCAGAGGGCTCTTGAGGTGTAATACACAAAACAGGGCTCACTAAATAAATCATCCTAATATTATTAACGCGGTAAGAAGTTTCACTGTATATACAGCTTTGTTGTGTTGCGTGTATTTTACAAAACATTTTTTAAGTTAACTAATCTGGTCACGCCGCCCTTGTCTGGCTTGTTCTCATCCATGTCTTCCTAGACCATGGCCGTGACCGACCACTTCATATTCTAGTTGTCTGTAATCTCGCCTTATTGTTTTTATGCCCATTATTTGTTATTATTGGCTATTAAATGGGCCCTCTCCACCCCTTACCCCTGCTTCCACAGACCGGCAGCCGACCTTTCCTTTCGGGGTCAGGATAATCCGTTTTTTTTTGGCCGGTCCGGCATTTTTGGGTTTACGGTCACGTACGATTTTATTTTCATGAATCACATAATGAATAGATCGGTTTATTGGATTCACAGGCCTTATAAATATTCCTTGACTTATAGGTTGGTATGAGGCTGACCACCCATACTGTAAAAAATGGTTCACTTTGCCAATGTCACCCCTGTTTCAGGGAATGTCGGCAAGAGTTGCAGGGCTTATATTCATTTGAGGTTTGGATTTTATTTGTAAGTACACAATCAGCATTTGTAAGCGCGAACTACACGTGTTTGTTTGTGGGCATACATCTGAGAGCTTTGAAAGAATATATCCTTGCAACTTAGATTATTATTATTATTATTATTATTATTATTATTATTACAGGCGAGCAATCCACGGAGGCAAAAGTAGGCAAAAAATTGAAGTTAAAAATATATATATTTTCATTGCTTGGTTTAAGCCTTAATTACGGTTGCTTGATATATTTACAGTCATAAATACTACCCAGTTAGGCAATTAAACTTTTCGGGTATTATGCGAATTTCACATTATTATCGACGTATCGTTGGCAACGTAGCCAACGTTTTCATGAGACAAGTTATGTGCAGAACGACGGAAGATGAACTGATTGTTTTAATGAACAAGAATTGTCACAAATCACTGCGTGCCCTGGGCAAGAGATAGAAATTCATCCTCAGTCGTCGTGCAGAGAGGGTGGTTCCTGAAGAGGTTGGCTACGTCGCCAACAAAACGTCGAGAATGATGTAAATTCTCCCATAACGGCTTCGAAATATTCGAAAAATTTAATTACCTTAGTTTGCATATTAACACAGAAAATTCATCATTATTATAAAAAAAACATGATGTTTTTTACTCGTTACAGGTTTTTAAACTTTCTTCAAAAAAGGATAATCCTTTAAATTGGGAAGTTTGTTAATGTTCACTTTTAATGAACTCGCAACAAGTTCCATGCATAAAAAAGTGTGACGTCACACGACCGGGTTGCTAGGAAAAAGGCAAAAGAATATTTTCTTACATTTTTTTTTTTTTAAAAAATCCTGTGCGGGAGACTCCCTAGATTCTAAAGACTCTAGGGGTCTATGTCACTTGTTGTAGTGCTGCAGAGGTGTACGAGCTTGGTCGTCGCTACAAAGCGCCAATACTCAAGCAAGACCCAGTTGCTGTAAGGCTGGATGGACCTTTTGGTGACCGGTCATTGGTAAAGGTTTATGAATTTTTCAACCCAGCGAAGAGCACATTCGAAATATAAATAGTATATTTTTGTGCTCCGCCGGGATCCGAATCCACAACCTTCCATTTACGAGTCCGAAGTGTTGCCACTACGGACTACGGACCGGTCCTAGATGCCAACGACACGCGGTGTACCTGAGCGGTTACCCATCCAAGCACTGACCACGCCCAATGTTGCTTAACTTCGGTGATCTATGGGAACCGGTGCTTTCAACATGGCTAACGTCGTTGACGTTACTGTTTGCTAACAACCAATAATCAAATAAACTTACACCCTGCAACTGTTTCCGACCTTCCCTGAAACAGGGTGACATTGGCAAAGTGAACCATTTTCTACAACGTTGGTGGGCAGCCGTTGTAATTTTTTAATATCGTTTTTACTTCTTTTGCATAGATGGGGAGTGACAAAATAATTCACTTTTTCATGACTACTTCTGATTTATTTTTCTACATTAAACATTGCTCGGTTTTATATCTGTGTGCACACTAAATGTATGAAAATTAAAACAAAATAAAAACACCATAATCACGTCTGATTCATGCTCCTCACAAAGCCACTTGAGATATTATTTCTGTCTGTGCAAATATTCAATAAACATATTCGCAATCTGGGCAACCAATAATTCAACTCTGAAATGCACAAACGTACCAATTTGTTAGATGGTAGTAATCATTATTCAATGTACATACTCAGCGCGGAGAAAAAAACTAGAGATGCCGCGAATATTCGTTATTATTCGGTATTACTCGACCTGATCCTTTGTAGCAGAGCTGTTAGCTGCGTAGTGTTGTGTTGTTTGTTGCGTTGACTTTGTTTTGAGACACTCAAAGGAAAAGAATATGCATTTGCAATTGCTAGTCCTCTTACCTGGAACCGTCTGCCTGATCATATGAGAGAGCTAGAGAACCATAGAAAGTTCCGGAATGCACTGAGGGCAAGAAAATTTCTGGCATCATTTGCACCAGCGCCCTTGGAGTGACTACATCACGAAACGGCGCTATAAAAAAATCACCAACTCATCATCATCATTAAGTAGCGATTGATATTGGTTTTGAAAAGAACAGGTTTTAATTGGGGTGGGAATACAGAAAATTACTGAAAGTGTTATTTTATTATTTGAAATCAAGAAATAAATACATTGTATCACTCATTACTCACAATTTTTTGTAAATTTTACATTGGAATTTTGTACTTTGTATTTGATTTTAATGTTTATCCATTCGTTCATGTCTAAAATGTTATTTGTTGTGTATATTCCTTAATTTATAGGTTGGTGTGCGGCTGACCACCCATGCTGTAGAAAATGGTTCACTTTTCCCTGTTTCAGGGAAGGTCAGCCTGTTTCAGGAAGTATGTCCATTTTAGATTTGGTTTTTAAATTGTAGGTTCAC
Source organism: Agapetus fuscipes (assembly GCA_951799405.1). Classification (NCBI taxonomy): domain Eukaryota; kingdom Metazoa; phylum Arthropoda; class Insecta; order Trichoptera; family Glossosomatidae; genus Agapetus; species Agapetus fuscipes. The sequence goes on along the minus strand of OX637364.1, from coordinate 2,164,360 downwards.
ATGCGGCATGCTCAAGCGCGAACTTGTACGTGTCTGCTTGTGAGAATGCATGTACTGTGAATCCCCAATGTTACAAATCTTTGCAACTAAGATTAGATTAGATTATATCGAATAATAATGCCGAGTTATTCGGTACTCTCCATGTGAAATGGCGACTATTCGGTATTCAAATATTCGCTGCAACCACTATTCGCGAACTCTAAAAAGAAGGACAAATAAAAAGAATAAACATTTCACGTACATCGTAATGCAAACATTAAATGCTCTTAAAAATATCTAAATAATCGGAAATTGCAACGCACGACTTGTTGAATGCCCGTAGTGATGTGAACACGACGCTAAATAACGGATTCTATTCACGAGGATATTATTCCAATGCGAATAAAAAAACTGGGAAACTTGCAGCACTTTACAGTACTTTAAAAAATATAATATATTTGTGAAGAGGAATGCAATTCACCAACCTTATGTTACGATTTACGGGTTAAATTTAATAAAAACTTAATTTATTTTAAGATTCCGTTCACATTTGATTCGATTGCAGAGTAGCTTTTTAACTGTTCAGCTCATGGCTCTGGTACTAGTCTGCGCTACAGGCAGCTTTAGGCCTTCAAACTTGCGATTGTTTTAATAACGCTAATCCGAGTGCCGATGCCTTACCCCTCGACCATATAAGCGACGTATTTATTTGGTGTAAGGCCGGCCCGCTTACCTGTAAAAATGAATAGGTTCACTCGCCACATGACCCTTTCGGGGAAAACACGGCAAGAAGTTACACAATATGTGAAGCTTAGTAACGTTAAGTTACGGAAAACGTACAGATTTCATAATGTGCGTTTTCCGCTAAGAAAAATGCAAAATCTTAGCATTTTTCTCCAGTTTTGTCACGAAAGTAAACTTTGAGATTTTATTTTTAAATATTTTATTTGCATACCAACACACTCAAGCAGGGACGTTCGTTGACATCGCGCCTCTTGAGTGCTTGTTTGTTTTATCTCCAACATAAGTAATTTCACATAAGCAACGTTAATTAATATATGTACTGGATCAATGTGTCTGATGAATGCTGGAAATTGATTTTGAAAATTCTAAATTAACTCTTACATAATCAATAATGTTTTAAGTATTTTTCTTACCGCAGATTGTGTAGAATGTGATTCTTAAGACAATTTTATTTAAAGGTCATATTTGCATCAAACGGTAAATAAGCATATGTGACAGTGAAGACATCGTCAGATGGAGCAGGAAGAGGAGACGGTTCTGGAGGTACCATATAGACCGCATGAACAAAGGAAGGATAGAGCGAGTCGTGGCACAGGAGATACCGAACGGTCAGCATCTACTAGGTAACCCTCCCAAAAGCTGGTCTTCTGCATCAAAAGAGAGAGTTCCACAATAAACAGATCCTAGATCTATAAAAAGAGGAAAAAGAAGTAGAAGAAGGTAGATAAGCTAAAGAAGCACTGAGGGAACGATCGCTGCTCCAAAGTGACAACCACAACACAAGCATGAAGAGTCCTCAGCGTTCCCATGGTTGTGACTCAGCCGCGTCATTTGTATGCGAGAAATGTCTGTCAGCGTAATATTTGCACACTGACAATCTGTTTAAAACTGTCCACACACACACCGGGCACTGCAGGAAAGTGGTTCCACGGCAAATTGGTCACAGAGAACCCGACCACAGACCGCTTGGCCATGGACAAATCGGTTACAGTTCGTCCACTCGACTTCTAATTTAATAAGACAGCTCCACAGACAGCTCCATCACAGAAAACTTCGAATAATTCAAAATAATAGGTTATATGAAGCTGACGCCCCACGGTATTCACTTGGTTCACTTTTGATCCTGCCACCCTGTTTGAGTTGCAAAGTTGATGTTCATGTGAGGTTTGGATTTTATTCCTTGACTTATAGGTTGGTATGAGGCTGATCAGCCATACTGTAAAAAATGATTCACTTTGCCAATGTCACCCCTGTGTCAGGGAAGGTCGGCAAAATTTGTAGGGTTTATGTTAATTTGAGGTTTGGGTTTTATTTGTAAGTACACATTCAGCATTTGTAAGCGCAAACTACACGTGTTTGCTTGTGGGCATGCATTTGATATGAGCTTCAAATGTTAATATATCTTTGCAACTTAGATTATAAATTATGGGAAACAAGTTTTCTGTCAAAGCTTTAAAAGTCTGTGGACCTATGTTGTATGTTACCGAAATGTCGTGTGGACGAAGTGTTGTTCCACCAATTTGTCAATGGACGAGCTGCCTGCGGACGAGTTATCTTTGACCGATTTGCCGTGCCACGCAGGAAAGCAACGTCCAAACATTACATTTACTTCTGTTTAATGACCCATTGTTTAGATTCCGTGAACAAGGATGTTTCAGGATTATGACACGTTTAACTGTGTTCCCACACCAACACCGAAAATTGCTATTTCGTAATATCTGCAATTTCCCATAAGTACATTAGCTGTCACCTAACTGCTGTTAAACATTACGCAAGAATAAACAGTAAAAAAACAGAATCTAACAAAAAAACAATTTAGAATTTCAACTGACAAACACATACATGAAGAAGTAAAATAGGTGGTTTAATACCCCACAGTTTTACATACATAGAAAACTTATACGTAGAGTGTCATCATTTTTCAGACTTAAATCCCGAGTGTACCCACACATACATCACAGTCTCATCAAGATCATCTTCATCATTTCACTTTCACGCTGAAGAGAAGCCCGTCGTAGACATGGGAAAAAGGTCCGGAAGCTCCAGCTCCCACAGGTCACGGCAACAGATCCTGGACAGCAAATCTCCAGCATCAAATTAGTATTACTAATGATGCTCTTGGGTACAATTAGCCTATTGAGCATCTTCTTCTTAATGTGGCCTGTTAGATGCCCACGACATTGGTGATCACCTCAGCTAACATTTCTCTGTCCTGTGTCCTTCAAAACCGCTCCTCAACTTTTTGGATGCCGGTCCACTCCCTTATAACTTCTGTATCGATTACATGTTTGTCCAGGGAGTGTTCGGCGACAGAGCCATATTTCAAATGCATATGGCATTGAAGAATCAAATACAAGTAGCTTTTGAGCGGATGATTGAATAAAAACTCATCATTATCTTATAAAAGGAGTAAGTAATGCCTGGTGTGCCAGCCATCTGTCTCTGTTGGTTGCCATCGTCTTGAGCTGCGAATAGGACGAGACATCTGTGAGCCGCTTCGTTTTAAAACCTGGAAGTATAAAGTTCTTGGGCAATTTCTTGTTCGTCTTCCCAAGATTTCTCTTTGAAAGATGTTGCTTAGATAGGTGCTATGTCTATCAAGTGTCTAATTAGTTTGATTGTCACTAGTCGATGTAAAATAGTTCAAAACAAATTGTCAATGATTGAGTTATCACTACAAGAAAAAAGGTTCTTGGTAAAGAATTTTTTGTAATCTGTAAACAAATGGTCAATTTGTACCTTAATGATCATTGATCACTGATCGATAGATTAGTAAAATAAATGTTTCGGTTCACTCCTAACTAGGTGTGGTACTTTACGAATGATTACCTACCGAAACAAATAAACAGGCTGAGTGAGAACTCGAAAATAGTTGGTCGGTGAGTAAATTCTCTTGAGTGGAGAGTTTTTCTGTGAACCATTACTCACAAACATAGATCCAGGACGGATTGCATAAAATCTGAATCAAAATTACCTCACAAAACATGATGATCCGAATCAATTTATAACGTTTTTTTCGTTACCCGATATCAAATCGTTTATGCAATTATCGAATACCTACCTTTGACATTATCCCAAATCGTGTTGCTTGATAATTTATTGGACTTTACCTAACGTAACCTTGATCGAGCATGATTTCAATCCAAATTGCTTAGTATTTGATCAGTGCATCATTATTGATCTATTATTTTTACGTAAATGCTTATTGAGTCTTTTTTTTTAATTCCACAATGTTGACGTCAGATCATTGGAATTCTTCATCTTCTTCTTTTTAAGCTGTCTCCATCCACTCCTGGACTTGGATTATTGAAATATTATTGTCACCTTTCTGCTGAACGCTTTTGTTCATTTTTACAACCCTGTTAGCCATTTCTCTTTTTCGATTCTTTTTGGCCAGTAACATGTGCCTCAAAAATGAACCTTGAGAGTTGTAAACAGAAATTGAATGAATTTGTAATATGGTTCTTGGGGAAAATCTTAGCAGTCCCATGGATGGCTAAGAAGAAGTGTGCAGATTTTGTAATAGCTGGAGATTGTGTGTTGGTATCCGTCCATTCTGTGCCAATGACAAAATCGTGCAGTTATTTTGTCACATTGAACGTAAGGTCGGTATGACCTTGAAAGGTAGACTTAAATGTTAAAGAACAAGTACTTTAATCTACTGCTGCCTGCTGGATATCACTTTCTTTAATCCCAGATCTAGTTCTATTTCTGTAATTTTTTTATGTTTTCTTGTTGCATTATAAATTTCTCGTATAGCTTAAAATTTAGTTCGAAAGAAGACCAGCAGTAATTTTGGGGAGCGTGCTTTTACAGTGGTCGCTGGAAGGGATTGACTTTTGCCTCTGATTGCAGAGATTACCAAAATAAGTCACTGCAAAAAACATCTCAAGACAGATCATTTCCCCAAATCTTTGGAGTGACAATTTCACGAAACGTTGCCAATGAAAAAAGTCAACTGACAAAGTTAACATCTATGTTGAATGATCAATTAAAACGTGCTGGGAGGGTGAAACTTCAAAACCCACATAACTGGATTAACAGAAATATTGAAATGATAATGAAGTCAAGAAAAAAATGTAACGGAAGACCCGGTTAGTCAAAGGTTGACAAGTTTTAGAGCAGAGTGCGGTACAGCTGTACCCACCTTGCATTCTGTACGTGCGAACAATAACCATCTTGTTAACGTGGGAATGAGGTTGAAAAAAACTGAAACAAAGTCTGCGAAATACGCTCACCAGAGGTAGTGAACCACTCTGCCATGTTACAACAGCGAAGGCCAAATGGAACGAGTCAACTAATGAACTACTAATTATTATCTGTAATCAAATCGCCAATTTTAAAGTAGCTTTTACCTGACGTTTCAAAGAAATGTCACCCACGACCACTTCTTTTGTCTTATTCTTCTTTTTCGATGACCCACAGCTCATATCGAGCCTTGGCCTCCATCAGACTTCGCCTCCAGCTCATCCTGTCTACCGCTGCGGCTTTCCAGTCTGTCACCTGCAGTAGTTGGTTTGCGTCCTTCTTTACCTCATCCTCCCATCTCAGCCTGGGTCTGCCAACTCTTCTTTCCCCACCCGGATGCCCCTCAAAGATCCTTTTTGGTACTCTGCACATTCATTCATGATTCTCTGCACATGTCTGACTTATCTTAGCCTGTTTAACTAAGCACGGACAGAAAGTATGGGAGCCTCCATAGATGCTATGTAGCTCTTACTTTTCTAAATTGATACAAAAAAACTAATGCGACCACCCATAGCGAATCTTTTAAGCACAAACAGATTCGATATAAGCATCACCGATTCGACATTTGGTCTCTATCCAGTTTTCTACAGCCTACGTCATAGGTCTATAAGACAGGTCCCTCTCATTGCATATGCAAGCAATAGTTTTATGACCATACATCAGTGTCTGCTGAAGGAGAATAACTAATGGGCTCCCTTCTAATTACCGCATCTCTGCTCGATACGGAACAGGGGAAAACAACCCGGCATTCTGTTCGTCCCGTAAAATCTAAGCATTATTGATATACAACTTCTTTACCATAAAATGTGCCCTAAGGATGTATATATTTTTTAAATCGATTTGTGAAAGGGAATGCAATCCAGCAACTTATTTTGCCTAGCCAGAAAAAGGTATTACCATTTTCAAATTTTTTTTTTATTATTTATATTTAATGAATTATGAATATATAATTACTCAATGAAATCTGTTGAATTAGGGTCGAAGTTATTGTCGATAGGACACGACACAAGCGAAGTTGGAACCGGCGTTAGTGTCAATAACGCAAATTCGAGTGCCAACGAGTGACAATTTAACATGATTTTATATTGGTTCCTTGACTTATAGTTATAGGTTGGTATGAGGTTGACCACCCATCCTGTAAAGAAAGGTAGCCTAGCCTTGTTTTAGGGAAGGTCGGCAAAAGATGCAGGACTTACGTTTATTACACATTGGATTTTCATGTAGTCACACATGGTATGTGAAAGCGCGAACTTACGTGTCTGCTTGTGAGAATGCATGTAACATTAATCTTATATATGCCTAATATAGCAACTTAGAAAACAGATCATACATTTAAAAGGCACCGTTTTTGCGTGTGTCACACCTCAATGGCCTTAATTAGATTTTTATAAATTTGCTGTTTCAGTGCTCCCTTAAAAATGTAAACAGATGGCAGTCCGTTCCACTTCCATCTGTCTCACAATCCGTAAAACACGGTCCCCAAAATTAGTCGCAGTATCGACTGGGTTGTAAAACAACATTTCGCAAGCCATGCGTCATCCAGTCGAGTTGCTAAAAAAAATGTCAATTTACAAAGAGTAAAATTATATCAAAAATAAAAAAATAACGTTACGGACCCCTGGCTTTTTTTGATAATCGTAGTTCTACATTATAGACCCCGCCTAGGAAGCGAAGGTCAGCTATGAGGTCAAATTAATCTCCATCCTGCCTCTCAGGAAGACCCATAAGGATTTATAGGGTCCAAGAGGAAGACCCAAGGTATTGGAACTCCAATGGTCTTGAAATAGGGATGCCCATCAATGTAAACAACATTTTAAATTAATTAGATTGGTTATTAATGCCACTGAAGGTCATTGTAGTATGAATGCTAGTTTGTATCACGTATTTTAGTTACCGTGGCTTATTACGTGCAGTGGCATACAATACTTTTTTAAAATAAATATTAACAATACAACATATGCGTGTGTTAAAACCGTGTTACACTAAAAAGAAATAAATTATTAGGTATCGATAACTCAGTTGGTAGAGTGATTGCATTCCATGCCATGAGCTCGGGTTTGAATTCGGCCGAGCTTAGCTACACATATAGTTCAATTTCTTGTCGCGTTCTCCCCGAACGGTTTGGGCTTACACCAACCACTTCAGTTGAAGTGGTGGTCTCCCAGCTTCCGAGTGGGCTGGTTCTCATTTTTTTGTGAAAGCTGAGTAAACCATGCCGGTATTTTATTTTGGTTTTGAAATAAACACCGAAACGGGAAACCCTTTCTAGCATCCTCGCCTCGGTGGGGCTCAAGCCTCAGCTCTCGGCATGGAATGAAAGCACTCTACCAACTGACCTATCGACGGGTCTGGATATAAGAATTGATTATAAAAACAAGTAGATACCACGTGGAGAGTATGAAAACGGATTCCCAGCTGGAGGTGGAGAGGTGCCCTTAGGTAGGACCCACCAACAGATATTAATTGAAATATTCTGTTTGAGATGCAGCGTGCTTAGGCAGGGCTAAGAAAAAACTGAAACTAATCAATTTATTTAATAATTGAAAACAGTTTTTTCATATTATGTATCTCGAAAACTGTTCACATTATCTTAACTAATTTTCGTACGTTTTCTAGAGATTCTATAATTTTATAATTATAAAGAAAAAAAAACAATGTGTAACGAAAAATACGTGTTTTTGTAAATATTTTTTGTGGCTTCATTTTTTAAGTAATGTAAAGAATTTTAACTTTATAATTTAGATAAAAAACAATTAAAACGCATGATTTTTTAAGTAATGACCATTAAGTATAAAAGACAACTTTAAAAAACAACGGTCAATTTTTGGTAAGAGCCCTCTTAAGAGGGTGTGCTTGTTGGATGCATTGTCCATGCATTTAATTAGAATATTAAATGCTAATGTATCTATGCAACTTAGATTAAATATTATAGATATATTATCAAGTCTGTGACTAAGCATTTGACATAATTAATTAAAAATTAATACAATTACAATAATTTATAAAAACTGGTATTTTATCTTAATTCGTAAATCGAATTTTTGTAAACGTAAAACTTGTCGTTTTAAAATTTAATGAACAATAAATAATTAACCTTTAGGGCGTGATTATCAAATGAAGTCATTTCGTTTAATTAAATTAATTAATATTAAAACCTCAGGTCAAAAAGTTACTTATGATAAAATCAATGATAACCATGGTTTATTTGGTTTTCATAGTTTTATTATTATGTGATGTTTTACAAAAAAACTTTTCCCTTTGGGAAAACTGAAAATCCACCACCTCAGGGGTTGGGGTAAGGCTGGCTGCCTTCTTCTTCTTCTTTATGTGTCCTATCAGATCCTCCCAAAGATTGCAATCGCCTTGGCGAGGTTCCATGTTAGAACAGTGACAAAACGACACATGCCAGAACAACACATGACGGAACGACACATGACAGTACATTACATGACAAAACATCACATCTAAATCTAAATCTAAGTTGCAAAGATATGTATCATTTGAGGTTCACATTAAATGCATTCCAACAAGCAGACACGCATAATTTCGCGCTCACACATGCCGCATGCGGACCTACAATATAAAAACTCAATCTCAAATGAACATAAGCCCTGCAACTCTTACCGACCTTCCCTGAAACAGAGGTAACATTGGCAAAGTGAACCATTTTTTCAAAATACCTTTAGATAACAGAACATTCCATAAATGATAACTGTGTTGTTTGTGATTTTTGTCATTGTAATGTATTTTCCTGTGATGTATTGTCGTAATTATATTTTGTCATTTGTTGTTCTGTCATATGTCGTTCTGTCATGTGCTTTTCTGTCATGTGTCGTTCTGTCATGTGTAGTTTTGTCACTGTGTCGTCTTACCATGGAACCCCCTGAAACAGGGGTAACATTGGAAAAGTGAACCATGTTTGGTCAGCCTCATACCAACCTATAAGTCAAGGAATAGCTTGATATGAAAATTTCGGATATTATTTTTCCGTACTGACTTCCTTGCCTGAGCTGCAAAACATTCAATTCCCAACAAAAATTTAACGAATTAATTTAAGAGGAATATTATTTCGTATTTTGACTAAATATTTTTTTTTTGAACTTGAAAATAAAGCTTAAATATGATTTAAGCTGTTAAGTTAAACTAATTTAAAGTAAAACCGATTTCATACTGATACATTACGAAATCCACAAATAAGTTTTTAAATACATTTAAATTATTCAAAATGGCGATCAGTTTCGAGCAAATTATTGTTTCCCAGATGGCTAATTAATTTTCCAATAAAATGACTAATCAATAATTAAAATTTTATCATTTTAAATTATACTAGTTATAACATTAAACATAATTAAGTTCTTCTAATTATTTTAAAACAGGTCCATCGCTAATTTTCATACGTCATCCACAAATTATTGGATAATTGATTTAAAATGATTTTTCTAGATTTTGGAAAGAAGTCGTTATTTATGTGTATTCGAGGATATATTTTTGTTAGTCAAATAAATCAACCAATTCAGTTATGAAAATCAAAGTCCATATTCCCGAGGCGGACTGCATTAGCGAATATATATATTTTTTTATTTCCGCACATAAGGAATCGAACCCACTACCTTCCTAAATCGAGCCTGAGCAAGATTTCCTTATGAATGGACTAATTGTGAACATTGTGACGTCATATAGTATTTTGAAATATGTGAGTTTTTAAGAATCCCAGTCACATAAAAAACTGATGTTTGTCCGACAAAAACAAAAAAAAATTGCAGTTCATTTGAAAAAAAACATGCTAACCGGTTTTTGATAAAGGTCGATGGATTTTTCATTATCTTTGTTTTCAAAGATTTTTGGTTCACTTTTCCAATGCCACTGCTGTCAAGAGAAATGCGGCAAGAGTTGCAGGGCTTTGGCGCATTTGAGATTTGGATTTCAATTTTGTTTGTACACATGCAGCATCTGTGTGAGATCTATAATCTACAATCTAAGTTGCAAGTTGCAAGGATATATTCATTTAAAGCTCTCAGATGTATGCCTACAAACAAACACGTGTAGTTCGCGCTTACAAATGCTGAATGTGTACTTACAAATAAAATCCAAGCCTCAAATGAACATAAACTCTACAATAATTGCCGACCTTTCCTGACTCAGGTAAAATGCAATATATATTTGCAACTTAGATCATAGACTATAGGCTTCTACAGCCCCTAGTCACATAGACGTGTGACCTTTGCACGCCGAGTAAAATATAACGCAACTAACCTACACATATACTTCTTGCCTGCGTTATCCCCGAAGAGGTATTTTTACGGGTAAGGGGGCCGGCCTCACACCAACCACTTTCACTTGAAGTGGAGGTTTCCCAGCTCCCGGGGGGGTTGGTTCTCATTTCTTGTGAAGGCTAAGTAGCCTTGAGATCGAACCCTTGCTCTCGGCATGGAATGCAAACATTCTACCAATTGAGCTATCGACCTTTTTACGAGCTTGGTCGTCGTCGCTACAAAGCTCCCATTCTCAAGCAAGACCCAATTGCTGTAAGGCTGGATGGACCTTTGGTGACCGGTCATCAAAATATACTTGTATATTTTCCAAATTCTCTTCTTGCATGCACTCTGTAATCGTTTTTTGATAAACGTGGTTGATTTTTTCTTTCCGCTCTCTGGTTGTAATAGAACCTACTACCTTCCGATAAAGACTCTGATGGGTAAGCACTAAATAAAAAACCGGTCTGTATTTTTTGTACACCAATAAAAGAATATTAGTTAGGCGTTCATAAATATTTGTTTAAATTCTCGTTTGTAAGTGTGTGTAGAAAAATGCAGCTCGGGAATTTTTAATCTCGGCGGACCGGCCCATTTCTTGTATCTAACTATTTTATTGCAATCTGGAATTTTCGGCTCCAGAATTAAACAATTCGCACCGGCGCGGTTTTAAATAAAACAATAAATCACTGGTGAAAGAGTTACGGTTGCCGGTGCGGTTGGTCGCCTAGCAACGCTGCCTTAAACAGGCTTCATTATTTCATTTTATCCCTACTAAATTTTTTTAATCAAAAAATTAAACACTGTTTTAATAATTAATTTGATTTTTTTTTTATTCTATGCAATTTAGCAGAAATCAAATTAACACACAAACCATACAAAATATTAATTTTTTGATAATAAATAAATATAGCTTCTTACTTGACTGATAGGTTGGTGTGAGGCTGACCAGCCGTGCTGTAAAAATCGGTTCACTTTTGCCAATGCCACCCCGGTTCAGGGAACGGCGGCAGGAGTTGCAAGGTTTATGTTCATGTGAGGTTTTGTTTATTTGTATGAGCCTTAAATGTTCACATATCTTTGCAGCTTAGATTATAGATAGATTAAAGGCTTCTTAACTTACTTCTTCCGGTTCTTAAGATTAAAGGCTTCCCAAACCACAATCCTCTAGGACTCTCTGTCAGTATTAGGAAGACTTTGTTGATGAGCGCTGTTTTTGTCATTTGTGTGAATCACACTTCAAAAGCCCTGCGCGAGCTTGGTCTTCGCTGCACAATGCGCCAATTCCAAGCAAGACTTAATCGCTGTAAGGTTGGATGGACCTTTGGTGACCAATCTTTGGAAAAGATCCAATGAATTTTTCATCCATACGAAAAAAATGCAACTACGCTACACATATAGTGTAATTTCTTGCTGCGTTCTCCCCGAAGGCATCAAATGTGGCGAGTGAACCTATTAAATTTTATAGGTACGGCAACAAATTTAGTGGGGATATCCCAACTCGCGCGAGGGCTGGTACTCATTTCTTGTGAAGGCTGAGTATATTTTATTTTGCGGTTTGAAATAAACACCGAAACGGAAAATCATTTCTGACACCCTCGGTGGGATTCGAACCCGAACTCACAGCATGGAATACAAGAACCTACCAACTAAGCGTTTTCAAAATAGGTTCCACTCTCCACATGCGAAAACCTTCGGGGATAACGCGGCAAGAAGTTACACTGTATTTGAAGCGTAGTTGAGTTTTTTTTTCAACAGTGACCACTAATGCTAGGCAGCGTTTCATGATATTCCATGACGGCCAATAAGTGTTGCCTTCTCTGTTGCTCAGCAGCCTTCTCGCTCTATGGGTGAGATATCACGTCCCGAGTTCTCATGGCACACACACACTCACACACACACACACACACTCACATACACACACACAAGTGACGACGGGCATTATATTATGTAAATATGTAACTGTACCCCGGTACAACATTTAAAGTTTAAACTCAACCTATACGTAGGACGAAAAATATATAAAAACTAAAACAGCGCTTACGTTGAGCGTTTCACTTTCTATGCAGTTTACAAATCAATGTTTTATACTTAGGTCCCGCGTAGCTAGGTCAATGATTATAATTACTATATAAAGTATAATCAAAGTTGCAAAGATGTATTAACATTTAAAATTCATACTAAATGCATGATGCCCACAAATAGACACACGTAAGTTCGCGCACAAATGAACTTTTGCCGACCCTCCCTGAAACAGGGTTGAGATTGGCAAACGGTGGGGTTGAATCCCACCGAGGGTGTCATATTAAATAAAATACCGGCAAGGTTTACTCAGCCTTCACAAGAAATGAGTATCAGACCCGTTGGGAACTGGGAAACCTCCACTTCAACTGAAGTGGTTGGCATAAGGTCAGCCCCCTTACCTGTAAAAATAAATATGTTCCAATCACCGCATGCGATCCCTTCGGGAAAAACGCGGCAAGATGTTACACTATATGTTTAGCACGTGGCGCTTTATTATCTTTTTAAACTACGTACTTCATTTTGCTATGATGTTATGACTCTCTGTCCTGCCTCTTGTCCTCCCAAGTGACATCACATTTTCCCCCATATTTTAAATGTGCCAAATCCATTGTATACACTAAAGCTCACCAGCACATACGGTGTTATTCACACACAGCAATCTATGGCTCAACTGCCGCCTAACTTAAATTTTCCACACAAAAAACGACGATCTATGGATCAAATGTGGATTAAATGCTTTGTGAATAACACTGATGTGGAGTACCTGTCAGTTTATACCACTACACTCAAAGGTACCTGTGTCTCTCTGTATAAATCACTGGTCACCTGGCTACACTCACACATACAAACATGATCATTCGCTCATAAGATAAATGTAAATGTTGGTTTGAATAAATAAATGTAATAGAAAAATGGAATGGAGGCCTCAGAAACAACTAAGTACAATTATTGGTAAATAATTATAATAAAACTAGGATTATTTATTCGGTGGACACTAATTTTGTATGAATCATCTCCGACTGGGAGCATATATGAAAACAAGGAACTTTTAATAATTTGTATTTCATATATTTTTTTAGAAACGAATTCTTATAAAACACTATTTTCACAAGAGATCAATTAATTTTATTTAATATTTGAGGTTTGGATTTTATTTGTAAGTACACAATCAGCATTTGTAAGCGCGAACTACACGTGTTTGTTTGTGGGCATACATCTGAGAGCTTTGAATTAATTTATCCTTGCAACTTAGATTATAGATTATAGATTATAATATTACAAACGTTTTTGATCTTGTCGATCATCTTCAGGTAAGAATTTTTATATAATGAGAAGAATTAAGGAACAACCCGCTCTAAGAAGAACCTGAAACAGTAGTTGAAAGATCGTTCTTTCGTGCAGCAATACCAAATTGCTGTGAAGATCTCCAACCTTTGAGAAGCGTATTTCTCGCAGCTACGCCGTTTGTTTGTAAGGCCTTCATTTAGTAGACTTGCAGATAATATAAATATAGCAATAACAATTTGAGACAGCACGGATTACTGGGGACAGGTCGGTGGTCGTGATGACGTCATGGCTTTTGCCTGTTCGGTCAGTCCCAAACAGATTTCAGTATTTTTAAATACAGCTGCTAGACTGATCTTTGGGATGTCCAAATTCTCTCAAATCACTCCGCTGTTGAAGGAGCTGCATTGGCTTCGTTTTCTTGAGAGGGTTTCTATCTCCATCATTCCTGGCATGTATATTTGCCCCGTTGAGGGGAGTGTGAGGGGGCAGACATTGTGGTCAACGAAATATTGATGCAGATTTGCCGTCAAATACGTTCTGATTTTGGGAACCGTGCTTTCCAAATTGTGGGACCGATGGAGTCGAACAGACTACCAACTGAAGAGAAGAATTCTGAATCTGTTAATCTGCATATTTAAGGGAGCACTGAAATCACACCTTTGTAAAATATATCATTCGTGACTCAAAAACCACTCTCTTTTATCAAGTGAAAAATTAAATACATAATCCTAATGCAATTGAAAATATAAATGGTATTTTTTTGTGCTTCGCCGGAACAAACTTCGAGTCTGAAATATTACCACTGGACTACGGACCGGCCCCGAATTGCCACATGCAACTCCTTCGGAGATAACGCATGCAACAAGTTACACTTTATGTGTAGCTAAGTTGCGTTTATCCTCATGGATGTATTAAGCTTAGATTATAGATTATAGGTAGACTAACTTCTTATTGGATGACATTTAAGATAGGACAGTGGACAGTGAACAAAGACAGTAAAGAGGCAAGTATGACCGGATACAAGTCGTAGCATTGCAAGATGACTGCTGTAAACCAGCCGCATTGTCTAGCCAAGTGGAGGCAATCACTGAAGACAGATGGATTTATTTCATTGCATGCTTCGTAAACAAACATTTATGACCGGTCATAGTCTAGCGGTTATCGACTCGGATTTGTTATTGGAACGTACCGAGTTCGAATTTATTTTATTTTCAGAAAACGGTTCGATTGATTGCTCAATTGAGTATGAATTCGAGAGTCTTAAATAGGAAAATATACGTTTCGATCTGTCTTCTTTGTATCGATTAAAAAAATATTTTTTGGGTTAAACTATACCGGCCAAAATTTTGTAAAATCAAAAAATCAACGATAAAAGTTCAATTTTCTATGGAAAAACTGATTTAATAGCGGTTTAAAAATTAAGAACTGAAAAACTGAAAACGTTATAAGAGTAATGATTATTGTGACATACCAAATCACAATTATAATCTCCGGCCAAGGGCACGCAGTGAAACGTCGAGAATAATTTAAGTTCTCCCATAACGGTTTGTCTACAATCATTTCATTACTATGTACTTATTTTAATTTTAAATATGTCACACGAACATTATTTAACAAAACAATTACATAAATCAGTCGTTTGTAGTGATTTACACACGTATGTTTACTCGGTAACTTTTAAGCTTTTGGCAGGTGATTTCTTACATTGTGTTGGATGCATTACTCCAACCCGACACCCTTTGTAAGGAGATTTATACACACAAGATCTGCATACAAATCGACTGAAATTACCAAAAAGACAATACAGGATTTAAGTCTCTAAAGTGGTGGTGGTTATTGTTAAAAAAAAAATTAACCGCGAATATGCTATTTTTACAGTCAGTAACATTCAGTAACAAAATATCTGTTATTTTTTCAGTGTGACATCACAATATTGTTGTTTTTAGAATTTGTTCTAGTCCGAGTAACGAGTAATGAGCCCACTCGTCGGGAGCTACGTTTGGATGGCTTGACTCTGGAAAATATATGCACACGCCGTATTCTTCAGTTCTTCGGACACGTTGTCCGTGGCAATGAGGATAGCCTGGAACGACTGGTTGTGATCGGTGACTTGGAGGGGAAGAGAGGAAGACGAAGATCCCCCATGCAATAGACCGATCAAGTGAAGAAAGCAGCAGGCACATCGCTGGTTGGAGCGCTCTAGGCAGCGCACTCAAGAGAGAATTGGAGAAGAGTGGTTGCTTCCACACGGGTCACAACGCTCAGCAATAAGGAACAAGATTAAGAAGAGATGACGTTGTTCCGAGTACATTTCAAGTACAGGAAAGACACTGAATGATAGAGTCCGCAATGATTGGGTGATTAACGAGTGTGGTACAAAAGAGAATTTGAGATTGAAAGTACAAAAAGCATAATGAGGTTCGGACATCTTGAAAGAATGAATTATGAACGACTAACGAAGAAAGCGTACAGTACACTTAGTACGAGTTGCAAAACTTGAGTAATGTAAAGTTTACGGCAATTATTAAAGAGTGATTTCCCCCAAAATCGCCCGTTTTTGTTTGTTTGAACTTGATTTTCTTCATCACTGTAACTCTTTTGCTAAGACCATAAAGTGTAAGAAACAAATCGGCAGATTTTGGGAGAAATCATTCTTTAATATTTTCCGTAAACTATACTTTTCTCAAGTTTTGCAACTCGTACTAAGGGTACAGAGGAAATGTCAGATTAAAGCATGGAAGGGGAAGACCGAGGCAGGAATGGATTGACCAGATAGGTGAGATTACGAAAGAATGGAACATAAGAATAATAGAAGAGTATGTATGAAGAAAGTGATGAATGTTGAAGAGATGAATAAGGACAGACAAAAGTGGAGACACATCTGCAGAGGTACTGCCACCCCTAGTGGAACGGCGGCAGAATTCAGTAACATTGCTTGTGTTTTGGAAATCCAATCAAATGCTCACATCCGGGTGGCCGAATCATAAAGTCATCAATGTGGGAACAACGAAACGTTGACACACGATTTTCAAGAATTGGGAATCTGGCAGACGTTTATTTGTATGCGCGGTCACCAGTACGGACTATCAATTAGGAGTGAATGCTTCATATCTAATCACCGTCACGACGCTGCAGTGTCGCTTGGATATTGTTACTTCTTTGGTCACAAAAGACGAATTTAATACAAATTAATATTCAAGTATATATATTGGTCACGTTTATATGACTGGTGACAAAAAATATAATTTTAGAACTCTACAAAGTGAGCTATCAATCGGATAAATAATCTTTAATCAGAATTGCAAAGAAATATGAACATTTAAAAATCATATTAAATACATGCCAACACATGCCCACAAATGCACTAAAAGCAGACAAGTGTAAGTTAACGTTACTTAGCTAAACATTCAGTGCAACTTCTTGCCGCGTTTTCCGCGAAGGGGTCGCATGTGGCTATAGGAACCTATTTACTTTTACAAGGACAGAGGCTAGCCTTACGCCGACCATTTCAGTTGTAGTGGGGGTTCTCAGCTTCTGAGGGGGCTGGTACTCATTTCTTGTGAAGGCTGAGTATGCCTTGCCGGTATTCATATTTTGGGTTTGAACTAAACCTTAATAATAATAAAAATAATCTAAGTTGCAAGGATATATTCATTCAAAGCTCTCAGATGTATGCCCACAAACAAACACGTGTAGTTCGCGCTTACAAATGCTGATTGTGTACTTACAAATAAAATCCAAACCTCAAATGAAAATAAACCTTCAATATGGAAAATTATTTGTTATATGACAGCCTTGATGGTGATCGAACCCTAACCCTCTGAGGGGGTGATTTTTAATAGAATAATGTGAATAGTTTTTTAGATAATATGAAAAAACTGAAACTAATTAATTAATTTAATTCTTGAAAACAGTTTTTTCATTTTATCGCAAAAACTATTTACATTATTATATTAAAAATCACATCACATACTAGAATTTGTATCATTCTATAATTATAAAGAAAACATATATTTCCAAAATACAAAACAACAAAATTAGAGCAAAAAAATGTAAACAATAACGTGTTTACTTTGAATATTTTTTGTGGCGTCATTTTTTAAGTTATATAAAAAAAAAAAAAAATTAAAATTAAGATAAAAAATCATTTAACACGCGTGATTTTTTTCATTTATGTCACTCTTTTACTAAGGCCATAAAGTATAAGAAACATATTTTTAAAAACAACTGTTTTTTTTTTAAAAACAACCTTAAGAAATCATTTAATTTTGATGAATGGAGAAATTTCAAAACTGCATTGCCTTGGTGGCCCATGCAAAAATATCAACTTTTTACGAAAATATGTCATTAGTAGTCTCATCTCTTCATTTGACTTGTTACCTAATACTGTCCCAGCACGCGACATGGCGTGTCCCAGAGAAATCAGCTCGTAAACGCCTATTAGGCCTCCATTCCTGCTGATCATCATATTGTGGCATCATTCAATCCATGCCACTAATCTACTTCATAGTTGTTCAATCTAAAACGTAAGCATTTACGACAAAATATTGTTAGAACTATGAGTATGTGTACATGTATCTAGGTACGCACGCCTAGCCTACCTACCTACCTACCTCCAGAACACGCTGGTGTGTGTCTAACAATCTGAAAGTGTTTCGAAAAATCCGTTATAGAAGTATATGGAATAATCTAGAACATGCAAGAATTATCTCTTTTGTACCCATATATACGAGCCGCAACGGTACCAAGAGCCGGAGACGTTTGAAACATTTTGACGCGAAGTTGATAGAGCTAGAGAAGTACTGTGTTACCGTATATTGTGCAATATAAATGCTGTTAAATGAATAAATCGTAGTTTAATTAAAAGAACCTAAGTAAAATCATAACAATTTACACAAACAAATACAAATATATAATAGAATAGGAAAATATTTTTTTGTTGTTGTTGAATTTCGTGCACAGAGGGTGCCTCCTGAAGACGTTGACTACGTCGACAATGAAACGTCGATAATAAAGTAGTTTTCATAAACTTCGTTCCAGTAAAGTTCTCCTATAGTAATTATTTCATTGATAAGGTTAAATTTCGTGCAGAGAGGGTGCCTCCTGAGGACGTCCGCTACTCCGCCAATGAAACGTCTAGAATAAAGTAGTTCTCGTAAAGTTGGTTCTAGTAAAGTTCTCCCGTGACAGTTCGTCTAATTTTCGAAAAGTGTTATTACCCTTGTAATTAAATTTGAATTACAAGGCGGCAGGAGTTGCAGGGCTTAAGTGCATGTAAGATTTGGTTTATTTTGTAATATGCATACATAATGTTTTCTCGTGAACTTACATGTCTGCTTGTGTGCATGCATTAAATATAATCATCAAGTGTCAATATATCTTTGCATCTTAGATTACAGACAGATTGATGTAATCTCACTTAGTACCGAGAGATATCTAGCGCAGTACCTATTGGCACCTTGCAATACATTGTAGGAATAAATGGCCAATCCAATCAGTCACATACAATATTGAGCAATATAAGGAAAAATCTTATAAAATCCACTTTTTCCCGTCAGCGAGATTAATCTAAGTACTTTATTTATTGCCTGTAACAAACTCCGCCCACTTTGTATCTCTGGCCAATCAGATCCGGCGATTAACATTGTCGATCACCGCTGATCTATATAGATCATTTATCTCAGTCGCTCTGCGTTAGCTAGATCATCTAGCCGCGATCATTTTGATACATGAATCACTGCTCAGGGTTGAATGGAATGATAAATATTCAAGGATCCATCTATTTTTTATTTGTAAATCTATTTTGGTCGTAGCCTCGATGCAATATTGAATCAATTTATTTTTAACGTTAGAGATGTGGGCTTGGAATTTTGTAAACGAAATATAAATAAATAAATCAGTTTCGTTTACCTCATGATGGTTTGAGGCCCGAAAACGATCGTAATTTTTAGTTTTTACAATAAATAACAAAGCAGTATTTTATTGTTTTTGTACTAAACAAAACTTGTTTTCTTTAAAAAGGTAAAATTAAAAAAAAAAAAACTTTTTATTTATTCATACAAAATGAAAGTAGAGATACCTACATTTTTCTAAATTTGTCTGTAAATCCAGCTTAATTTATATTTTTTCTCCCCGTTTACGAGTATTTCTGTTTTTATGCTGTTTATTCTGTGTTTTATTATTTTTTTCTTTAACTGTAATAGTATTCAAATTTGCCGATGTAACTTCTGTTTCAGGGAAGGACGCAGAAGTTTCAGGGGTTATGTTCTTTTAAAATAGTTGTTTTTAAATGTACACATACCTACGGCAGCACAAACTTCTACGTGTCAGCTTGTAGGCATGCATTTATTAGGAATCTTATGCGTGAATTTATCTTTGTAAATTGGATTATAGATTATTATTGTCTTCTTCATATTTAATTTCAAACTCTTTGTATCCTGAATTAAAAGATAAAAAAATAACATAAAAACATACGAAAAAGTCCCATCACTAGAGATGGTACAAAACGGCTCTCAAAAAATGTTTGGAAATAATAAGAAAAGAAAATTAATACAATAACAATAAATAAATATAATAGATGTTTGTTTTGTTCTGTTGTCTTTTTATCAATTGGCCTATAGATGGACGTAGGCAGTGTTGGAAAACAAATTGTTCTACCAGCATCCTCTATCAATCAACATCTCTTTGGAAACTTCAAAATAAAGGCTCGCTACAGACGGACAGTCCTGCGTGTCATTAAAGCGTTCAACTGCGACCACCACATGCAAGAAACGACATTAAAAAAAAATCGACCAAAATATCATTGTTACAATGTCCATTTGATTGGAATTATTGATGGTAAATTTGATCTGTCTATCGATTCGTTTGTAGAGCGTTTGCGTTCTCAGCAGAAGACTTGGGTTTTGTATCTACGCAGTTTCCCATTCCGTTGTTTCTTTTAATATATCTTATTTCAACAAATAAATAACCTACTTCTTCGAAATCAGAAAAAACGAAAGAGTGAACTCAGCCCAGATTCGTCTTTTTTTTCTCGATGGGTAAACGTCGTATCCGTTTGAAACTAGAGTCCTTTGCCACCAATACTTATTTACTTTACCTGTCCAGAACCTAAGTTCAGTATCTCCCGTAACTAGCAGCAGCCACTGCATTTTCGTTTCCTTGAAGCAGGTCCGTAAGTGTGCATAGCAACCAATAGCAAAATAATTATTTGCCTTTTCCCTAGAAACTGCGAGACATCATCATTTTATTGCCAATGGTATTTGTTCAATTCCATTCAATTAAAAGTGTGAAAATAGCCCGTTTACCTGTGAAATAAAGTACTTAATAAAGACGCACAAATTAGCATAAAAGTTTAATTCTGAAAATTCAAAGCTTAGATAAAATTCATCTCCTCGTCATGTGGAATGTTATACGTATAAAGAAACATATTTTACACAGGTTTATCTACGTGCAAAAATGCCACGTTTGAATGGCCATTTGTAGCCTACATTAAGGTCGAAGCTAGAGACGTGACTATGATGAATCTATCGAATACCATTCAATACATCGGAATTATGTTAAGTGAATACCTACTCGTACACCTCTAGCGATCCCTTAAGTGGAGGCGCAACCGAAACGTGTAAAACATCACAGACAAAACTATCAATTAGGGATCCAGAAAAGGGTTCCTTAAAATATGATGTTTACATCTTATACGCTTCTTCCTTTTGTTTTACATCAATGATCTGTTGTAGAACTGGTATTGTTCTCTTGGGAAGTAGAGCACCAGCTATCTCTCCATCTATTTAGCAGTCTTCCTTGCAGGCGATGTCCTACAGGTATACTGTGGGCAGCCACATGGGGGATTCTCCAACTGTCCATCCTATCCACGTGGTCCCTCCAGTACCGCCGCTTCTTCCTGCCCCATCTCACCATGTCGTCTGCCTGACAGGTCTCTCTTATTTCAGAGTCTTCCCTGCTATAGTCCGCAGTACTTTCATATCAGACGTCTGACGAAGGTTCTTGGTCCTGACTGTATCAGACTTGGTTTTAAAGAGCCATGCAAGATCAGAAGGAAAAAGCTATTGCTGAAAAAACTCATTCTATCCATTTATTTATTATATTTTGTAGGCCTATTTACTTTCACAATTCAGGAGTCATCTTTACGCTACTTACTTCACTTGAAGTGAGGATTTTTCAGTTACCGAGAGGCTGGTTTTCATTTCTTGCGCAGTCTAAGTAAAACTTGACGCTATTTCAAAATAAATTTCAAAACCAAAATCAATTTTAGTTTTGAAATTAACACCGAAATGGGTAACAATTTCTGACATCTATAATAATAATCTATAATCCAAGTTGCAAAGATATATTAACATTTAAAGCTCATATCAAATGCATGCCTACAAACACGTGTAGTTCGCGCTTACAAATGCTAAATGTGTACTATCAAATAAAATTCAAACCTCAAATGGACATTAACCCTACAACTTTTTCCGACCTTCCCTGACACAGGGGTGACGTTGGCAAAGTGAACCATTTTTTACAGTATGGGGGGTAGTCTCATACTTATAAGTCAAGGAATCCTTGGTGGAAATCGTACTTAAGATAACAATTATAAGTACTTCACAGTCATGCAATTAAACTTTTAGGATATTACACGAACCGTTATCTGAGAACTTACATACGAGTACATGATTATCGATGTTTCGTTGGCAATGTAGCCAACTTCTTCTGGAGTCGACCTCCCTGAATGACAACTGAGAATGAACTGGCTACAAATACCAACAAGTTTCTTGCATTCTACCAACTAATTTATCAATTGGACTATTACTTACATAAGAGGAACCAAAAAGAGGTTCTAACTATTGATCTACCAACCGGATTTCTCATAATGAATTAAAAATGCATTTTTTGTAAGACAGGCCGTGAGAATTGATTAAATAAATAATAGTTTATCGGCGATTTAATAAAATCTAATTGATCATTTCTTGGCTTACGCTGGAGAACGAGTTTTTTTAATTATAAGATTTTTTCAAGTGTCGGATATCGCGTGTAATTTGTTTTAGCCCACAGACGTATATCAAAGTTCAAAGCCAGAAGGTAAGTTATATTATATTACGTATTTGTTTTATCTTACAAATTAATAAAATACAAATGGTATAATTGATTTGATAAAGTAAATAAATTGAGCTAAACGGATTTACCGGTATTTTTTTAAATTAAATAATTGAGCCAGATTTTCAACTTTTAAGCCAAACATTGAAATGATCTTTATGCTTAATGTACAACTTAGATTAATCTAATTAAAAACAATAATTGAATCAAAACTGCCCAGTTGTTTGCTCAGTTGGAAGAATACGTAGGTTCTATTGTAGAGAGTTAGAGATCGATTCCCATCCCACACCAAGGGCTTCGGAAATCATCATTCAAATCAAATTGTTTCGGTGACCGTAAAAAGTGCGATCGATCATAGCTCGCTCAGTTGGTAGTTGGTAGAATGCTTGCATTCCATGCCGAGTACAAGGGTTCGATCTCCACCGCGGGTGACAGAAATGTTTTCCCGTTTCGCTGTTTATCTCAACCCCAAAATAAAATACCGACAACGTTTACTCAGCCTTAATTAAACCCTCAAATAAACTGAAGTGATTGGCGTGAGGCCGGCCCCTTACCAGTAAAATAAATAGGTCCCGAATCGTTAATAAATCCCTTAGGAGCAGGGGCATTTTAAGCTATTTTGGGTAGGGTACAACGCTGCTCATGGGCCCCCCCCCCCAAATAAGTAGGTAATGACATTTTTTTAAACACAATTTAATGACAATTTTGTAGAAAAGTAGGTAGGTACATTATTATAGGTAGGTACCTACCTACATTAGGTAGCTAGGCACAACGTAACGGTTCAAAACATTTTTTTTCGTAATTTCGCAGTCACGAGTTTTTCTAGTACAGTCGAAAAATCTAAATTCTATAAGGTGTCGTAATTTATGTTCATCACTGACAGGTGATTCAGTTTATGCTGGGAAATTGTAGTCCTGACTCCTGAGGTCATTTTTTGTCAATTTTAATTTTTAAAACACCCTTTCTCCCGTTGCGTTACTGACCATTATTGTCAGGTAATTTTTTAAAGCCGCAGCAGTACTCGGAAAAACAACTTCTAGGTCGTTTTTTAACATGAATTTGTATGTCTCTGCCGCCCCCATTGGTTCCCCGATGTCTTGAACAACCTATGTACCTACCTATTTTTTTTTATAGTGAAGAATTATTTCTCATGTTTTTTAATTTTTTTTTCAAGAGGAGCTATGTACTGTAAAATTTTTTACCCAAAAGGGTGCGCGCGGGGCCCCCTCCGGTGGCCCCGCGGGCCCCTCGGGCCTTGGGGCCCTGTCCGCTGCGGGCACTGCGGACCCCCCTTAAACTGGCACTGCTTAGGAGATAAGGCATGTAAGAGGTTACACTATACGTCTAGCTTAGTTGTGTTAGTTACGGTACGTTAGACTAAAAAACCGGCAACAAGAATTGAGAAACAGCCCCTACAGGAGCTGGGAAACCTCCACTTCAAGTGATGTGGTTGACGTAAGGCTGATCCTATTACCTTTAAATTGGACCGGTCCGTAGTCCGTAGTGGCAACACTTCGGACTCGTAAATGTAAGGTTGTGGATTCGGATCCCGGCGGAGCACAAAAATATACCATTTATATTTCGAATGTGCTCTTTGCTGGGTTGAAAAATTCATAAAACCTTTACCAATGACCGGTCACCAAAGGTCCATCCAGCCTTACAGCAACTGGGTCTTGCTTGAGTATTGGCGCTTTGTAGCGACGACCAAGCTCGTACACCTCTGTGGCACTACAACAAGTGTCATAGACCCCTAGAGTCTTTAGAATCTAGGGAGTCTCCCGCACAGGATTTCTTAAAAAAAAAAAAAAAAAATAGTTTCCACACGCCACATGCATGGCATTGGTGACATTGCGGCAAGAAGTCGCACTGTATGTAGAGCTTAGTTGCGTTTGCAAAATCAAAAATACAAGTAGGTACATGATTCACTGAATGCACTCACCAGTGATTCTAGTTTCGCATGAGTCATGTCACTGACAGCAACACATCATGTACACATCTGCGCATGCGCTATAATATATTTGCCATGTATCCTCCCCCCCTTCCCCTCCCCCCACCCTCCTGTGATCCAGCCTCCCATAGATCTAGAGGCAACGCAGCGTGAGAAACGGACCGACAGATGGATCTATCGATCACACTGCAGAGATCCACAGACAAAGTGCACCGTGATCCAGAAGTTGCTTAAGTCTTAAAAGCTTTTTTCAGTATCCTCATTTTCAGATTGTTATGTTTTTACACGGGTTCTATTCAATGAAAACTGCGGTAATTTATTTTGAACGATTTATTTATTCACGTTCGGATTTATTCACATTTTCACAGTATGATACAAAGGATGATATACTTCTCCAGCTACAAAGAGCTTCGGTCCTTATTTTATACTTAGAATAAAGATCATTCTCAAAACATGGAGAATCGCTACTTGCTAGATTTGGCCAGAACATTCGATTCAACCAATCTCGATTTTTTTTTTCTTTCTATAATATAAGTATCTAACATCTGCATATTTCTTTCAAAAGAGACTTATACAAGCACTAACACAGCCACTAACACAGACAATCTAAAACACACAACTACATATACGTAACAATATAGGTAAATACTTTGGTGGAACGATACATTCACGTATTACATTTTTGTGGTAGAGAAAAATTTCAATGCATTTTCTCTTGATTTTCTATCTAATCTTATTTCAGTGGCAAAGATATGTAACATTGGAAATTCATATTATATGCATTACGAGTATAACAAGCAGACACGTATAAATTCGCGCTTGCACATGCCGCATGTGAACCTACAAAATAAAAACCCAAATCTCAAATGAATATAAATCCTGTTACTCTTGCCGACCCTCCCTGAATCAAAACATTGGCAAAGTGAACCATTTTCTACAGCATGAGGGGTCAACCGCATACCAACTAAACATTACAATCATAATCATAAGGTCTTTTATTGTTTTTATCAATATGTACAAAGTATTACAATAAAAATAAATTTTAAAAATCTAATTACAATAAATACTCCCCAAAGTAAGCATAGCTTGTGTTTTGGGGAGGATTCCAACTTATCTTAACTTAAAATTAATCACTTAATAGATAAAAATCATAAGAAAACAATATAATATAGACCATTTAGTCATTTACTTAGCAAAAACAGGAAGACAAAAAATAAAATAAAATAACATAAAGAGGTAACATGTTTGAATAGAAATTACAGAAATAGGAATTATACATATATACACATATGTAGATATATGAAAAAAATAACAAAAATAATAATGATAAGAATAATATACGAAAAACCAAATAAATATAAACACTCAACTATTTACACCTCTTTCAAATATTTGCTGATCATGTACTTAATGGCCTTAGGATCTGCGTGCTTATCATGCTTATACCTGGAAAAAAGTGCATTGTACCACCTTACACCCAAATAATCGTACATAATACGGGAGACAATGTTTCAGTACAAATAAAAGCTGATAGAAAAGCGTCAACAACTTCCCCACCACCCTGCTTCGTCTAGCATCGTGTATTTGGCGCACCTGCCCCAGCAGCAGACTCTGCATTAGTGGAGCTCCGTAATGAGGAGATTATCCTCACGGTCCATCATCTCCACTTTACAGAGAAACTCAAAATAATACGTAAACTGAAACAGCGACTCTGATGAGCGTATGAGCTTCTATACATCTTGCGTAGATCACCAACTCATCAACCATCAACTCCTAACGGGAACACACCTGATCATCACACGTATAGTCTGACTGATGGGACAGTCTAAGTGTAGCTGATGTAAAAAATAAAATACCGGTAAGGTTTATTTAGCCTTCACAAGAAATCATCACAACCTTTTTGTCAAAACTGAGTGCTGATTCACGAATTTGAGAAATCATGGATGAAACCTTTGATTGGTTGTAACTTCTCATAGTAAATTAACTAATTATAAGGAAGTGCTCATGAAAAACGTCTAAACTGCAGGTTTTTCAATTTTTTGTTGTTTTTTTTTCTCCAAGAAAATAGGAAAAAAGGTGCATTTATCTAAGAAAACCCATGTTAGTTTAATATGTCACTTATTCAGTTTTACCTTTTAAGTGTCAAAATTTGAAGAAATTAAACAACCTCACTTGGAGTAAGGAAGCCAGGGTACCTGCGATAATGGTTCGGCAGAAGCACTAAGTCACTATTTCGGGTCACAGCATCCAAGGTGCATCTTCGATAGAAATGTCACCAAAAGAAGAAGAAGCCAGATGCGTACCCTTCGTAGACAACGCGGTAAGAAGTTTTTCTACATATGCAGCTTAGTAGCGAAGATTTTCCTTATTTCTATTAGAGCGGGTTGTAATTTCACACATGAGTTTTCCTTCCAAATATTGAGTGAATTAATAACCAATATATTCTGAAACAAAAATGATATTACACAAAGTTTCGGTATGTGCTCAGTACATAAATTAAAAAAGACAAAATTGTGACGTCACACAGCCGAATTGCTAAGAAAAATTCAAACAAATATTTTGTAATTGGTTGCTATGGATCGCAGTGCCACACAAGAGTGACGTTTTCCCGCCGAGAAATAAGTTCCAAATTCAAAATAGTGCCAAGTCGATGGTGTTTTGTTACTTTCATCTCATACGGACAGTTTTGAAAACTTAATTCGTTTTAAAAATACATTTGTATTTTTCATTAAAGAGTTTAAACAGCCTTAATTTTAAATTACAGCTTAAGTTATTTATTTTTAATGTAATTACATGATTAATAAATAAATTAAACCTTGAAGCAACACATTATTAAATCATTATTTCAAATTAGAAATAAAATCTTACACTTTTTCACGCAAAATCACCAACCTCATTACGTCAAGCAGATGCGATCATCCTCGCATGTCATTTCCGCGTGTAGCCTCGGGTTTCACAATCCAAAAGTCGTATTCGAATAAAAAGACAATGGTAATCTTTCTGAAAATGCCCTACCATATCAAGTCAATGTCAATCAAGTCAACCTACCGTGTCTGCTTGTGATAATGCAAATCCCCAATGTTAAATATCTGTGCAACTTAGATTACATTAGATAAAATAAATAAAAGTAACATAAGTGAAAGCACTATCGTTATTATTATTATTACAGGATAATTTATTTCATAGTACACATAATAAGAGAGCGTTGTTTTCGTGTGTGTCACACTTCAAGGGCCCTTTCCGATCACGGATAAGACTTATTGAAAAGGTAAGTTTTCAGTGATCTATAGGTACAAGTTTTTTTCTACCCTTTCTCTTTCTCAAATCCAAAAACAGTCAGTTTTAATAGGGTTAAAGTTCTACATGCAAAAATGGCACGCACAAATGAAGATCTGCAACCGGCATTATATTTTCTCTTCAATTACCAAAATATGCACCTAGTTAAGGCGCTCAACTATGTTATGAAATTGTTAAAAAAAAACGTGATGAATTATTTCAAAGTGGATATAAAGTAAAAAAAAACCTTCCGTAATTTTAGAGGTAGCGACATGATCCGCATCTGTGCTCCTCTTGCTGTGATTGATTATATATCTCACTCTTCCATGTGGAGCAAACACGATTCTTAATTGTCGGTGATGAAATTTAATTTAAAAAGTGTTTAAGCCCAAATTGAATCATGTGAAATGGAACACTGTTAATTTGAACAATTAATTTTGTTTCTCTTATCCATATTTATAATCTAAGTTGCATAGTTTTATTGGCATTTAAGGCTCATATTTAATGCCTGCCATGGGCACATAAGTTTACATACTGCATGTGTACATGTAAAATAAATCAAACCTCACATGAACATAAACTGTGCAACTCCTGTAGCCTTTACCTGAAACGGGGTGTCATTGGCCAAAAAAGTTTTTACAGCATGGGGGGTCAGTCACATAAAATAATAATCATAAATAATATTAGGATGATTTATTTGTTGAGCGCTGTTTTTGTGTGTATCACACCTCAAGAGCCCTCTGCGAGCTTGGTCGTCGCTGTAGAAATCGCCAATTCTCAAGCAAGACCCAGTTGTTGTAAGGTTGGTCACATGGTTGCATGGGGGGTCAGTCACATACTAACCTTTTAGTCAAGGAACTTATCAATAATGTAATATTGTATAATATTAATTGTTCCTTGATTTATAGGTTGGTATGACGCTGGCCACCCTTACTGTAAAAATTGTTCACTTTGCCAATGTCACCTCTGTTTCAGGCAAGGTTGGCGAGAGTGGCAGGGTTTATGTTCATTTGATGTTGGTATTTTAATTTAATAATAATGTCTGTTTTTGGGCATGCATTTAATGCAATTTTTACATGTTGATATATCTTTGCAACTAAGATTATAGACGCCATAGGGGCTGAAAGCTTTCAACAGGATTTTTTCTAATATTTCAACGTAAATCTAGCTTACCGTGATTATTTCCTCGATACTTTCTTTTGCAGTAAATTTCCAAGGTAAGAATGCGTTAAATAATTCATATAAAATAATGTTTTATATCTCGGCTAATGCCGATTAGATGGACGACATTTTCTGCCGGGACTAGTACATTCAATACCTTTTGATGCAATCTTTCACAACAACAAATGACATCTAAGAATGATTTGTCCGCGTCACAAATCGTCCATAGACAGTTCGGTCTTGGACAAATCTTGCACACGACAATTTGTTCACACTACTTTTCGTTCAGACAATTCCAGCCACACGTAACTTGTCCACAGACACATCGGTCACGGACAGTTTGGTCACACAACACATGGACTTGTCCGTAGTCTAGCGATTAACGCTTCGGACTCGGAAATGAAAGGTTGTTGGCGGAGCACAAAAAATGTACCATTTATATTTACAAATATGCTCTTAGCTGGGTTGAAAAATTCATATACCTTTACCAAAGACCAGTCACTAAAGGTCCATCCAGCCTGCCACCAACTGGGTCTAGCTTGAGATTTGTCGCTTTCTACTGTGACGACCAAGCTCGCAGAGGGCCCTTGCAGTGTGGTTACTACAAAAACAGCGCTCACCAAATAAATCGTCCTAATATTATAGACCGGTCACCAAAAGTCCATCAAGCCTTACAGCTGCTAGGTCTTGCTTGAGAATTGGCGATTTGTTGTGTGGATAAATTGTCATGTGACCAATTTGTCAATGGACGAGCTGTCTGTGGACGAGTTAGCGTCGGCCGATTTGTGGTGACACGGCACTGGTAGACTAGATGAAGTGGTCCACGCTACATGCATCTCTCGCAGCCTCTTATCTTGTGTATCAGAACATCGTGTCCTCTCTATATACTGCCACAATTACGTGAAGCTATTCAATCCGCAATAAATCAGATCACAATATCAAAAAGACATATTATGTCTTGATCTATCAACAAACAAAAATAAATGACAAAAAAGAAAAACCTATCGTAGTTATTATACATTTGACTTGACGTCAAATGACGATCAATTGAAGGTCACCATAGGTCCATCCAGCCTTACTCAAACTGGGTCTTGCATGAGAATTTGCGCTTTCTATGGTTCCTTGACTTACAGCGGCTGATATGCGGCTGAACACCCATGCTGTAAAAATAGTTCACTTTGCCAATGTCACCGCTGTTTCAGGGAAGGGCGGTAAGAGTTGCGGGGTGTATATCCATTTGAGATTAAGGTTTTTTATGTTGTAGGTTCACATGCGGCATGAATCTCTAATGTAACGTATCTTTGAAACTTAGATTAGATTAGATTAGATGGTGACCGGTCTGTGGTAAAGGCACTTTAATTTTTTAACCCAGAGATAAGCAAATTTGAAATATTTTCTTGCTCTGCCAGGATTTGAACCCACTACCTTCCAATCATGAGTCCAAAGTGTTAACCACTAGACTACAGACCAGTCTGCATATTCGTTACAATATAAAATCGCACTCTTTTTATCATCATCTTTCAATCAATCAATCAATTAGGCTGATTTATTTGGTGAGCGCTGTTTTTGTGTGTATCACACCTCAAGAGCCCTCTGCGAGCTTGGTCGTCGCTGTAGAAAGCGCCAATTCTCAAGCAAGACTCAGTTGTTGTAGGGCTGGATAGACCTTTAGTTGACCGGTCTTTGGTAAAGGTTTATGAATTTTTCAACCCAGCGAAGAGCAAATTTGAAAATATCAATGGTATATTTTCTGTGCTCCGCAGGGATTCGAACCCACAACCTTCCAGTTACGAGTCCGAAGTGTTACCACTTGGACTACGAACCGGTCAAATCTTTATCATATGTTTACGTGGTATTGGTAGCTATACTTTTACTAGTACCTAGTGGTGAGCTGTGCTATTCCATAATCAGATGTGCCTGTATCGCAGATCTGCCGAGTCCAATAAGAGCAATCACAAAGTAGATTCACAACTAATCATTTCCTGTTCAATCCCTACCTTCCACTCCACTAACTGGTACTCATTTCATGACAAACCGTTTTTTACCTCCATCTAAATCTAAAGCTGCAAAGATATGTATCATTTGAGATTCATATTAAATGCATGCCCACAAGCAGACACGTATAATTTCGCGCTCACACATCAACTCACCAAAGTTCAGTTTTTCATGGACTTATGTTATTTTTCATAAATGTTTTCGGGACTTCTTGCTTTCAGTCTACTTGAATTCTTGTCGATAGTGGCCAAAAATTCATTACAATGCTGGATAATTATTATTAATTTCTAAATTTTATGTAATTTCTGATCACTATCTTCATACTTTGATTCATAAATTGGATTTGATGTCTATATTTTTTGCTTTGATTTTTTATTTGATTAATATAGGGTTGTAATTTGATTTATTTTGTTTTGTCCTGTATCAGTGCGTTGTGACTGAATTTTATTTTTTGATAAAAAAAATAATTTGCTACAATTTGACATTCAATAGTGTTGTTTGTATAAGTTTTAATTTTTAAATTGTCCAATCTATAATTTTCATTTTTTTAGTCAGCTCGATAGCTTAGTTGTTAGAATGTTAGCATTCCATGCCGTGAGCTTGGGTTCGAATCCCACCGAGGGTGTAAGAAATGATTTTCCGTTTCGGTGTTTATTTCCACCCCCAAATAAAATATCGGCAAGGCTTACTCAGCCTTCACAATAAATGAGCACTAGCTCCCATGGGAGCTGGGAAACCCCCACTTCAACTGAAACGGTTGACGTAAGGCCTGCCCTTTTACCTGTAAATAAATAAATAGTTTCCACTCGCCACATACGAAGCCCTTCGGGAATAACGCGGCAAGAAGTTACACTATATACGTAGTGTAGTTGCGTTTGCGTTATAAAGGACCAAGGATGAAAATTAAGGAAGAAAAAGATGAAGAACTGTGAATATGCATATGCCTGATCTTTGAAGCGGACATTGGCTGGCAGATCTATTTGTCGTGAGTGCGCTGGCTGGCATGGCAGACAAACTGTTGACCATAGAGATGCCAATATCTCTGGATATCAATAAGTGCCGCGCACATCAATTTCCTTCATTTACGGCGGACATCTTCCGCCTTGCACACACATGCAAGAGGCACAGCCGCAGAGTGAGGGCACTGCACTTCTAATGAAAATTATTTGAAATTATTCAAGGCTACGAGATGATCACGGATTCCAATTTTCGTGCTAATTTTTCTTACTTTTCATTAAAAAATCGTTTGTGTAAGATTCTCTAGGTTTAAGAGACTCTAGGGGTCTTCGACACTTTTTGTAGTGCCGCAGAGGTGCAGGTGATGTGGTGGTTGATATCTTGATCCTTTGTAACAAGGCTGTTAGCTGCGTTGTGTTGTGTGTTGCATTGGCTTTGTTTAGATTTACTGCCTTTATCATAATTATAAATTTTACTTTGACTACAGAAATTGGTTCGATTTTGGATATGTTCTCTTGTTTCAGTGGAGGATGGCAAGAGCTGCAGGGTTTGTGTTCATTTGAGGTTTGGACTTTTATTTTGTAATTACTCATGCGGTATGTGTAAGCGCGAACGTGTGTGTGCCTTCTTATTGGAATATAGTATGTTCCTCTTCTTCTATTAGTGTCACTTCTATCGAATATCAACGATAATCATGGCTTTATTGACCTTTAATGCTGCGGCTCGAAGCAGCGTCTTTCGGCGTCCCTATGTTCTTTTTTTCTCAATATAACCCTGTATGATTAGGTGTAAAAGGTGATATTTATAGAAAACAACTTTAACTAGATTTACCTGACCACATCTTCAGGAGGCAGCTCTGCAAGGGCTCTGGCCACCCCTAGCGAAATGGAGACAGAGTTACAGTTACATCTTCAACCCTTAGACAGGCCGCTTTTCTTCGATATTTTTTTTTAAGAAATGTTTACAATTTATTGAAAGTGAACGTTCTTACTTTCTGGATGTGCCTCTCTTGATGTACCTCCTCACATACATGCGCAGAAATCATTCTGGACTGCGCGCTGTCATGCGCAGATCTAAGATTGTCATTAGGTACTTTACCTAACTGTCAGGCAGTTCTTTCTGCGCATGCTCATGAACAGTAATGCAAGGAAGCTACTTCTATGACGCATCTAACTACTCATACAGCACTTATGATCACGGAGGAGATAACATTACTCAGCTGTCTGTAAATGAACAAGCAAAAATATTTTCTGAAAATCCTGTCAATAGCTTAAAGAAAGAGCGTCCGATCCCAGAGAGAGCGACTTGGGTTCGAATCCGAGGCAGTCCATGATTTCCTGTTTCAGTTTTCAATAAAAGATACCAGATACAACAGGATGTTAAACCAGGCACAAAACTTAAGTCTAGGAGGTCATTTGAGCAAAATATCAACAATTTGATGGTCATTTCAAACCAGAGAAGTCTAAGACTGTGGAAGAAGGGTGTAGAAGGGATGAAACCGAGAGTCTCATGATGATGATGATGGATGGTTTGTTTCATTGAGTAATGGTTTGTTTTCAATGGCACCATTTAATAGTCCAGGACTATCTCAAGGGCACCATGGTTTCTTGAAAAAAGCAATATCCTCAGTCCTTGTCTGAAGGTAGTGGGCATGTCCTAAATGGCATCAGGAGAGTTTTTAACAGACGGACTTGAATGACGAGATGCAGGACAAACTTGCAGAGGTAGAGACTGCTTGATCGTGGACAAAGCACCTTGTAAGACTACAAGGTCATCCAGGGCCCGACGTATTTACCAATGTACCCCCTAATAGGGGAAAAACTATTTCAAGGTAACCATTTAGAGGTAACTTTTTTTTGTACTAAATCTGATCGATAGCTTGCATTCTATGCCGAGAGCTTGGGTTCGAATCTCACAAAGGTGTCAGAAATGATTTCCCGTTTCGGTGTTTATTTCAAGCAAAATAAAAAAAAACCGAGAAATGAGTACCAGCTCCCTCGGAAATTGGGAAACCCCCCACTTCTCAGGAAATCTCTGAAGTGGTTGACGCAAGGCCGGCCCCTTTACATGTAAAAATAAATAGATTCACTCGCCGCAAGAGTTACAATATATGTGTTGCTTAGTTGCGTTTTTCTCGTTGCGAACCCTCAGATTTGATTCCAAGACTTCCGCTAAAAATGCAATGGCGGAGTGACATAAGCTTATGTACCTACATCATATTGATTTTAAAATTATTGAATTCAAGGATAAAGGACGAATATGTATAAGTAGATGGATTATAATATAAACAGTTCAAAACAAAAAAAATACATAACCTATGAATAAAAATGACAATATGAATGTGAATCAGAAAATGGATTCCTTTGATAAGAAGACGTGTGGAGGAATACAAATATGGAGAGGTCTGTCCCGTGAATGGTTTTGGTGTCTCAGCCTATTGAAGTTTATGGTGAGGCAAGATCCTAATCCAAACATTCCGTTTAATGTGTCCAAACATGACAGAAATGTGACAAAAATAAATTGAAATATTCAAATAATCGAGCGCTGTCACTTCTGATTGACATATCGATAGCATCGCTTGGGGAACCTTATAAATTGAGAGCGGTTGTTGTTTAGTGGTTATCGCCTCGAAGTTGGTATCGGAAAGTACTTGGATTTTCACGCTCAGTCTAAACTAATATAATCTAATCTAAGTTGCAAAGATATGCTACATTGGATGCATGCATTTTCACAAGCAGACACGCACAAGTTCGCGCTTGCACATGCCGCATGTGAACCTACAACATAAAAACCAAATCTCAAATGGGCATTCACCCTGCAACTCTTGCCGTCCTTCCCTGAAACAGGGGTGACATTGGCAAAGTGAACCATTTTTTACAGCATGGGTGGTCAGCCGCATACCAGCCTATAAGTTAAGGAACATACACGACAAATTACATGTTTAAATCAATAAATAATAATATGCAAGGACATTAAAACTAAAACAGGAAACAAATTATAATTTAATAAACCACCAACATTACAGATCAACCGCCATTTATTTATGTGCTTAGGTACATACTTCTTTCATTTCCTCCAGAGTCATAACCTTCTTCATACAGGCTCTTCTTTTATTATGACTCTGGATATGCCATTCATTCGCAATTTCGGATATTTGGTCCATTCATACCTTTCTTGGTCTTCCTCTACCACGACATCCATCTATTCTTGCAACGTATACTTTCTTCGACAGTCTTTCCTCATTCACTCAGTGAAGTTCAGATATCCAAAATTCTTTTAAATAACTGTCTTAGGTGTTTATGGTACCATAATTTGCGTTATTGAAATCGAATGTTCGAACCCCGCCTGCGCCGTGTGCTATCGACAATAACTTTAAACCTGGTTCAACGAATCCCATTGGGTAATTATTATTTATTTATTGACAATGTCAATATCTATTTCAGGCAAAATGGGTTGGTGAATTGCATTCCTCTTCACAAATATACTTTTTTAAACTTAAACAAATCTACCGTTCACACTTTACTTCGCCCGCTTTCATTCTCTGTCCACGTCTCACTTCCATGCATCATAGTCGAATCAAAAAGCGAATACTAATACTATGTTTTTTATTTCAATTTAAGAGTCACCCACTTCGTCCCCTTAGTGCTTGTTTGTCTTATCCCCAACAGAGGTAATTTCACATGAGCAATGTTTGTAGATCTGTACTGGACCGGACCAATGTGTCTTATAAAAACTGCAAGTTGTTTCCAAAAATATTTAAAACAACTCTTAAATTATCATGTTTCACGTTTTTTTCTTAGCTCAGATTGTGATTCGAAGACTATTTCATTGAAAGGTCATCATTGAATCAAATGGTAAATAAGCCAAACAAGCACTGGGGACGTGTATTCAAGAGTTGGCTACTAAGATCATTTGGTTTCTAAGACAGGTGCACGTATATCATATTTTATTTCTTTTATATAACTGATAACGTAGCTTTTATATAACGCGTTACATGGATTTATTAATTTATATCAAAACAGCTTCCCGTCTGTATCAGATACACATTATCTTGACATATCTTTTCAATTATGAGAGATGTACAAAGATTTCTCGATAAAATATTTAAAAACCATCAAACGGTAGTCGTACTACGTCTCTTTCAACGGTTACATACATCGTCCGCCCAGTGCTTGTTTGACTTATCTATCATTTGATGCAAAGAGGAACTTTCAATAAAATTGTCTTAAGAATCACATTGTACACAATCTGAGCAAAGTAAATAGCATACAATACAATAATGTGAGAGTAGTTTTCAATATTTTTAAAATCAATACTCAGTTTTAAATACGCATTAGTTCAGTACACAGACAAACATTGCGCATGTGAAATTACGTCTGATGGACATAGGACAGACAAGCACTAAGGGGGTGACATTCCAGAAAATGATCGGTTTATTTAGTATTCCATACAAACCTTTCCTTAATGTCAGCAGTATAACAGCAAGGGTATTTTTAGGTTATGTTAAACAGAAAACACATTTTTCATTAGTTCTTGTTGTTTAATCAAATTTGTAAAAAGAAATGGAGGAAGCTCGGCAATGGCTCTGGCCAGCCCTAGGAGAACGGCGACAGAGTTACAGTTACAGTGTATTCTCATTTTAGACTCATTTTAATGTATGCCCACAAGATCAATGCAAAATGAAAACCCAAATCTAAAATTAACATGAACCTTGCAAATCTTGCAGACCATCCTTGAAACAGGGACGACATTAGCAAAGTGAAAAAAAATCCAGTATGGGGGGCCAGCTTCATACCAACCTAAAAGACAAAGAACAATGAATACTTTTGTTTTCAATTTTAAAATACGTGGGAGTGTATGACAAGAAATTAATTTAAATGAAAACAATATTCGATTTAGGCACGGAGTGAGGCCTCAAAGCTTTGCTCGGACAAAAGCTCCGACAAAAGAACGAAGTCGCCACAATGTGGACATCATTAGGTAGGCAGGGCAGAGCGCGTCATCTTCCAGCGCAGCTTCACATTCTGGAGATCAAACGGCCCTCCGTCATCTGGAGACAAGAGACTCTCATTTCATATTCCCAGCACAGAACCTGAGAGGCAGAAGTACCCACTGTAAGAGCAACAAAGTCAGTGGTGGCTAGTGAGAAAGGTGTGCAACAGATGTCCATAATCAAAAATCGAGGTTGCAAAGATATACAAACATTGAAAGCTCATATCAAATGCATGCCCACAAACAAACACGTGTAGTTCGCGCTTACAAATACTGAATGTGTACTTACAAATTAAAATCCAAACCTTAAATTAACATAAACCCTGCAACTTTTGCCGGCCTTCCCTGACACACGGGAAAAATTGGCAAAGTGAACCATTTTTTACAGTATGGGTGGTCAGCCTCTTATCAACCTATAAGTCAAGGAATACATAAAAAAATAGAAGTAAAGAATTAATAAGCAGGTGACAAGAAAATGCCTGTTTACCTGAAACGCAGGGTCTTTGATTCATGTGTGCTTCCAGTATCCACCTGTGGCTTGGAAACAAAAAGGCTCACTCAGTTCAGCGCCAGAATTGGAGGAGGCCTACGTTCAGGAGTGGACTGAGAAAGGTTGAGGAAAAAGGAAGAAGGAAGAATAAGCAGGCACACGGAAGTTGATGCATGTGTTGTGTACATACAAAATAAACCTAACCCCACATGAACGTAAACTTTGTCATGACAGAACAGCACATGACAGTACGTCACATGACAAAACATCACATGACAAAACATCACATAACACAAAACTGTTACTGAAATAAAACTGACAAGACCAAAAACAGTAAAAAAATATAGAAAATAGAACGTATGCATATATTTTGGATAAATTTTACAACTCCTGCCGCCTTTCCCTGAAACGGGGTGGTTTTTGAGTAGAGTAGAGTAGAATGAGGAGTCAGCCTTATACCAATTTATTATACAAGGACCAGTAGTTAAAAATCTTTTTGATGAATGGTCGCTGCATATATTTTTGTCAAGTGGAAACTAGGTTGCCTTAAATGTCTTCTCCACCAGCCGCCACTGGAAAAACCCACGAAGTCTTTCTTCTGACAACTGTGACGTTTCTACAATAATATGATTGTACTCTATGAAGCTGCACATTGACGTACAAAAAACAAAGCTACTTGTTTTTTTTTAGTTTCAAGTAGAAAATCGAATATTTTTGTTTTTGATTTTACGCATTGTCTATCTATAATCTAAGTTACAAAGATGTGATGAAGATACGACCTGTGGCGTTAGTCTGACGCGAAAAATAACAAATTTGAGTCTATTTGTCGAAAATGAACTCAAAATACTTGAAATGAGGGGAATAGACGTGATGTCACCTGACCGGGAAAAGTTCATGTTTATGTCCATGTTAGGTTTGGTTTATTTTGTATATGCTGCATGTGTAAGTGCGAATTTTAGTAAGCCTACTTGTGGGCATGAGCCTTAAATGCCAATATATGTTTGGAACTTAGATTATAGATTTTTTAAAGACACAAACGCAACGCAACTAAGCTGCACATATAGTGCAACTTATTGCGTGCGTTCCCTCCGAAGGGGTGGTATGTGGTGATTTGGGATCTATTTATTTTTACGGGTAAGGGGGCCGGCCTCACACCAAGCACTTTCAGTTGGACTTAATGGGGGTTTCTGAGCTCCCGGAGGGGCTGATTCTCAATTATTGTGAAGGCTGAGTACACCTGACCGGTATTTATTTTGGGTTTGAAATAGACACCGAAACGGGAAATCATTTTTGCCACCCTCGGCGGGAATCAAACTCTATCTCTCGGCATGAAATGCAAGCATTCTACCAACTGAGCTATCGACCAGACTTTTTACGAGCTTGCTCGTCGCTACAAAGCTTCAATTCTTAAGGACGACCCAGTTGCTGTAAGGCTGGTTGGACCTTTGGTGACCGGTTTGTTTTTTCAAGGTATATAAAATTTTCAACCCAGGGAGCAAATTTGTAATTATGAATATTTTTACTTATTTTTTTATGTTGCCCCGGGATTCGAACCCACAACCTTCCATTTACGAGTCCGGAGTGTTACCACTGGACTGCGGACTTGTACCTACATGTCATAGGTGCATAATATTTTCCTGCACACATTTCCTA
Source organism: Agapetus fuscipes (assembly GCA_951799405.1). Taxonomy (NCBI): domain Eukaryota; kingdom Metazoa; phylum Arthropoda; class Insecta; order Trichoptera; family Glossosomatidae; genus Agapetus; species Agapetus fuscipes. Next base: position 2,125,260 of record OX637364.1, on the reverse strand, counting down.
CATTTATTATTATTATTATCATTATTGATACAGCAGAGCCGCATGTTCCATATCTCGGCGCGTCACCTGCGAGTTCACCGTCCCAGGTAATTGACAGCTGATTCAATAATAAGACTTTATAGAAGGCATATTTATTTTTTCCGTCTAGCCGCCTCGCCGTGCGCGGAAACGCCGTGGGAAAAAATCTACTTACGCAATAAATTAAAGTGATATGCGTTGCGTAAGCTAAATTGCACACCCCTGGCTTGCATCTAAGGCTGGAATAGTAACAACAGTTACTCACAGCTCATACGGAAGGGTACAAAACAAGGATGTGCCAAATAATTGTGTAAAAAAAATTCTCTGACAAAATTTGATAGAAACAAAGGGTTTTACAGCCTTGTTATTTAATTTTTATATTTATTAGATTTTTTTCACTTTGCCAATGTCACCCCTGTTTCAGGGAATGTCGGCAAGAGTTGCAGGGCTTATGTTCATTTGAGGTTTGGATTTTATTTGTAAGTACACAATCAGCATTTGTAAGCGCGAACTCACGTGTTTGTTTGTGGGCATACATCTGAGAGCTTTGAATGAATATAACCTTGCAACTTAGATTATTATTATTATTATTATTATTTATATCGAACTGAATAAGTGATTTCTATGAAAAATGCACCTTTTTCGCTTTTTTTTACGAGAGAAAACAATACAAGAGTGAAAATCCTGAAGCGTAAAAGCATTTTCTTATAATTATTTTACTTACTATGAGAAGTTACACCCAATAAAATGTTTTATCCACGATTTCTCAAATCAGTCCATCAGCACTTAATCAATTTTACACTTAACTTTTCATATAGGTGGCAAGTGCAACAAATTTCTTGGTCATTGGGCCGCGTCAGAGGTGAAGATCCAGGCCCTCCATCCACTTCACTGCTCCTGGCGTGGCTTCGTGGAGGTCTTTCAGGCCAGGAGAGTGTTTTCTGATGGGGCACTCCTCCACTATGTGCGGGACAGTCTGGTTCTCCACAGTCACACCCTGGAGATGGAGCTAATCCCAAATTGTGGAGCAAGAAGTTGCAACGGCCTTGCTCTATGCGGACCCTATTTAAGGTCGTCCACAGTGCTCATCGAAGATTGAACCCTGGGACCTAATGGTGGGGTAGAGTGATCAGATCTTGGTTTGTAAACCTTTTTTCTTCCCATGATGCAGAAACCTTACTACGATCCTCAATTGTCCAGATGCAGTTTCTGTACTTGAGTCGCTTGTTCGAGCTCTGGATAATGTCTTTGAAAGCAGGGAGCAGCGGGACACTTCTCACTTTATTAACCATTTTCATAGATGCTAAAGTTCTACGCAAAGTTAAGGTGGCGATATATGAGAAGAAAAAATTATGGAGTGATCAGATTGAGGAGATTGTGAAAGAATGGGATATACAAAGTGAGCGTACAAGAAGAAAATGCATGAAAAAGGTGATAAATATGAAAGAATTGAAAGAGGTATGTAAGGATAGGACAAAATGGAGGCAGTTCTGCAGGCTACTCCTAACGGATTTGCGACAGAGTTACATAAGAAAAAGAGCAGTGTGATTTGAGGCGTGTCAGTGGCAGAGCTCTGCCCCTAATGGGTTAATTATATTCTCAAATTTCACGCGACGTCGTGAAATGCCATCTCCCTCATCTCTGCGCGCATTCTTACGCTATAATGTCTATGGAACTTTCAAGTCGACGCCTTCCTAATGCAATGCATTTACACAGCCGTGGCTAAAGAGCTAGCAACGTCGTACAATCCCCTCGATCAGTTTTAAAGATGGCACGTCTGTTTCCATAGTAACAAACGTGCCATGAACACACAATAAAGGCTAAATAAGCTGGTAGAATGCTTGCATTCCATGCCAAGAGCTCGGGTTTGAATCCCAGCGAATGTGTTAGAAATGATTTCCTGTTTCGGTGTTTATTTCAAGCCTTCACAAGAAATGAGTACCAGCCTTCTTGGATGCTGGGAAAACCCCCCTTCAACAGAAGTGGTTGGTGTAATGTCGACCCTGAAACAATGGTGACAATAGAAAAGTGAACCATTTTTTACAGTATGAGAGAATGCATAATAATAACTTATTACACTTATAAATAAAATTCGTAATCTCGTTTCAGCCTGAACCTGATCATTTTTTCTTCAGGCCTCTTCGGGACTATTGAACTGAAGTGAAAATACGAATTTACTGAAAGAAAACTAAATTTGCAAATAAAGTTAGAAACATGGTTTATATTTACATATAGCACTTACAGAAGACTCGAGGATAATTAGAAACGTCTTGAATGATGCTCCCTGTGGTGCCAGACCATTCGGACGTCCCAAGATGAAAAGGTCAGACAATTTCGAGACCGATGCTGAAATTTTGGGAGTAAGAGGACCACGGAAGGAAGCAGCACAAGACAAAGAGTCCTAGAGGATTGTAGTGCGAAGGGCCTTGAGGTTTTTAAAGGCTTTTGAGTAGGTAATTTTTTTTTTTTTTTTTTTGTTATTTTACAAGAGTGCAAAATATAATCAGGAATATGTTTAGCTTTGTACGAGAAGCGTTATTCATAGGCCTAACGCAGCGTTGCCAAATCTCACACCCTCACGACTTTTAACCATGCAAGTCTATGGAATAGTCCACAATACAGCTAGTCAAAAGGCAAGTTGAAGCTAATAGAAGACCTACCTGCATCGGCTGCACATTCCACAAAAAACAATGCAGCGTCTCCGTAGAGAGAAAGCAATGTGGCATTCAATACGGATCCCATTGTCAGTGTGCGATTCTATATAAAAATAGGCATTCTAAACAATTACTTCTACCTTTTCTTCAATATTTTTTAGGCCATTGTAAAATACAGGCCTATATATTGGGTTTTGTCTAAAAAACATTAATTACTCTTGTAAATGGCGAGCTAAAATTGTATGAATGTTTTAAGATGAGGAATTATTTTATGATTATAATATTATTATGATTTTACCGGGTTGAACTTAACAACAATTGTGGTTTTTTATTTTGTACAGTTTATTTTAGTCATATTACACTGTAACGAAATGAATTTGTTTGTTTGGTGGAATGGAACATTAGATTTGAATTTGAATAAATTATTATTTATATATTGTGATTGTGGATAAATAAAAGTGCTTATAAAGTTTTGGTTCATTATCCTCTTTTGTAAGTGATATGGTTCCTGGCGCTATGCACTCAAGCAAAGTCATAATTCTTCAGAGCACGGCCAAACACCACATTGAAGATTTTATAAATAAATAAAGAAAAACCCTCTCAACACCTTCACAATTTAACGGTCAGTTCGCTTCTCCTTCTTAGACAGCTTTGGTCCTTTTTTATAGAGAGAATAAGGATTATTCTCGAATCACTGAGATTTGGAACATGCAACAATATACTAGAACATCGAAACACTCGAGCAATCTGACTTTTGAAATTGAGAAAAATATGACATTTGATGATGATAGATGGCAAAATTAAACTACAAAAAATCCAATGTTTATTTAGCTGTACTAAGTGCGCGCTCTTGCACAGCTATCATTTTTTAAGTTCGAAGGAGATAAATTTAAATTTTTTGTTGTCTTCTACATAAATAAAATCAAACGGATACATGTAAGAGTATGTATGTTTGTCCTGTATGGACTCCTAAACTACTGAACAGATTACGATGAAGCTTACATGAGTAATTCTTTACATGCCAACTTAGTCTTCTGTATAAAAAACTGGAGCAATTAAAGAAATGAGAGCAGAAATATGCTTTAACTATTTTCACTTTATGACTGAAAATTTTAAGACTTTAAAAAGTGCACAAAAACTCAACACAGTGGAGATCTATCTGCAAAGATACGGGCCACACCGAACAGAACGAGGGCATGATACAATAACAGTAACCAGCCACCACAAGGGGTGGCAGGGTACAACTAGTTTATAAATACATTGTAAAATATATTTACTAAGTGAATAATAAAAGGCAGCAGTTTTTAATGGCATAATGCTAAAAACGAAATTCATAACGCGGGGAGCTTCCGGCATCTTTCCTCCACACGACAAAGGCGTCTGGAAAGTTGGCCGCAAGCCCTCCCCCCCATAAATTAAGTTAAGCTCGGTGAGCTTATCACAGGGTTGGGGAGTGGGGCTTAAAGTTGGGCTTAAGCCACTTAGTGGCAGACAGAGAGCGCGGGTACTTGAATCTAATGGCCATGTTAAGGGTTAATTAAAACAAACTTAAAATATAATTGAATTACGATGGAAATTTCCACTTTTGTGTAAATGAGCAATATACACAAAACAGAAAATTGTCCGTACATATTTTTCTATTCTGTTTATATACATGGATCTCCTTACAGCAGAGCCTTACAGCAACTGGGTCTTGCTTGAGAATTGACGCTTTCTATAGCGACGACCAAGCTCGCACAGGGCTCTTGAGGTGTGATTGACACAAAAACAGCGCTCGCCAAATTAATCTGCCTATTTTTTTTAATGTATATATTTCTCACGCCACTTTGTGCATTAATGTCTTCATACTTTATCATCATCATCATCACCACGGTGCATTGGCATAAAAACTGGATTTGTCGTCAATTATCTCATCAAACCAGCAGTTCCCAACATCCATCCACGTCAACAAGAACTATAAAACATCTCCTAAAAGGAAGCGCTTATCGTGCCAATCAATAAAGTAAATAAACCTGTAGAGACAATAAAAATTAATTATCAACATATTACTGTTGAGTAATACAAATAAGTATTTTATTTTTCATTCGTGAAGAGGAATGCGATTCACATTCTTATTCTACTTGGCCATAAACAAGTCATATTGCCTTTAAATTCATTTTTTTATTTTATTCATCAATTTTCTTACATTAATTATTTTGATATTTTAGTAATTATATAATTCCTTGAGTTATAGGTTGGTATGAGGCTGACTACCCATATATTTGTTTGGTTTCTTTTAAAGCGCCGTTTTCCCTAGAATTAAGTCTCAAGGGTCTTTTATTCCCGGTATGACCTTTCAAATAGGTGCGTCTTCAGCTTCCTCCTGAAGCTTGCCATGTCCTGTTTTTCTTCACCTCAACCGGCAACTCGTTCCTACCCATACTGTAAAAAATGGTTCACTTTGCCAATGGCACCCCTTTTTTAGGGAAAGGCGACAAGAGTTGCAGGGCTATTGTTCATTTGAGGTTTGGATTTTATTTGTAAGTACACATTCAGCATTTGTAAGCGCGAACTTACACGTGTCAGTTTGTGGGCATGCATTTGATATGAGTTTTGAATGTAAATATATCTGTGCAACTTAGATCATAGATTATAGATAGTCCGGTCGATAGCTCAGTTGGTAGAGTGCTTGCATTCCATGCCGATAGCTCGGGTTCGAATCCCACCGAGGGTGTCAGACATGATTTTCCGTTTCGTTCTTTATTTTGCAACCCAAAATAAAATACCGGCGACAAACGATACATTTGTACAGTACACATACAGAAGTTGGTCCTGTAAAATTACCTCTATTAGAGATACGACAAAAAAGCACTAAGGTGAAGATGTAGACATTCAAGGCACATATTTATTGCACGCCCACAAGCAGACATGTATGTATAAGTTCACGCTTATACAAGCTGCATGTGTACTTACAAAATAAACTAAATCTCACATAAACAAATACCTTGCAATTCTTTCCGCTTTCTCCTGATACCAGTGTGGTGGTTTTCAAAAACTGTATGGTCAAGGGGTTAAGGCGCCAGCATTCGAATTTGCGTTATTGAGGCAATCACAAGTTCGAGCCCCGCCTGCGTCGTGTCCTATCGACAATAAACCTGACACTGGTTCAAGAGATGCCATTGAGTAATTGTTAATTAATAGTTCATTAAAATAATTAATTATCAATTGATAATGTTAATACCCGTTTCTGGCTGGGTAAAATAAAATAGGTTGGTGAATTGAAAATCTATTTTTAAAAAACTTGATCAAGTTTTAAAGCATGGAGGGGATCAGCCTCATACTCACCTATTAGTTAAGGATTACCTTACGAAATAACCTTAGGATGTTCCAATGAATATTCAAGTATTCTCACCTACGCAAAAAAATACAATAAGCCGATAACATCACAAGCCAGCAAAAGTGAATAATGATAAAGGAATGTAATTTATGGAGATTCTATCACCTTCACATCAAATACAGCTTACAAATGGAAACTGTTCATAGATAATAAATAATGTCCCCGCGTGGGTGTTGGACTCACCTTCCTGCGTATACGAGTACAACATCACACCTCTGTAGGATCCTAATACAGACGTACTCAAATATTTTGTGCTTATCTTGTCAACATGTAATATAATGTGCTAAGTGTGATGATGTTTTGTTCTGCTTTGCTTGAGGTACGTGGTGTTTTGTATAGTGAGGTTTTTTCCTGAGATGCGTTGTCATGTGATGTTTTATCATTTTGATGTTTTGTCCAGTGATTTTTTGTCATGTTATGTATTATCCTGAAATATTTTGCTCTGGGATGTGTTGTCATGGGATGTTTTGATATTGTGATGTTTTGTCCCATGATGTTTTGTTCTGTGATATTTTTTCATGTGATGTTTTGTCATGTTATGTTTTGTCTTATGATGTTTTGTCCTGGAATGTTTTGTTCATGGAAAGTTTTTCTCCTGTGATGTTTCATCACCTTGATGTTTTGTCTTGTGATGTTTTTTCATGTGATGCTTTATCATGTTATGCTTTGTCTTGTGACGTTCTGTCCTGATATGTTTTGTCCCGTGATGTTTTGTCATATTATTCTATGTCCTGTGATATTTTGTTCTGAGATGTTTTTTCATGTGATGTTTTGTAATTGTAATATTTGTGATAGCAAAAATATCATACGCGTATAAAACTGTTTGGGCATTTGAAAAGAATGGATTCCTTGTTGGTATCAAGCTAACCATCTCCCATACTGTGAAGAAATATTAATTCAACTTGAAAAAAGCTTGCCACGTATGACTCGCGACCCACAGGTTGAGTATCCCTATCTTAAACATTCTATTACCATTATCTGAGTTCACATTTGTTGCATCTTTAGTGCTGTGGGAGGAAATTTAATCAGAAGATTATTTTTTTGTTGATAACTTATTGTTTTTCTTTCATCACTCCAGTGTAAACAATACCAACAAATATTTATGTACAGGGTTGAACAAAAGTGAAATATAAACACTAGTTTTTGTTAATAGATTTCTAAAGAGGAATGCAATACACCAAATTATTCAGCCTGGCCTGAAACAGGTATTAAAGCCATCAATTAATAATTCATTATTTTAATTTGGATAAATTATTATCAAACATATTACATACAAACACAAAAACGTCACTTTTTTCTCATGTATAAAATTATTCTTTATATAAGGGTGCAATAAAGAACTCTAAAAGTTTTTTGGTGTTTATTTCAAATTCAAAATAATAAATACGGGCAAGGTTCACTCATCCTTCACAAGAAAGGAAAACCAGTCACCCTTGTACCTGAGAAGGAATTCGCTCAAGGTTAGCTCCCTTATCCATGAAAATAAATAGGCTTCGCATGCATTTAACAAATGGATAATGGGAGTTTGTTTCGAGTATCATAAGTATCCTGAATTTTAAAATAGTTTTGGAACTTTTGGAAAATAAAAACACAAGTTTACAGTTTCCGTAGTAACTCGATCATATGACATCACAATTTTGTTGTCTATGTTATTCACGCGTTTATTTTCAGATGCAAAATTTTCTACCACATACAAATAAATAAGAGAGTTCACATCATTTATCTAAGTTGCAGACACCTATTATTTATTTAAATTATTTCGAATATCTGTTCCAGATGTAATGTTTTTCTTGGTATTTCAACCCTGCCATGTAATGTAACCAAAAACCCAAGTATCGAAATTCTTCAAAAAAATTATGAAAGCATTGTAATGGAGTAAACAGTCATAATTTGATTTTTAAAAGGTGTTAATTGTTTTTTTGTGTATTTTGATAGTTCATAATTTAAATACGTTAAAGTGTGTGGAAGCGTTTATTATATTTTCTATTTTTTGTTACGTATGTGATGTTTTGTCATGTGATGTTTATGGTATTTTCTGTTTTAGATATATATTTTGTTTGGCATGTGTTGTTTTGTCATTATGATGATTTTCTGTGATGTTTTTATCATCGTGATGTTTTCTCATGTTATATTTTGTCCTGTGTTGTTTTTTCATGTGATTTATTAACATGTGACGTTGACATGTGTTGTTTTGTCACTGTGCTATACTATCCTATCACCAATTGGTAGGATACGTGGAAATACAGAATACAATATCTTACAGAAATTTCTAGAAAAAATATGAATAGGTAATACCCAATATGTAGTGGGCTCTGAACCAATTCCACGGACGACAAAAACTTGACATCACACGGCCGGGTTGCTAGGAAAAAGGCAACATCTATTAGGACATTTTCCAGCCGAGACAAAAAAACTATTTGTAAATTTGTGCAGCGTCTCATTTAGTTCCGTAGATAAAATTTAATGTTCTCTCTCCTCACACGCATTTACAAATACAATCCTTTTAGTACTTGAAGGTTGTATGTATTTACTTTTAAGTTATATTGCAAATACTATAGCAACTATGATTAAACTAGAGCAAAGGACTTCTCACAAAATAAACAATGATATTATTTAATTATTCCACATTCCTATCTGCAGTACCAACTATGCAAATAATTCATTTTTCAGACGCGCAACTACACATTATAACACGATTCTTTCAGATGTTGACATTTTCTCAAATTCCCTACATTCGTTTCGAAATATGGTGAGAGAAATATGCTTCTGAGGAACAATCCGACAACGGTTTTTAATAACTTGTTCTTTTTCCCCTTTCTTTTATGATATTATTTTACTTTCATTTCAATTTTAGTTTTATTGTCTTTACCTTGTAATTCTAATAACTGTAATACTCCTATGGATCTCTAGGTCTACATTTATTTAATTTTTATCAACATTATAATTGTATTATGACTGTTTGCTTCCTAAATAAATAAAAAAAATAAAAAAAAAATTGAAAATAAATATTTTCTCAGCGGGCAACCTTAGCAACAAATAATAAAATATCAGTATGCGTTTTCCCCCAGGAAAACCTAATTTAAAGTGAACGCAATAAAGCATAATTAAAAACGTTTATTTGACATCGTTGAGCCAAGGTCAAAATAACCGTCAAGGAGCTCAATGGGAATAGAACCAGCGTTGTTTTTATTTCAAACACGTCAGTCAAAGTTACTGTCTTGACCCATATTGCTGGCCATAGCGCCGACCAATCTTTGCAACTTAAAGAAATACGGTCTCGGTAAATATTGTAAAAATGGAATACCTTAAATGCCATCATGTAATCCATTAGGCGCACTGTAAAACCACCTTTTGTGAGCAAGCAATCAACCGCGCCAACTCAACACAACCAACTACCAAAAGTTAATTAATTAAAGACATTAATCAAAAGTTAACGCGCTCTGAGCGACCACCCAAACCTAGCGAGGCTTATGTATAAACTGTTATGCTGTTCAGGTGTTTCTAGAATTAAAACGATGATGGGATTTTTGTAAATTTAATAAAAAATTAGGGATGTTAAATTTTAATTTAAGATTTATTTATTTATTTTTGCACTGGGTAGGTTCTAGTTTTGAAAGAGCAATATAGTCCAGTTGATGGTTCAGTTGGTAGAGTGCTTGCATTCTATGCCGAGAGCTCGTGTTCAAGTCCCATCGAGGGTGTAAGGGTCCATCTAAGGTCCATCCATCCAGGAAATGATTTCCCGTGTTGGTGTTTATTTCAAACGCAAAATAATAATAAAAACTCGGCAAGGTTTACTCAGCCTTCACAAGAAATGAGTACCAGCCCCCGAGGATGCTGGCAAACTACCACTTCAACTGAAGTAGTTTGCGTAAGAACGGCCCCCTTTCCTGTAAAATAAATAGGTCCACTCGTTCGGTGAGAACGCGGTTAAAAGTTATGAGTAACTTAATTGCGTTTTTTTTAATACCTCCCATTGAGAGGTGTAAATTGAAATAAATTGATTGTTTATTTCTATAAGTTAATTCATACCATTTATTGTACATTGGTCACACGCTCTTATATCGTTGGGCTCACTGACTAATCGAGTCTCGGATCGCAAAGCCAAGGGCTCTTAAGGTGCGATTCACACAAAAACATCATCATAATCATGAGCTCGACAGTCATGGGTGTTCCTTGGCTGAATCTAGGATTATTCTCCACTTTCGTCTGTCCATAGCCTTTTCTCTTTAACTACGTATGTCTGCGTTGGCTGCATTAACACTGTCCTTCCATTGCATTTTTGGCCTTCCCTGGTCTCCTTCAGCCTTGTGGTGATGAAAGTGTTAGGTGTTTAATGGGGTTTGCGTGGTCCATTATATTTTTGTAACCAGCATGGATGTCGTGGAAGAGGAAGACCGAGAAAGGTATGGATGGACCAAATTTTCGAAATAGCGAATGAATGGGATATCCAGAGTCATAATAAAAGGAGAGTTTGTATGAAAAAGGTTATGGCTCTGGATGAAATGAAAGAAGTATGCAAGGATCGAAAGAAATGGCGGTCGATCTGTAATGCTGGCGGTTAAAGCTGAGGCTTTTGAATTTAAAAAATATATGTTTTGTGGTTTTAAAATTTTTTACTGTTTAATTGTTTAGAGTTTATTTGTTTTATATATTTGATTGTATTAATTGCTTGTACTCCTTGACTGATAGGTTGGTATGCGGCTGACCAGCCATACTGTAAAAAATGGTTCCCTTTGCCAATGTCACCCCTGCTTCAGGGAAGGTCGGCAAGAGTTGCAGGGCTTATGTTCATTAGAGATTGGGTTTTTTATATTGTAGGTCCACATGCAGAATGTGTAAGCGCGAAATTATGCATGTCTGCTTGTGGGAATGCATTTAATATGAATCTCAAATGATATATATCTTTGCAGCTTAGATTTAGATTTAGATTAGCTCGCTGCAAGCGCCCTACTTTGATGGAAGCGATCACATCGGGCTCTTTGTAGATGTCATAAATCTCCTTGTTGTACCAACGACGCCAAATATATGTTTATCGAACCGTAAATAGTTCAGGAATCCTCCTTTAAATATTGCTATTGAAGTCTCAGAGTCTTTTTTGTCCTTACCTAGGTTTCAGAGGCAATACTAGTTTAATTACTGTATTGTGTAGACAAACACAGCGCTCACCAAATATGAATTTTATTTCAATTCAAATGCAGCTCATATTTTTCATACGGTTTTATAACAGCGAAAACTTGAAACTTAGGAATATTTAAAATATTTGCAACTCAGATTAACTAAGATAATTTTCCCATGGAGGAGTGTTTTTGAATATCAAAACAAATAAAGCAAAAATGAGTCGAGCAATAAAGGATTGCGGGCCGGTCGCAAATTCCGAGGTGAATTTCGCACAAGCATTCCGCCCTGCATGGGAACAAAAACACACAAGACTGTTAATTGTTGGGGGGGATAAAGGAAGGTCCCGGTGGACCTCAAAAGCAACCACGGGTAGACCACAGCACTGTAAGTTTAAAAAAAATCTAGGACATCGTAGCTAGAACTGAAACGCTGGAAATTCTTCTCCCGGGTCTTGATCGTAGTACCTACATCGTTTTGTCCGTAAAGCTTACGCTGATCTGTTTATAGCTTCATAAAGTCTCTCTCTAAGACTTACAAAAGACGTAGTTCAATCAGTTAGAAACGCTATGATTATGCTGAATCAGTTGTCTATTTTTGTTGGGGCCATTTTATGACATTAGTCCAAAGGTGACCCAAAAGATCAGTTGTGAAACGTTTTTTTGAGCGACTACTGTGGTCAACCTCTCAAATTACAGGGAACACTCGGTTCCATGCCCTTGGAGCTGCCACTGGAAAATAACACTTACCAAACTCCGTTACAGACTTGCTCAAAGGCTCATTGATCAATGTTCTGGCTTCACTTTCCGCAGAGCGCCAAGTCAATTCTGTGTTACTCAAACTGTTAATTTTATGATCTCCTGAACTCTTGCTTTACAGCCTATAGGTAACTTCAAAGACAGGAACTACAAAATAAAAAAAATGCCACTCGACACTGAAAATTGTGTCCCCTGCACAGGTGTAGAAGAAGAAATTTAAATATTATTTTAGTTTGAAATGTGTCACTTTTTGGCAAGGCAATTACTTATGCATTGATTTGACTATATAATGCGAACACATCAAATTTTGCAAACATCAGACAGGAGCTTTGCGGTTGCCAGGCTGGTTGCCTGGAACAATTTGCCCGTCGGTGTTCGCGCAAACCAGCCTACCACCACCTTCAAAAACGGACTGAAGATACTGTTTTTCTCCAGAAGCACCATGGCACCCTTGAGATGGTCCTGGACCATTAAATGGCGCCACAGGAAAGAAATCATCATCATTTATAAACGAATGTTGAAGAAAATAGAATATAATAGTGAATGTGCAAGAAAAGATCGATGCGATGACTTATTCATCCTGAAAGAATGCAGTTGATTCTAGATTGGAGTTTATTTTAAAATTAATCACGTTTAGTAACTGGCAAAAGTAAAAATTAATTCCTCAGTTTTGTTTTTGTTATAGGAACTTACGCATCATCGAATTTCACCTTTTTGGATTAAATATGGAAAAGCTTGTGGACCTCTTCCAGTTCCTCTTGTGGTTTTAAAGAGCGGCAAGAATGACGCTCCGCTCTATGCCGCTTTGTCCGAAGCTCTGTCTCAGGATTTATGTTGGTCGCCCGAATTGTGAAGCCTCCGCTGACATGGAAGTCTAATAGCTGCAGCACACGAGACCAGTGCAGGTGTGTGCGTGTGCAAGTGCTTACACACAAAGTTAACTTATTTTGATTTTAATTAATTGTAATTTAATATTTCAAGGCGAAAGTCGCAGGACTTATGTTCATTTTAGATTTTGTTATGTTACAGAATTGAGAGGTACCTAGGATACTTACTTTCGGCTAGCTTTCATCATCATCATCACTCAGGGCGTGGGAATTCTTTCTAGTGGTATTGCTTATTCTATTTTGGGAAAGGTTGCAATTAACTAAAACATTATTTGAGGTGAACAAAATAAGGTTTATGAACTTAACATGAGAAATTGAAATGGGATCGAAGAAAATGACCAGACCTGCATTTTATCACTAAAAACACTTTCACAAATTATTGTTTCGTTGATTGGAGTCTTGTCATGATTATGACGGCAAGGCGAGCTTTCACAAAGCTCGTGACACAAGGATCATGGCTCGGAGCTCCGTCCACGAAAGCAGCAGTTCACGAGGTTAACACCTCTACAGGTAGAGCCCCAGGGTGGAAGTTCATCTGTTCCAGATTCCGTTTTACAAGGTGGCTACCTTTGATGGCAGGAAATCCACGGAGAAGGGGTGGAAGCTCCATTGTTATTCCACCTACCAAGTACAGCCACATGTCACGTTTACAGTGCGCCATCTTGCCACGCTGCACCTCGCAGCGATGTGTCGCACATCCACCTTCGGTCACATCACGCTCCAGACTGGTGTCTCCAAGCTAAGGCTAAATGTGAATTCGAGAGACTTCGGGTTGTAGCAACAAAACACGACTGCTTCCGCAGTCCTTCGGCTCGTCCGATCTCAGGCAGCAAGTGGCTTCGAGAGACTTTGGGTTGTGCCGAAAGAGCACGACTACTTCCGCAGTCATTCGGCTCGCACCTCGGCTAGACCACGCCATCACGCACTAACGTCACACAACTGACTTCAACATACTATTATGGGTACAAAAGCCAACTAACCACTTCTGAACTATCCTCTTGTGTACGTGGTCTAAGGAAACCAGCCCCATACACCGACTCCTTCCTGTTCACACAAGCACGGCGTTTCTTAGAAACCTCAAACAGTCAAACAATAAAACCCCGTTCATTGATTAATAGCTGTTGAGGCTTAGACCGGGGATGTGTCATCAGCAGGTACTGAAAGCCGGGGCGTAAATGTGAGTAATAGTATAGGAGCTGGAGGTTGGTCTCGTGAGACGTGTCCGACAGCTGTCCATGAATAACATGAACAAATAATTAATGTAATTTAACAATCATCATCATCATCTTCTTTCAATGGCAATACTTTGCTGTGATAGCTAACATCTTTCAGTACATCCATCATTTCTTTTTCACGAATGTCTTGATTCCCAATTCATTATGAGTTTTCAGACTTAGACATTTTTATATTTTTTCAAACATCTTTTTCTACTCGTTTGCGTTGTGTGGAGTATATTTTTTTTCACAGGTAAGGTGACTGATCTTACACCAACCACTGCAATTGATATGGGGGTTTATTTGCTCTACATAGAGCTCGTACTCATTTTTTGTGAAGACTGAGTACCTAAATCTTACCGGTATTTTTATTTTGTGACGGGAAACACTTCTCAGCTTTCACAAGAAATGAGTATCAACCAGCTTCAACTGAAGTGATTCGAGTTAGGCCGTCTCCCTTACCTGCAAATAAATGGGTTCCACTCGCCACATGCGATCCCTTCGAGGAGACGTTACACAATATGTGTGGCTTAGCTGTGTTGTGTCCAAAAATATTCAATTTTTCATTTAAATATAAATTTCTAATAATATACTAAGTAAAAAATATTTTTATGTATGTACCCACAGATTTTGGTAGATAGATGGATGCCACATCGTTCTAGAAGGTTTAAGGTCTGCCCGCGCGCTTTAAGAGTGCTTCCCGCTTCTTTGTTTAGAGCCCCATAAAGCAGCGGGCAGCGCGGAGGTACAACCTGTCGCAGTGGTGACCCTTTATGTGGGACTCATTAATAAACACCACCTTGTCAACACTGCCTTGGTCGCCCACTTAGTCTCTACACAGACGATCGCTCTAAATTCAACATTCTTGCATGCCATTTTTTTCTACTTGAGGATAATGTCTATGTCAATAATTTTAATAGGTTGGTATGAGGCTGACCACCCATACTGTAAAAAATGGTTCACTATGCCAATGTCACCACTGTTTCAGGGAATGTCGGCAAGAGTTGCAGGGCTTATGTTCATTTGAGGTTTGGATTTTATTTGTAAGTACACAATCAGCATTTGTAAGCGCCAACTACACGTGTTTGTTTGTGGGCATACATCTGAGAGCTTTGAATGAATATATCCTTGCAACTTAGATTATTTTTAAAATTATTACGTAAATCGCAAAAAACGAGCAGACGCGTGTAAATTCAAACTTACACACGCTGCATGTATAAAAACAAAATAAAAACCCGGTGGATAGCTCAGTTGGTAGAGTGCTTGCATTCCATGCCGTGAGCTCAGGTTCGAATCACACCGAAGGGTCAGAAATGATTTCCCGCTTCGGTGTTTATTTCAAACCTCAAAATAAAATACCAGCAAGGTTAACTCAGCCTTCACAATAAATAAGTATCAGCCCCATCGGGAGCTGGAAAACCCCCACTTCAATAAAAGTGGTTGGTATAATGCCAGCCTCCTTATCTGTAAAAATAAACAGGTTCCACTCAAGCTAAGCTGCGTTAAACCCAAAATTGAAATCAACATAAACATTGCTGACCTTTCCTTAAATAGGGGTGGCATTGGCAAACTGAACTGATTTTTACAGTATGGGTAGTCAGCCTCATGGCTCGTAACAGCCTATTAGTCAAGGAAATTGATTAGATTTTGAGTGAGTTGTCTCTTAGTTTCGGTATTTTAAGCGTTAGCATATTATGTGACTTTTAACTGTTAATAAACTACTCACTCGTTAAACGTAAGAGCGTCGTTTTCATTCAGTATAAAGTCGCTATATAACTAACGTTTTTTCCACACAATTGTTTCATTTCATCGTGCATAGATGGCATTTTGTTGTCATTCTCATTCCATGCTTCACTTCCATACATCAAAAATGTATATCACAAATGTTATCCATGCGAGAATGGTGAGTGTAGAAGTACCGTCTATGGTTGCTTCCTTATTCAGGAGGCGGCAAAAAACAACCGGAATATTATATTACAAGATTCACAATGAAAAATATCATTCTTTCAAGACTGGAATTCTCTAAGGTAGATAGATATTGATTACAAGAGTATTGTTGATGTATTCAAAATGTCAGCGGTTTTATTAATAAGTTAATTCTACAAGGAATCTTATATGGAAGCGTATTCTAAGGTCCTCCTTTTAAAAAATTATATTTTTATCATTGGCGTTTCAAAATGTATGTAAATTAACCCTTCTTTAACGTTATCTTTCAGTGTTATTCATACCTGCTGGTGACTTTCACGGTTGGCTTATCTAGCGACTATTTAGCCTGGGCACAAAGCCGAACCAGACGAAACTGGAAGTAGAATCGTAGTCTAGAAACAGATAAGCATATTGTTATGATTAAGGTTACAATGTACTGTTCACTCCCTGCTTACAGGTCTTCGCGTTACAATGATCAATGCGACTCTGTTTCCCACAGAATCTTTGCTCGTGTTTATATGTGCGGCAGAGACGATTCTCACATGTTCGAGAACATGATAGATACTTCCATAATGGATTATACTAAAAATTGTTCCACATGATAGCAGAGACGTCACACACACACCTATCAGCGTGCCTAGGCTCACGTCCACACGAACTCGTACGTTCGTAACAATACAGTTATTATTGTCCAACTGAAACTACTCAATGCCATATGTTTTTGAAAATATGTTTTAGAGAGGTCATTACATAAAAAATATTTTAAAAATAAGGAATTTTCAGGAGCAAATAAATGGACTATTGACACATAAACAAAAAATATGATATAAATATTTAAAAATATAAATGGTAAAACATTGTTTTAATTCACTTTATTTTAATAAAGTGAATTACAACAATGTTTCACCATTTATATTTTTAAATATTTATAAAAATGGACTTTCACTGTGTTAACACATCAACACTAAAAAATATTAAAAAATATGATACTTAATGAAAATAAATAATCAAATACAAAATATGTAATACAATTTATAGTAAAAAGCATTTTAATGTCCTTGACTAAAAGGTTGATATGAGGCTGGTCACATATTATACTGTAAAAACTTTGCAACTTATAATAAAAATACATAATCTTAGTTTCAAAGATATATTAATATTTAAAATTCATTTAAATGTATGCCCACAAACAGACACGTGTAAGTTCGTCAAGAAATATTAAGGCAACTTAGATTAAAGATAAAACCAAAAAGAAGAGGAAGGAAAAATTGAAGAAGACATTTTTCAGTAGTTTACAACCGCCAACTGAAAAAATGTACATTTTTGACAATTAATATATAGTAGCGCACGTCATTCGGATAAGGTCCAAAAAAATACCAGAATGGAATCTGGGACCTGTGGTACCCCAATCAAAAAACGATGAAAATCCCCGACCCCTGGGTCCCATCAATTAGGCGTATCTATGCTGGGACATCTCTGTTGGTTTTGAGGTCCAGTGACTGTTTTTTGGGTAAAATATTACGCACCCAAAAAATATATATATGCCCCCAAGCTGACGACATTAATATTTTCATGAATCCCAAATTCCAAAGTGTATTCTTGTTGTTTTATTTTTTGTGTTTTATGTGAAGCTGACCGCATATAAATGCGACTAAGCTACACATGTGGTACAACATCTTATTGCGTTGTCTCAGAAGGGAGGACATGTGACTTGTGCTTGGACATGTGACTGGAGTTTATTTATTTTCACAGATAAGTGAACTGGTATTACTTCAACCATTTCACTTAAAATGGGAGTTTCCCAGCCTTTTCAGACCTTAAAATAAACTTCGAAACGGGAAATCTTTTCAGATAACCGTGGTGGGGATCAAACCCTAACTCTCTAGCATGGAACGTGATCATTCTACCAACTAAGCTGTCGATGGGACCATTCAACTATAATAAATGTAAGTTGATATGGTTGATGGTATGCGGCTGACCACCCATGCTGTGGAAAATGGTTCACTGTGCCAATGTCACCCCTGTTTCAGGGAAGGACGGCAGGAGTTGCAGGGTGTATGTGAATTTGAAATTTGGTTTTTATGTTGTAGGTTCACATGCGGCATACTCAAGCGCGAACTTGTACGTGTCTGCTTGTGAGAATGCAAGTAACGTGAATCCTTAAGGTTACATATCTTTGCAACTTAGATTAGATTAGATTAGGTGATAGAAGTAGTAGGTACTTATCCTACGTAAAATCTTACTTGACTCATACATAGGTATGAGACTGACAACACAGACTGTAAGAAAGGGTTCACTTTTGTCAATATTACCCCTGTTACAGAAAAAAGGGGAAACAGCTTCTGAGTTTATGTCCATCTGAAGTTTGAGTTTTCTTTTATAATTACACCTGCAGCATGTGTAGAAATAAGCATGTAAGCTGAGTTTCAATATCATCACCACTTTCTTAAATCAGTGCCTTGTTGTGCTAGCCAGCTGTCATCCTCTTGAGCTGCGAATAGGAGGAAACATCCATGAGTCTAGTCGCTTCAAATCCTGGAAGTATGAAGTTCCTGCACGACCTTCCAAGATTTTTCCTTCAATTATGCTGGTAAGAAAGGCTCTACGTCCTAGTATCGTATTGTTTTGGGCTTCCACTTGAAAACGTGACTTATAAGTTATAAGCTTACTTTTAAAATGGCAACCAAAAAAAATTGCAACTTAAATAACTACATGAATACTCGTAGACGTATAATAATTTATTCTGTTTTTACTTTTTTGTTCAATAAATACGACATTTTGAAAATAACATTAGTAAATTTGCATAATTATTTGTTTCAAGTCATTAAATATACAAAGTAAGACATATTAACGTATGGATTAATACATTTTATAGGCGGATCTAATCTCAGATAATGAAGAGCTATTAAAATAATCTAAACCAGTGTAATTATCAATTTCCGATAAATTTATATGATAGATTTTTGTTGTTGTTATTTGATGAATTCTGAATAGAATTATAAATCGAACTTAAAAATAATCATTTCGTTAAATCTATAATCTAAGTTGCAAAGATATTTAGGTTTAAGTTAGAATTACGGTCGTTTGACATTTTGACAATTACATATATTAATTTGTAAAACTGAACAAATTTCAAAACTTAATTTAAATCGGATATTTAACGAACCGTTTAGAGAGAACTTACATCATTCTCGACGTTTCATCAGCGACGTAGCCGACGTCTTCAGGAGAACAACTGCAAAGATATATTAACATTTAAAATAAACATGAAATGCATGCTTATAAACACATGCCCACAGGTACGTAAAAGTTCGAGCTTACAAATGATGCATGTTTACTCACAAATTAAAATCGAAATCTCAAAACTTTTGCCACCTTTTCCAAAAAACCACAGTGGCATTGACAAAACCAAAGCAACTTTTTACTACAGCATGGGGAGTCAGCTTCATACCAGCCTATTAGTCAAGGAACTATGCTGAATTGGAATAAAAATCGATCATATAGTAACAATTTTGTAAAAGTGTGCATGAACATGAGAATTTTCTTAACTTATAGGTTGGTAGGAGGCTGACCACTTCCACTGTAAAAAAAAAATTCCCTTTGCCGATGTCTTTTTTACGGAAAGGTGACAAAAGTTGCCTTTTTTATGGAAAGGTGACAAAAGTTGCAAGTTTATTATATTCATTTCATATTTGCGTTTCAATTTTACATGGAGCATAATATTATTTAAGTCGAACTTATATAAGTGTCGGTTTGTGGGCAAGCATAATATATGTACATGTTTTAAAAGTGAAAACATGATTGCAACTTAGATAATAGATACCTACATTATCTATCTGTGCACTTTGTAATACTTGTAATGCATCAGTGATGCAGAACTGTTAACTTAATTTGATTTTCAGACCTTCAATATTATTTATATTTCTGTTCTACTTCGATCCACGTTTTATGAACTCAAATGAATTGGAAAAAATATGCAAATTTGGTCGTAAAGTTGCCGACCTCCCGATGATCATAAAGACGGTTTTCCGATTCCCATGATGAAGTCACTTATATAATTAATAGCTGTCAAGAATAAACACAAATCAGATACTTACTTAAAGTAAAAAAAAATGAAGTCTTCTTCTTCTTATTGTAGATCTGTTATTCTTCCATTTTGTGATGCAGAAGACCCGCTGTTCTTCAATCTGTTGTTTGGTCAACCTGGTAGACGCTGATCGTCTGGAGCTTCGGGTACGCTGATCCTAACTATCCTACATCCATCCATGCGGTACTCGTCTATTTCAATTGTCCAAATGATGACAAAATACTATTCCACAATATTAGCATCATGTATTTACCTTCAAAATCATTTATTCTTCTTAATCTTGTTCCTAATTGCTGAGGGTTGGGATCCGTGTGGAAGCAACCACTCTTCTCCAGTTCTCTTTTGACTGCGTTGCCCGCAGCGCTCCAACCACCGAGGTGTTTGCTGCTGTCTTCACTTGATCGGTCCATCGTGTGAGGGATCTTCCTCTTTTTCTCTTCTCCTCCAAGCCACCGATCACAACCAGTCGTTCCAAGCTATCCTCATTGCCACGGACAACGTGTCTGAGGAACTGAAAAATACGGCGTGTACATCCATTGGCCAGAGTCAAGCCATCCAAACAAAACCATATCACTCTTCAAAGGCAGTAGGGCATAAGCGACACAAACTTAATTGTTCAAGAGAGCAGTTTAAAGTTTGAGATTGCAGAAAAATTCCGTAACTTTTTTATTTTTTATCTATAATCTATAATCTATAATCTAAGTTGCAAGGATATATTCATTCAAAGCTCTCAGATGTATGCCCACAAACAAACACGTGTAGTTCGCGCTTACAAATGCTGATTGTGTATCTATAATAATCTATAATCTAAGCTGCAAGGATATGTAAGCATTTAAGGCTCATATGAAATGCATGCCCACAGACAGGCACATGTAGGTTCGCGCCTACACATTCTGCATGTGTGCATACAAATAAAGAAAACCTCACATGGACACAAACCTTACAACTCCTGCCGCCGTTCCCTGAACCGGGGTGGCATTGGCAAAAGGGAACCGATTTTTACAGCACGGGTGGTCAGCCTCGTACCAACCTATCAGTCAAGGAGTATCATATCGTTAAAATCAAGACAGCTCAAAAAAATACAGTCAAGGCATTTATTGGCATTCCTATTAATGTGGTTTTACGATTTTTTTATGTCACAAGCGCCTTTAGGACAAAAAAGGCCAAAATCTTGTCGGTTACGCCAAAACCATACTTCGAAAACGCAGTTGTTTGCTTGGGCATAAATAACATAAAAATCATCATAGCGCTATGAGAGTTAGCGCATTAGAAAGAGCGGAAAATTTCAAGTAGGATAGCATTCATAATTCATTTTTGACTAAAATTTCGCTTATGCCCTATTGCCTTTTAACCGTCTATATAATCATTAGTATTCCTTGACTTATAGGTTGGTATGAGGCTGACCACCCATACTGTAAAAAATGGTTCACTTTGCCAATGTCACCCCTGTTTCAGGGAAGGTCGGCAAAAGTTGTGGGGCTTATGTTCATTTGAGGTTTGGATTTTATTTGTAAGTACACATTCAGCATTTGTAAGCGCGAACTACACTTTGGTTTGTGGGCTTACATCTGAGAGCTTTAAATGAATATATCCTTGCAACTTAGATTATAGATTATTATAGTATCGTGTTGTCTTAGTTTCATAATTTACAGAGGATTCAAGATTAAAGGGATTTTCCCAAAAAATCAAAAATATTTTTTATTGATTGTAGAGGCATTAACTTTGTAATCGTTCATCTTAAGAGATAAAAAGAAAAACCACTTTGTATTCGATAACTGTGAGTAATCGAATAGTTTTTCTTTTTATCTCCAAAAATAAATATTCATATTAAATCATATCCTAATCGAAACGTACCTTTAATTAATTTTAGCTCTTCTTGTCTTATTTAAACTATTTATGAATGGAACCTATTAGTTTTCACAGATAAGTGGAGCAGCCTCATGCAACTATTTAACCTGAAAATGTTTTGTTACAAAATTACAAAAAAACAAAATTAGTGCTACAAGCATTACGAGTATATCTTCTATTCATTTTATACTCGTCTTTTATTTCATTTTTTTCTCGCAGTAAACGCTACATGATTTTTATCTATTCCTAACAAAACCTATCACATCCATCCTGACACCTTTCCCAGATGAAACAATGTGCTCCAACAAGGCAACACCTTCAAGTGGGACAAAAAAACATGTCCTCCGAGTGTAGAACAAAATGGAACAAGCTCATGTTACTGTCCCGGTTTTAATTGGTCAACAAATATCCGGCAGTGTCCCATCACTAGATAGGGATCTGTAATGTCAGCGTTGACAGAACATCCACCCAGTGTTTGTTTGGCTTATTTACCATTTGATTCCTTGACTTGTAGGTTGGTATGAGGCTGACCCACCTAAGAAATGGTTCACTTTGCCGATGTCACCCCTGTTTCAGGGAAGCTCGGCAAAATAAAGTCGGGTTTATGTTCATTTGAGGTTTGGATTTGCATTTGTAAGTACACATTCAGCATTTGTAAGCGCGAACTTACACATGTCTGTTTGTGGGCATGCATTTGATATGAGTTTTGAATGTTAGTATATCTCTGCAACTTAGACTATAGATTATAGATTATTAAAGATTCAAAGATGACCTCTCAATGGAATCGTCTGAAGATTCACATTTTACACAATCTTAGCTTAGAAAAAAACGTAAAACACGATAATGTGAGAGTTGTTTAAATAATCTATGTATGTATTTTGAAAAATAATTTTCAGTCTTCATTTTATGACACATTGGTTCAGTACACATACAAACATTACTCATGTAAAATTACCTCTGTTGGAGATAAGACAAACAAGCATTAAGGGGACGAGAACGCAGCTACCCTGGGACGCTCTGAGCACATCTCTAGTTTATCTACATTAAACACCCTATATCCTTTTAATAGGATATACGATGTATAATGTACTAGAAATCTCCTGGAGAGACCACACTACAAATGAGGAGGTTCTCCAAAGAATCGAAGGAGGAAGGCATCTGCTCAGGACCTTGTCCGAAACGCGTGCAAGATGGATCGGCCATGTAATACGACAAAAAGGCTTCTTGCATCCCATAATGGAGGGGATGACTGAGGGGACCAACTCTTGGGACGCCCACGCCAAGAATACCTGTTGGTGGACGTGCGCTGCTCATCATATGCAGACCCTAAAAGAGCCACACAAGACAGGGAAGAGTGGAGGAGAAGATTGAAAGAAATTGCTGCAAGCTAATCCCAGGATTGAAACTAGAGAAGAAGACCCTATTGAATGCTATAAATGCATTTTTCTACTCCCATTTGGTAATTTACTAATTACAAAACGGCTAACGCAATCACAATGCAATACATTTCTACACCCGTTGCATAATGTTACATTATGCAACCGGTAACCGTGTTAAAATGAACATGTGCGCATGCGCATTGTCAGAATTGGAACCATTTTTAATTTCAACCTTGTATGGGGGTATGAAGACCTGTCAATCCAAGATGGCCGCAAGCGATCAGCTGATTAGGCTTCATACAATATTAGTGATATTCGGTAGGTAGGAATTACCGTGGTGATGAGACTTTCAGCCCTGTTCAGATGAAAATAAATAAGTATATTTTATGTGTAGAGTCAAATAAAAATTGTTAATAGTGCTAAAATTTATCGAATTTATTTATCCGATTGCTCCAAATAAAGCTTTCCTTTTTTCAATGGAAAATAAAAGGCTTGAAAGGAAAACAATACAAAAAATTTCACCGCAAAAAATAAACAAACTCAAAAAGTTACTTGGTTAATAGGTGAGTATGAGGTTGATCACCTATGCTGTACAAATTTGGTTCACCTGCCAATACAACTGCAGGGCATATGTTTATTTGAGTTTTGGGTTTGAATGTTTAAGCTTATATGCAGGATGTAAAAGCGCGACCTTATACATATGTGTCGGCTTGTGGGCATGAATTCAATATGAAACCTAAATATAATTTATTTTTACAACTTAGGTTAGATTAGATAATCGAAGGGAATGATAAATCACACGTTTTGACAAAGGTAAGTTTTTAATTACTTCAAATGGACGAGTACATTAGAATGACTATTATTCACTATTTTGTTAATTCTCTCATGGTCGTAGAAAAAGTATTGTATGCCACTGCACGTAATTAGTCTTTGTAACACTCGTGCTTTCTATTGTGCCATTCGGCTGCGCCTCATGGCACAAACTAGCACTCGTGTTAAAAAGACTATCATTACTTGGCAGTGGCATAAATAACTATTTTGAAACTGTGAGACAAAATGTAGATATTGTGATGTTTTCTCGGCAAACGTTATGTTTTTAAGCGGATTTAATAAAAACTGCGGTTTATTTATTATATCACTTTCGGTTCAAAGTTACATTTGCACAATATAGATCGGCGGTTGATGCTGCAGGGAATTTCGGTCTTTAATTTATACAAAAAATAAAGATCATTTTCGAAACATGGAAAATCTTTATGTATTTATTTTTTAGACTTTCCCAGAAAATTAGATTCAACGCATAATTAATCTGGAACAAATACAAATTATATCACAAGTTACTGAGCTAATCGTCTATTTACTTCTAGAGAGACTTTTGTATAGACAATCCACAACACACAACTAGGTACATATTGGTAAAAATATATTATTTTTACATAATATTTGGTCTGTTCACATGTTCACTAGAAACTTCTTTGAACTCGAAGCTTCTCGCGCATTTTGTTCAACAAACATTCCACCATTGTGAATTGCATTCTGATTTGTTCACAAATAATAATCATCCATATCTCACAGCAGTATCTTATTAGGTCGCTGATTTTACACGCAGCTTGATCACATCTGCTGACCGAGTATACAAAAATAGCTACCAAAAATATATGGAAACTACAACAGCGCCAGCTGTTAGCGTTTAAGGTTCCATACACATTAGGTGAACGTTATGGCTGAGTTGAAACGTTAAGTATACTTTAGTTTGTAGTTTGTATGGCTTAAGGCACTGGGCTGAACAGACACCTGTCCTCTGTAAAACGGTCAAGTGATCACATAAATACTGAACCATGGACAGTGTCTTGAGTATGAATCATTGCGTAAATACTCAACAATTTCAGTATTATAAAAATATATATGGAAAATAGAACAGCGCCTCTGCTGAGTGTATTAGTTTTCATATATTTTTTCTAAGTAGTTACGAAATGTTTTATACTTGGTGTACAGATAATTACTGCTCGAATCAATACAAATGCTTCAATACGAGTACTTAGTGCAGTTGATAAATCATTTACAAACTGAATCATTCTTGAATGGACTCGGCCGATTTAAAGTTTGGGGAAAAATTGTGACGTTACTTGGACGAGCTATAAGCAGTACAGAGAGGCATAAGCAAAGCGCTACGTGCATACTGCATTTTCTGATACTGAGATCTCTAGTTCGAACTCCACCGAGTGTATTAGAAATTATTTCCCGTCTGGGTGTTTATTTTAAACCAAAAATAAAATAAGGTTTACTCAGCATTCACAAGAAATGAGAAACAGCCCCCTAGGAAGTTGACGAGTGTAAGGCTGGTCCCCTTGTAACAATAAATAGGTTCCTATCCACAAATGCTGCGTGGAGTACCTACGCGATAAATAGTTACACTAAATGTATAGATTAGTTGCGAGATCACTTCCAATAATAAAATATCAAGAAATTTGTACAGCAAACGCAATAAACAATTACATAATTTACCCATCAATCCATCAGAAACTTACAAAAGGTTCATTTTTCAATCCCCGCAGAGACAGGCTGCAACTGATGCTGTGCATTTTCAAGAAGTGGGGTAAACAAGACGTGAAGCCGAGACTCCAGATCATGAGGCAGGCGGGTCACGTCGCAGCCATGGCAGATCTGCAAGAGACAGGACAGTGGGTATGATCAGTAATCAAGCGACTGTAGTCGGTTGCGTAATCAGTAGACATGACAACAGTCGAGATAAAACACTCGAGTACTTTTGACAGCTGCATACATTCACAAGGTTTGAAGTTTTCTCGAGATGTGGAACTTCAAGCTGATGTTACCTTCCCAGCTCCTGAATGTACTGGTACACATTTCTTATGAAAGCTGAGTAAACCTTTAGTATTTTCTTTTTTGGTTTGATATTTGAAAAATGAAAATTCTTTGACTTATAGGTTGTTATGAGGCTCACAGCCCATACTATAAAAAAATGTTCACTTTTCCAATGTCACCCCTGTTCCAGGGAAGGTCGGCAACTGTTGAAGGGCTTATGTTCATTTGAGGTTTGGATTTTAAATTGTAAGTACACATTCAGCATTTGTAAGCGCGAACTTACAGGTGTCTGTTCGTGGGCATGCATTTGATATGAGCTTTGAAAATGCAACTAAGATTATAGATTATAGAAATGAACACCGAAACGGGAAATCATTTCTCACACACTCGCCTCTGTGGGATTCGACTGATTCGAGCCCCAGCTTGCGGCATGGAATGCAAGCGCTCTACCAACTGAGCTACCGATCAACTTTTAGCAAATTAAATTTCATTATCACACCACCATATTTTACATGTTACTTATACAAGTATCCACATCCCTAATGAGACGTTTTCTTATACCAATTCTAGTATGTTTGTAAAAAGTACTCGAGTGCTTGATCAATAAAATTACTCGAGTGTTAACATGTCTAGTTGTAAGTAATTATAGCGTCCACTACTTTTTAATTCAATTTCTCTTCCTTATTAGTTAGATAAAGACTTGTTATTTGTTATTAATAAAAATACAATAATCTCTGTGGCGCCAGTGTCATCGAATGATTTTTTTTCTCCATCTCCACCATCAGTTCCCGCATTTTAAAGCTCTTGTAACAAAGGGGCTGTGATTTTTTCCCCTTGTCAGTATTTGCATAAGTAATATAATTTGTACCTCACATTGTTTAATTTTAAATACTCTATTTTCTTTGCTTAGATCACACCTCAAGTACCCTAATTTTGTGGCTCAGTTTCAGTCAGCATTGGTGATATTATTTGGTCTGATTAGACATATTTACGTTATTTTCAGCTAAGAGCAGCATGTGTAAGCGCGAACTTACATGCACCTGTTAGTAGTCGTTTATTAAAACATGAGCCTGAAATACCAATTTACGTTTGCAGCTTAAATTATACACAGATTAAAATTTTAGGGGGTTGTGTTTTTTATGTCCATGTATATATTGTTATTTATTGATTTAAAAAAAATGTAATTTGTTATGTATGTTCCTTGACTTATAGGTTGTTATGCGGCTGACCACCCGTACTGTAAAAAATTGGTTCACTTTGCCAATGTCACCCCTGTTTCAGGGAAGGACGGCAAGAGTTGCAAGGCTTATGTTCATTTGAGATTGGGTTTTTATATTGTAGGTCCACATGCGGCATATGTTAGCGCGAAATTATACATATCTGCCTGTGGGAATGCATTTAATTTAAATCTTAAATGATATATATCTTTGCAGCTTAGATTAGATTAGATTAAATTAGTGTGTTGACATTGATATTCATTTTAAAGCAATAATGTAAAAATAGGTAAAAGTCAAAGTTTTTCTTCACGAGTTGATTTATTTCCTCAAGCACTTTCGATTTCATCACATCATTATAAAGAGAAGGTGTGAAAACATTGAAAGCGCTCCAGGAAATAAATCAACTCGAGAACAAAAACTTTTTTTTTTACATTATTGCATCCCTAGCGAAATGGTGACAGTGTTACAGTGGACCTTGAGAACATTAACAACAACCTACTTTAGGTACAATATGCCTTTCTTTTTCGAAAATGATTTGCAAATGAAGTAAGTATCACAAAGTCCTGCCCCGGGGTACGAAACGGTAAGGAACCTGTGTTTTTGACTCGCACCTGTTTGTTGGGCCACCAACGACCCCCGAGGGTCCTTCTACCTCTTTTGAGACCCGAAAGAAGTGGCTTCTTGTGGGAACACAAAATAAAGAACGAGCTGGAACCGGTTGCAGAGGTCTATATGAGAAAATACTATAAATTATATATGAAGAGTTCCTTGACTTATTCTTTGGTATGCGGCTGACCACCCATGCTGTAAAAATGCCAATGTAACCCCTGTTTCAGGGGAAGTCGGTAAAAGTATCAGAGTTTATGTTCATGTAAGATTTTGATTTATAAGTAGGTACACATGCAGCATTTGTAAAGGCGGACTTACACGTGTCTGTTTGTTGGCATGCATTTTATATGAATTTTGAACGTTAATATATTTTTGCAACTTAGATTTTAGATTATAGATTAAAGATCTCTAAGTTGCAAAGATATATTAGGTACATTTAAGATTCATATTCCATGCATTCCCACAAGCAGACACGTATAAGTTCGTGTTAACACATGCGGCATGTGTACACAAAGTAAAACAAACCTCGCATGAACATAAACTTTGCCACTTATGGCGATTTCACTGAAACAGGGGTGATTTTGGCAAAGTGAACCAAGTTTGTACAGCATGGGTGGTCAGCCTCATACCAACCTATAAGTCAAGGAACAGATTAACTTGTTTAACAGTTATCTATTGTTCATCGCAAATACTAAAAGCTTTAAAATCTTTTTTAAAGGTAGTCGGAAAGTTATCCATAAAAAGATTATAATTTTTAATCTTTGATCTCAGTTATTCCATACAAAAAAGGGTTAAACATGCTTTTTAGATTGGTATTTCCTGACTTTTAGGTTGGCATGAAGCTGACCCTCCAAATTGTTAAAAATGGTCCACTTTGCCAATGTCTCCGCCGTTTCAGGGTAAGTCGACAAAAGTTTCATTTGAGATTTGGTGTATTTTTGTGGGCATTCATTTAATATGAATTTTAAATGTTAATATATCTTTGCGACTTAGATGATACAATATAGATTACAGACATTTATTGCTGAGTAAAGCTGCTACATACTAGAAAATTAACCTAATGAAAAAAATATTAAGAACAAAGAAAACAAAATCTTTAAAAATTGACCGAATTGAAAAAGTCCATACAGGTGAAATATCATGTTTTCTTTGGTGAATAACCCGTCACATTTTTTTTGTGAACCAAATCAAGTGGTCAAATGATGTGTTGTGATTGGTGTGGAACCTATTTATGTAGTTGTGTTGGGACCCGCGCGGTGAGGTATGGCTCTGTAATTTGGAGGGCGGCGCCGCCCAGGTCTCGGCTCTGACCGGGAAGCGTGATGAGCTACTTTGTTTTTGGTCTTGTTGGGCCGAGAGCTGGAACACTGACGCGTAAGCTTGAACCTAAACCGTGGACTAGTATAATATATTTGTATGATTTAATTGTGCAGTTTAATAAAACCTTCGGTCAATTTATTTAAAGAATTGCTTCACATACAGAGTCACTTTATACGAACACAATACCACGATCGATTCGTTTCTCTGGCCACAGAGAGTTTTGATCCTTATTTATAGTGAGACTACAAATAATTTTCGAATTATTGAGAATTAGAACATGCGAGACTTAATTAGAACATCAAATACTTGAGCAATCTCATCTAATCTAATCTAAAAACTAAAATGCAAAGACATGTAAAATTGGGGATTCACATTAGATGCATTCTACAACATAAAAAACTAAATCTCAAATGGACATAAGCCCTGCAACTCTTGCCGACCTTCCCTGAAACAGGGGTGACATTGGCAAAGTGAACCGTTTTCTACAGCATGTGTGGTCAGCCGCATACCAACCTATAAGTCAAGGAAATTAATATCAAATACAAATTATATTTGTACCTAATATCTTAAGACTTCACAGAATTTAAACCAAACACTAACACAGACAAGCAAAATACACATTCGTAACACTATGTATAAGTCAAAGAACGTCTTGAACGTGGAAAGGCTTTTTCTTTTTAGGATATTGGAGAAAATACTCACACAATATTGACAAATACAAGTACAATCATACAAGTACCTACATCTAGAGACACAGACACACTCACACTTAATTAAAAACACACAGACATACAATCACATATTCTTAACAATATTTTCATTACTTTCTCACGTATTCATCAAAAGGTTTAAATTTTAATCCGCTGTTAAGTCAGTTGAGTCTAAGTCATATTTATTTTTGAATGAAACTGTTGCAGGAAGTATAGAAAACCGGTTTTGTTAAAACCCCTTTGCAAAACCAACTCTGTATCGTATTCATTATGGAGAATCTAAATCCTTAGAATATTATAAGTCTTCAGATGAAACAATACACCGAAGAATATTAAAAAAATATATATGTTTATCAACTACTCATTTTATTTATTTATTGAAAGTAATGTTTTTAGTGGTTCTGTTAATATTGTCTTTTTCTTTCTAGGGAAATGTATATTTTCCCCAAGATTTTTACAACTTGACAAAGCAAACTTAAAGTAATCACCTCGTTTTTTTAATTGTGGGTACTGTCCAGAACTCAATTGATAGAATGTTAGCGTTCCATGTCAGAGCTTAGGGGTTTGACCATAGAGTATATTATTATTACTCTATGGGTTTGACCCCCAATAAAGGCGTCAGGAATGATTTCTCGATTCTGTGTTTATTTTTAAACTAGAAATAAAAATTCCGGAAAGGTTTACCTTCACAAGAAATAAGAACCCTCCCCTCGGGAGCTGGGAATTCTCCACTTTGGCGTTAGACCGGCTCCCTTACATGTAAAAATAAATAAGTCATGAATTGCCACGTGCGACCTCTTCAGGGATAACGCGGCAAGAAGTTGCACTATATGTGTAGTGTTGCGAAAAAAATGTTGTCTATAATGTCTTATATGAAATCAAAAACGTATCGTTTACCCCTAAAGAGCTACCTTTGATTGTCTTTTTACAATGATGGCAGGCACTAAGTAACACGTAAAACGTAAGCATTCCATAAATTAATGGCGTTTTGTTAACGAAGATGCCTTTAATGGTGGAGGAGCGGATTCTCGCGGGCTGGGAACAGAATCCTCAGCGGCGGTGAGCTCAGTCAATAAACGTAATTATTTATAATAAAACCATAAATTAAAATAACTCTTGTGGAAGCTCTGGCACGACTTTTCTACTTGACTCATATTTTATCGTAATCATCTTCTTCTTCATTATCGATCTCTTCTAAATCTCTAAGGACCTGGTGCAGCAAACTCCAATCAGACAAAATCAAAATTAAGTGTGATTTCTCCCAACAAATCAAAAATTTGGTTGCATATACGTAAAAAGCCTGATCACATACATTATCTTCCCTGTTTAAATTCAATCATATTATTGCGCACTTCCGAGAAATATTTAACCGAGGTCCTTAGCAGAATTAAGCAATCAAATATTGATTGGAGGTTGGTGCAACAGGCCCTTAGACATGTAAAGATCGAACCCACTACGTTCCTATCACGGGTCAGAAGCGTAAACCACTTGACTATAGACCGGTACTTAGATATAAAAGACAATAGTAACAGGACAGAAAAGAACAGTGACAAAACATCACATGGCAAACCATCACATGATATTACATCACGTGACAAAACATCTCACAAAATTTCATCAAAATGACAATACATCACATCGTCCCCTTAGTACTGATTTGTCTTTGTTGTGCAAATATAATATTTCGATACCTATATTTTTACAATTCATATACATTGTCCCTGAAATGATGCTTTGTTTAAGATGCGACTAAAAAAAATTGACAGCACAGATGTTCAAATTTTTTTCATTGTTATTTGCCATCTTTGTGAGACGCAACTATTTTTAATATTTGCGCGGTGAAAAAAATCGCCAAGGCGAGCAAGTCTGCAGGTTTATGTCGGAGTGATTCGATTTCACAATGGCGATTAATCAGGATGACGAAAGGAGGCATTTGAGTCATGATGCTAGCAGAGGAAGGTGGAGGAGCAGAGAGGAAGGATGTGCAGAGGCTGCTGAAGATCTTCCCACGTGACTAAGAGGATAGCGATTCTTCCTTAGAGAATGCACTGCATTTATGCGTGCATTTGCAGTTGCTGGTCCTCTGGCCTGGAACCACCTGCCACATCATGTGAGAGAGCTAGAAGACCATGGAAAGTTCCGGAATGCACTAAAGACAAGCAAATTTCTGGCATCGTTTGCACCAGCGCCCTTGGAGTGACTACATCACGAAACGGCGCTATAAAGAAATCATCAACTCATCATCATCATATACTGTCAGGATTATTATTAGTTAAAGAGATGTTAAGATATTAGTTGTAAGTAGGTAAGTGACAGTGATGAGTATTGTTAAGTTGGCAAAAAATAATAGATAAATTAATAAAAATAAAATCTTCACGAGTTGATGTATTTCCTCAAGCGCTTTCGATGTTATCA
Source organism: Agapetus fuscipes (assembly GCA_951799405.1). NCBI lineage: Eukaryota > Metazoa > Arthropoda > Insecta > Trichoptera > Glossosomatidae > Agapetus > Agapetus fuscipes. The sequence goes on along the minus strand of OX637364.1, from coordinate 2,092,904 downwards.
CACCAATATCAAGAAAACAATATTTTCTGGTTCTAATAAAACAAAAACAAAAAAATTGTCCGCTCCGTTATAATTTGTAACCTTAGGTATTTATGAGGTGTTATGAGGTCATGGTGTTATGAGGTCATGATGTACTAAGGGTACAGAATGCAATTCACCGCCTTTGAGCGATTTCGTGTTTCCTTTTGACAAGCTGCATCCGCAGCGGATTCACAGTAATCCCGTCCTTAGTTTTTTCTTCCCATTGCGATCTTTATAATTATTCTTCACGCTACCCTACCTATTTATTGCTCTTTGCTCGATTGAAAAATTCATATACCTTTACCAAAGACCGGTCACCAAAGGTCCATCCAGCCTTACACCAACTGGGTCGTGCTTGAGAATTGACGCTTTCCATAGCGACGACCAAGCTCGTAGAGGGCTGTTGAGGTGTGATTCACACGACAACAACGCTCACCAAATAAGTCATCCTAATATTATGATTATTATTAACATATGATCTTTAGTTTTGTTAGAATCCTTATTAATGAAGGTCACTAAGACCCACCCATATTATCGTGCTACTGATGATGACGATGATAGCCGTAGTATTCTGAAAAAATCTGTTAATTTATTCTTATACGTGATTCTAATCCAAGGTTTTATATCTCCTCGTGTCCTTGTCAGGAGCCAAGTCAAAGGCAATAAAGGTAGAATCACCTTAATGCACCATAAGTCACAACTAATTATTGCAATTACCTCACTCTGAATAACAATACGTCTTACATAATCACATGCATCACCGTATTTAAAGACGCCTTCTAGTTTTAATAAGCCGTCATTAAAATAAAGAGCGGATTTACAAAGGAATTATTGATATTCCAAGAATTCCGCTGTACAATTCGATCATCATTGATTTGAAGTCATTGTTAATGTAATAATTTAATTTGTTTTGACTTTTAAAAATCGATGCTTGTCGTTCTTTAGTTTAAAGGAACTTATATCTTGTAGGCAGAACTAAAAATAAATCTGTAGTTATTCAAACACTGTTTTATTTTCACTCTTTATTATTTAATTATTTGGACACAAATCGTCATGCCAATACTTATTTCCGCCATATCCACTTTTCACTTTTTTTGAGTTATGATATGGGTTGGTGTCTTGAGACTATACTTTACCCGAATCCGTGAAAATTTTTGAAAAAAGTCATAAACTGACAATTTTTTCAGTGCACATTTCCTCCATATCCAAGAGTTTTGAAATATAGTTGGTACTTAAATCCGCCATATCCATTGCGAGCGTTTCAACCAATCACGTTCGCCCAAACTCCCCACTATCGATGGAACATACTGTGCCCAATATGTTGGTCTCGGATATGGCTGTGGTGCTGTGAACAATATATATTTCTCCTCTAAAATAGGGAATTGTAATTTCACCATTTACATCAAAATACGTAACATACAAATTGAGAAAGCATGCAAATAGTGGCAATAAAATGAAAATAATAATTACTGGATATACGTATTATGTTTAATACATATTTTTTCAATAAATATTAAAACAATGTTTCTTTCACACAAATTGATAATAATTATCGAACGTTTTTGCTTACTGAGTAGACATTTTTTTCTAAACGTTCGATAATTATTATCAATTTGTGTGAAAGAAACCTTATTTTTAACATTTATAATAATGAATTTTCTCTGTGTTAATACACAAACACTGAATTTATATTTTTTAATAATAGCAAACTTTATTGGAAAATCATAATTATCAAAAAACGCTAAGAGTAATTGACTGTGAATTCAATTGGATTGATTTTTTAAATTTGAATTTGAATTTGCCATTTATTTTGTTTTGTTGATACTTTATTTCATCTTCATCGGTTTATTTATATTTTATTGAATACTACGTGCACAGCATTTTTGATGCCGGCTTACGATCGGGCCGAACTTGAGCGCATTGTTTGTTTATCTGTCAATTAACACGAGTATCGAATTGGTTCAAGCTTTTTCTTAAGTAAATTGATTGTAATTGTCAAAAAAAACATTTAAATCGGTGACATGGAAAACGTTGAGTGTGTTTATTCGCCAGAATCATCTCCGGCACCTAATGTTAATGATATCAAATCCATGTTGAAGTTTATGCCTTCCGTAGATGCAGATTTTTATATTGCATTGGGGATTTAGGTTTTTAGGCTTATTTTTTAATTTTTAAGCAAGATCTTGCAAGTAGGTATTATGTTCATAGCTGATAGTCTAGCATTAAGTAAAAAAATAACTTTAAAAAAGTACAACAGAACAAATTAATTATTGTACTATAATAAAGCACTGTATTTCTAATGTTATGTATTTTTTTTTTATAAAAATAAAGGTTCTTAAATATGTTTTGAGTGTTTTTCTTTCTTAAAACTCAGTAATGGAGAAGAAATGCTCTGAAAAAGATGCTTTATTGGTAAAATTAATACAAAAATGGATATGGAGGAAATAAGTATTAACAAAATAGCCACTTTTGCTCTAACATTTGCTCCATATCCAAGTGAAGGTACCTCATTTTGGTGTGACCCAGTACTCATTTTTTTTTTTTTAATTTTATATACATTATTAGATCAATACTTAATTTATTTCAATTAAAAAAAAGCTAATAACTTTAAAAACGAAAGAGTTATTAGCATTTTAACTTCAAACGCGTTTTTCTCTGAATGAGAAAAAGTGGATATGGCGGAAATAAGTATTGACATGACGAAATGTCGACTACACAGTAATCATCATCAGGTAATCAATGTAGTCGAAAACGTTCTCCAAAGAATCGAAGGAGGAAGGCATCTGCTCAGGACCTTGTCCGAAAAGCGTGCAAGAGGGATCGGCCATGTAATACGACAAGAAGGTCTCTTGCATGCCATAATGGAGGGGATGACCGAAGGGACCAACTCTAGGTGACGCCCACGCCAAGAATACCTGGAGGACCTGTTGGTGGACGTGCGCTGCTCATCATAATATGTAGACCTTAAAAGAGCCGCACAAGACAGGGAAGAATGGAGAAGAGGAGTGAAATAAATTGCTGCAAGCCAATCCCAGGATTGAAACTAGAGAAGAATAACTTCTTAAAGTAAGTGAACTTATTATAAATAAGTGCGCATGAAAAACTTCTACACTACAGGATCACATTTCTTTAGTGGTTTCTTTCGTAGAAAATAGGAAAAAGGGTGCATTTATCTGTGAAACCCTTGTAAGCTTTATTAAGGTGTCGATATTATACGACGTCAATGACATTAATCTATCTGGAAGTTACAGGATCGTAATTACAAATTAATATTGTTCCAGAATGGGATATGGCATTCCAGCGTCTAGTTGGCATTCCGCGTCTCATGACAGGATGAATGAATTCCGAGCAGTTACTGGAATAAAGTTGTGGAATTGCATTCCAAGACAGATGCAGCGGATCGAGAGAAGAATTGTTAATTGTTTGCGCGGCTGGTCGAATCACTGATTATTGTGTATTACATAACATTGTATTGTTACGTTTATCGAACACAGTGAGCTAACTTTACAACTCTCCAGAGCGAAATCTATCTATAATCTAAGATGCACAAATATAAGAACATTAAAGTTGTTTTACATTATGCTCACAAGAAAACACGCGTAAATTCACGCTTTCAAATGCTGCATGTGTACTACTACAAAAAAAAACACCAATCTCAAATCAACATAAATCTTGTCGCCCACCCCTGAAATAGGGGTGTCGTTGGCAAAGTGAACAGAAAGTTCTCATACCAACCTATCAGTCAAGGAACAGTTCAGTAGAATGAAGGAAAAAAGGTTATGGATATGAACCAATTGGAAGAGATATGCAAGGGTAGAACGAAAGGGAGGTAGCTCTGCAGAGGTTCTGTCCACCCAAAGTGAAATATCGACAGAGTTACAGGGACAGTTAATTTAGAATTTTCATCTCATAATAAATTACAAAAGCAGATGCGTACTCGGATGTTTCCGCTTTTGTACGCTTAGAGTGTTTTCTAATAAAGCCTTTCCTTTCAAAAATGTCTGATAAGCAAAAGGTGTAGATATTTTTTTACATTATGGATAGTCGGCCTCATACCAATCTCAATTATTAAAAAAAAATACATATGGAAAATGCAAGCTCACCAATTTGCATAACAAAACCGACTAATTTTTACATTAAGAAAAATTAAACGATTATAGGCTTTATTACTGAGATAAATAAAGGCTTTATTTCAATTATGTGAAATTGTTTCTTATTTAACAAACAATAATCAAGATTTCAGAAGAAAACAATGGCGCACTAATAGAGTGATTATAGCTGTAAAGATTCAACACACCAGGACACCTATTAAGTAGTTAGTAGTAAATGAAGGACAGTAGTTACGTATAAATGAATAAAGGTTGAATAACCAAGGCCGGTGTTTTGATTATGGGTTTGAAATAAATACCGAAACGGGAAATCACCCTCACCCTCAGTGGGGATCGAATCCTAAATTTCTTGCATGGTATACAAGCATTTTACAAAATAAGCCTTCAACCAGGCTATTTATTACAAAAGACTCCCCCTTCCCTTCTCTTAACTTAAAGGTTGGTATGAAGCTGACCTCCCATGTTGTAAAAAGTGTTTCACTTTGCCAATGTCACTCCTGTTTCAGGAAAGGTTGAAAAAGCTGCAGGGATTATGTTCATTTGAGGTTGGGTTTTTAAATTGTAAGCACACATGCATAATTTCTAAACGCGAACTTACACGTGTCTGTTTGTGGGCATAAACCTATCGTATTTCATGAATTATAAATTTCCTAACGACCCGATTTAACTCAAAATCAAAGCTCTAATCGATCGCCAAGCTGATGGGGATCGAACCGGCGCCGGTGTTGTTTTATTTCAAGCAAACCGCCTTTACTATTCCATGCAGAGCTCCATTGTATACTATCCTGATGTGAACAGCTTGTGAGTTCTATTGATTATCAATAACTTACAGATTGGTCTGCCGTCAGTACAAAAGACGAGGTTACGCGTCTCAATGAAGAGGTTAAGCTCTGTTTCGCCAAGTGTAATTTGTAAAGGTGAACATGCTAAGCAGATGAGAGGCTGGTATAATCTATTGGTAAATTTAATATGCTGACGGTTTCAATTAATACATAATTGCTAGTTAATTCTTTGATAATGCAAGACCAAGTTGTATTCAATTGATTGGTTTTCGTATCCAAGTTGCATTCCTACGTGCATTAGGGACTATCCATATATTACGTCATTCGCATTAAGGGGGGGGGGGGAGTCTGGTCTGCGGATGATGGCAAATGATGAACGAGTACCAAAAATGACGTCGTTCTCATAAATACCAATTTCTACAAAATATACAAAATATTATGTAGGTAATATAACATTATTAATTATTAAGCTCATCCATTATTACAGCAAGAGGGGGAAGGGGGTCATTAGATAATGACTATAGGATGATTGTAAGGGGGGGGGGGGGGTCGAAAATCGGCCAAAATCGATGACGTAATTTATGGACGGCCCCTTATTGGTTATATTATTAAAAATTAATTAATTACAGAGAAAATGTGGAGACGTAAAGAGAAAAGGGAAGACCGAGAAAAGTATGGTTGGATCAGATTGGTGAAATTATGAAAGACTTAATATAAGATTGGTATGAAGCTGACCTTATATACTGTTGAAAAATGGTTCGCCAAACTTTGCCAATGTCACCCCTGTTACAGGTAAGGTCGGCGAGAGTTGCAGGACTTATGTAAATTTTAAATTGGGTTTTATATTGTAGATTCACATGCGGCATGTTTAAGCGCGAACTTATACGTCTCTGCTTGTGGGAAATGCATTTAATATAAATCATATTTGTAATGTATCTATCTTTGCAACTTACATTATAGATGGGATGTACAAAGCGAATGTCAAAGACTAGTGGTAACGCTTCGGACTCGTGAATGGAGTCCCGTTGGTGCACAAAAAATATACCATTTATATTTTCAAATATGCTCTTTTCTGGGTCAAAAATTTTATACCAAAGACCGGTCGCCATAGGTCCATCCAGCCTTACAGAAACTTGGTCTTGCTTGTGAATTGGCGATTTCTACAGCGACGACCAAGCTCGTAGAGGGCTCTTGAGTTGTGATTCACAAAAAACAGCGCTCACCAAATAAATCATCCTAATATTATGATTATTTGGAAGATCCAAAGGTAAAAGGCGTCAAGTGTACATGAGTTCTACTGTTCCGGCTTAGTTGCTTCTCGCTCCGTCTGCTGCAGGTGCTTCCATACTAACTAAGCATAAACATCAAGCGCAGTGACAACTTGCTATACGAACCCTAATCCACTACAGAGCAATGCTCGTAAACCGAAACATTATTGTTATAGAAGGCCCTTGGTATTTATTTGGTGAGCGCTGCTAAAATGCAATTTTAGTTAATTCATCATAATATTTCACTCACCAAATTTCGGCAGTAAATATTTAGTTAAATATTTAGTAACTTTAACTTTCGATTTTCAAGATGGCGGCGCTTCACTGACAGCAGCTGTTAATTTTTAATGTAAGGATACATGAAAATTGTTGCAATCTGAACATTTTTTGTCTCGTTTTCTAGCTTAGTGAAGGTTAGGTATATGATTTTTATGAATAGTTGTTTGTTTTAAAGCTTTTTATTTTATTTTATTTTATGTTCACGCCAAAGCGCCATCTTTCGATCATTCCTCAAATTAACCTCCTTATCCTGGAACTTCACCATTATTATCCAAAATCTGTTTTACCGACCCACATATTGCCACTTGCATTTTGATCTTGGAGCAAGAAGGTTGTCGATAAAAACTTCGTGGGTGAAATTCGAAAACGTCGTGAATTTAACCGTTGTGCAGTCCATAGCAAGTTTGGACATTTGTGTGTGTTTTGTGTTCTCAAGGGCCGTGTGGTTTGAGCGCGCCTTTTGGACAACGGGAGCCGACTGCAGTCGATCCAAGCTGGATGACGGGAGACACGAGGTAGGTGGCAAATTCCTTGGGTCCTTCCTTCCTTTTGTCCCGATCGAGAGTTTGGAGCAGTTGCGCCCCCAATCGTCGTCGTTGAGACTCCTCAGATCATTTCTCGCATTGAGGAGCCCTCGAAAGTAATTAAGATACTCAAATAAGAAACATCGGCGCAGTGGCGTGCGTGAGATTCGCTCGCGCGTGCTGCGTGCGCATCCATTGGTCCTATCGTACCGGATTTGTGTTATTTTGCTGTTAATTGGACAGTAAAATATTTTGGTTTCTTCATTTGGTGTACTTAATTTGAATAGTTAGTTTTTGATATAGATATTGGAATAGATTATACAGAATCGTATTTTTATATTCATAATATTAGCTTTGGGTAGATGAGATAAAATTTGTAACAATAATTCGGTGTACAGATTTAAATTTGAAGGTTGGTACTGGAGAGGTCATTTGTTTAAATTAAATTCCCTTTATATACCTAACTGTTTATGTGAATTTTTGAAATCATCAATCGGTAGGTACCAAATTGCTAATGATGTAATAAAAATAATAGTTGTTTTGATTTGCGAATTTATTTTGACATTTGTTTACATAATATTCAAGGTCAAAGGAATATTATCATTCATAACAGAGTTTTTGTTTACACTTATTGTTTTTTATTCTTCTTTTTCTTCTTTTTGATATTTTGGATACTTGATATATTCTTTCAAATATGGCTAAAAAAGAAGATCAAGAATATGCTGTTCAGCTTTTACAAAGCAAACTGACGGCCATTTACGGGAGAATTCAGAGTATATTCGATCAAAGTAGGAATTTAAATAATGATCCTGTAAAAATTGATGACTTTTTGGCTAACAGTTTTACAATCGATATTCTACGTGCCGATTTCATAAACACTATTGATGAACGAAATAAACTGCTGTCGGTTTCTGCGGAGAGTGTTCCCAATTATAATTCTCTAATGTCAGTTGAAGAGTTATATACAAAAATAAAGTTCCGGGTTAATCAATTACAAACGATTAGTCCAGCTGTCGAAAAATCGGGAACTGCAAAGAAGAGATTCAATTTGCCGAAACTGGAGTTATGTAGTTTTAATGGGGAAATAGAATCGTGGCCATTATTTTATGAATCATTTCGAACTGTAGTTCATGAAAATGAGGATCTCTCTGATAGTGAGAGAATTCAATATTTGATTGGGAAACTTTCTGGAAAAGCTCTAAACCTTTGTCATGGGATTGTACCATCGGCAGAAAATTATGTGGTATTGTGGAAAGCGCTTATTGATAAATACAATGATAAAAGGATGTTGGCCACTTCGTATCTAGAGAAACTGTTCAAACTACCTAGCGTAGATCGTGTTGAACAGTCACCCTCAAGTTTAGAAACTTTTATAGATGCTTTCTCGTCAAACGTCGCGGCATTGAAGCAGTTACAAATTGAAAACTTGGAGGATTTTTTGCTTATTTATATTGGAAGCAAGAAGATTGGCTTCGAGACAGTGAAATCTTTTGAGTCAGAATGGAGCCAAAATTTAGGCGGTCGTATGCCTAAATGTATGGATTTCATAGAGTTCGTTAGAAAGCAAGCACAGATACTGCAGCGTTCTCGTCAAACATTGGGTTTGACAGATCACACGCTGCCTCGTAAAGGTTCATTGTCATCGTCTTCTGTTTCACGTTCGTATAAAGCCAACAATGTGAAATCATTTGTGAGTATTCGAGAATCGATAAAATGTTTTTTGTGTGGTCTTAAAGATCATGGACGATTGTCAGAGTGTCCAAAGTTTAAGAAAATGAATGTTTATTGTAGATTTAACGTCGTAAAAGCAAATAAATTATGCATAAAATGCTTAGAGCCAGGACATATAATGCGCGGGTGCAGCAAAAATATTGAATGCACTGTGTGTGCACACCATCATAATACTCTATTGCATTTTAAGGGCGCTAGCACGCCGGTAAGGGCGACTGGTGCTAACGTCGAAGGAAATGTTGCGTTGGAGTCGCCAACCAGCAATCCTGTATCGGTGGCATTGTGCTCTGTTGGAGAGCGCAAGATCGGGTCGGACTCGGATTCATTTTCATCGGTACTTTTGGGTACGGCAAAGTGTACTGCTAAGAATGAAAATGGACGTGTCAAAATTATTCGGGCAATAATTGATAGCGCTTCACAGCGTGATATCATCACGGTGGAGTGCGCTAAGTCGTTGGCTTTGCCTATTTTAGCCACGGAAAGGAAGTTTGTTTCTGGAGTGGGAAATAGTCAAAGTGAGATAAAGGGCGTCACATCTTTGACGATTCGATCAAGGATTGACAAAATATTTGAATTTGAAATCGAACCGTTGGTTGTAGACACCATAACAAATAAGTTGCCAACTGCGAAAATTGATAGATCAAAATTGACCTATTTCGAGGGGATCGTACTTGCGGATGAGGACTATGACAAGCCAGCAAAGGTGGATGTCATTTTGGGAGCTGACATTTTTGCAAGAATCCTACGTGCTAAAACGGTATCGAGATCTGCCGGGGAGCCAGTAGCAGTAGAAACTGCACTCGGCTTTATAATAGTAGGAAAGGCTCCAGCCATAGAAAAGGTAGCAAACGAGGTGGAAGCCTTTCACTCGATAGACACGCTTCCCTCCAATTCCTTAGAGTTCTTTAAATTAGAAGAGTTTCCCCAGAAGCCGTATTTGGAAACGGCAGAGAAAGTAATTATACAGAATTTACAATCTCGGCATTTTGGAAATGAAATTCAATTGTTGAATTTCGGAAAACAAGTGAAACCCGCTTTTAGAAGGTTGACAGCCTTCCTGAAAAATGGGGTTGTAAGAGTATGTGGACGGTTATCAAATGCAAATATAGAATATGATAGTCAGCATCCAATACTTTTACCTCGTCGCGATCATGTGGTCAATCTTATAATTGATCATTGGCATCGAAGAAATCTGCAGACGGGAAATGAGTTCCCCTTGATGGCAGATTTTCCGGAGTTTCGAGTGAGAGAAGCCAAGGCCTTCTGTCATACCGGAGTAGATTATGCAGGACCTCTGGCTATTATCCCATATCGACGCCGAGGCGTCCGAAGTATTAAGGCATACATATGTCTATTCGTTGGTCTTGTAACAAAGGCTGTCCATTTGGAATTGGCCCCTGATCTTAGTGCCAATGCTTTTTTGAGTGCATTGAAACGATTCATTTCCCGGCGCGGACCAGTATGCGTTATATATTCCGACCGAGGTACTAATTTTGTTGGAGCCAAATCCTCATTAGATGCTATTTATAAAATGTTGGATTCAAAGGAATTCAACGAACGATTTGCACATGAACTTCAAGAGCATCGTATTGAGTTTTGTTTCAATGTAGCCGCCGCTCCTCATTTTGGAGGTATTTGGGAGGCTGGAGTACGATGCGTGAAGTCTCATTTAGCAAAGGTAGTCGGATTGCAGCTGTTAACTTACGAGGAGATGTTGACGGTGCTCGTGCAAATTGAAAGCATACTCAACTCCCGTCCATTGACAGTGTTGAGTGGAGATCCGGCTGAGCCATTAGCTCTGACGCCGGCTCATTTTCTGACTTTAACTCCATTAAAGTCCTTACCTGCGGCACCCATCACTGATGGAGGCACAAGCTTGGTCAGAAGAAAAGAAGTGTGCGACCAGTTAGTGCAGTCGTTTTGGAAGCGGTGGAGAACGGAATACCTGAACACCCTTCAGGTGAGAAAGAAATGGGATAAAGACCATAAATCGATAGAAAAGGGCTCCATCGTAATATTGGATAATGGAACGGGCGCACCGCTGAACTGGCCAATAGGTTTTGTTCAGGAGGTTTTCCCGGGTAAGGATGGAGTTGTTCGAGTAGTAGAGATGCGAACAAAATTCGGTACATATCGTAGACCGGTAGTTAAAGTCTATCCTCTACCAACTCAATAGATTGTTTTTTGATATGGTTTTTGCTATTTTTTATTTTTGATTTTCGTTTATTTTCGTCGTTTTCTTTGTTTGATATACGTTAAGCTACTTGTAAATATTTTCGATTCGTTGATTTAGGTTTAGATATTACAGTCCACTTGTTTCGTGTCGATATAAGTATAGTTGCAAATAGATTCGGCATCTATCTTAAATTTTTCGTTTTCGTTTTGTAATAGGTAGTTGTGAGTAGGTAAATCAGAATCGAGGGCTGCTTGATGCGGGTGGTGGTGTGGGGTGTTGAGGCAGGGATGAGCAATGTTTGAAAGAAGGGGTTCTTTCAAGCCCGGGGGGATGTTCACGCCAAAGCGCCATCTTTCGATCATTCCTCAAATTAACCTCCTTATCCTGGAACTTCACCATTATTATCCAAAATCTGTTTTACCGACCCACATATTGCCACTTGCATTTTGATCTTGGAGCAAGAAGGTTGTCGATAAAAACTTCGTGGGTGAAATTCGAAAACGTCGTGAATTTAACCGTTGTGCAGTCCATAGCAAGTTTGGACATTTGTGTGTGTTTTGTGTTCTCAAGGGCCGTGTGGTTTGAGCGCGCCTTTTGGACAACGGGAGCCGACTGCAGTCGATCCAAGCTGGATGACGGGAGACACGAGGTAGGTGGCAAATTCCTTGGGTCCTTCCTTCCTTTTGTCCCGATCGAGAGTTTGGAGCAGTTGCGCCCCCAATCGTCGTCGTTGAGACTCCTCAGATCATTTCTCGCATTGAGGAGCCCTCGAAAGTAATTAAGATACTCAAATAAGAAACATCGGCGCAGTGGCGTGCGTGAGATTCGCTCGCGCGTGCTGCGTGCGCATCCATTTTATTTTATTTTATTCAGGAAAAAAACAACAAATTTCTTCGGATAATTACAATAACATCAGTAGATTAATGAATAATTGAAAAATTTGTCTATACATTTTCCGTTAATAACAATAATATTAATAATTATTATAACAATAACAAAATCTTTGAATCTTCAAAAAGCAATTGACACTTTCATAAATAAAAACATCAACATACAGGCACACATACACACTTCCATACATCCACACATCATACTACGTGTTTAAACTATTAAATATTCATATATCATACACAGAAATAAAGAAATCCTCATAGTAGCACTTAAACACGAGAACAAATACAAGCCCCGATTTCAAATATCAAATTTAGTTATAAAACTGTAAAAACTTTTGAATGGCATTTTAATTATTTCCAAGATTTTGGGGCGTGGCCTCATACTTCGGTAATGTTCGGTTTTAGTTAACTAGAGATTGAGTATTTTGAATAAAAGTTCAAGTAATAGTTAACTAAAATATTACTACAGTTATTACTACAGTATACTAGTACTACTACAGTAAAATATTACTTAGTCTTTCATCGAATCGTTCTGATATGGAGGTCCGACAGTTTTACAATTCTCGAGTCACGTGAGAAATCGAAGCGTCGATGGCTCGTAAAGCACTGTGAGAGATGTCGAGCAGCGTCGCGGACCAGCGAGTTTTATGATAAGCCTGCATTAAAATAATACAGGCAGACAGGAAGCCCGGCCAATCATTAATTTATCAATCTCAATATTGCTTTTCTCATTTTTTGTTTTATTTGTAAAAAAATTACGACTCGTATTGTTCTTATCGCCAAGCAGAAGATTTTATATTTACAAATAATGGTTTTCTCATAAAACGGGTTTAATGAGAAAAAAAAACCAGTTCAATCTATTATCTAAAATCCATAATCTAAATTGCAAAGATAAACTGATATTTGAGGCTCATATTTAGTGCATGCCCACAAGCAGACACATGTAAGTTCGCAATTACACATGGTACATACAACATACAAAATAAACAAAACTTGATATGAACATAAACTTTGCAAATCGTACCACCTTTCCTTGAAACAGGGGTGTCATTATCATTAACAAAAGTGCAACACCATAGGGGTCAGCTTCATACTAATCGATTAGTAGAGGAACCATTTATTCTTCAAGGATGCTGTATCAAAAATAAATACAGAGAATAAAGCCCTGAAAAATGATTTCCCTGGACTATCACTGTTGTGCGAATCTCAATTTTTTTTTTTATAATGCTACTTTTTGCAAATTTGTAAGTAAAGTGTTTTCAAATTTGTTTGTGACGTCACAAAGCTATGCACGTAAAAAACAATTTGATTTTAAAAATATGAATATTCTTATCTTAAATTCTTTAACTGAAGCCAAAATCTTTAAAATATCTAAACCTTGGATAGCTACAGGTAAATCAGTCTTGAAGTTTATTTTTGCAAACTTCATTTCGTCATTTTTGCAACATGTCCGAATCTTTTGACATGGGCTCAAGGACTCCTTCCTAGAAGACTTCATTTCAATAATATAATTATTTTAAAATAAAATACGAAATCTCCATTTTAAAACAAATTTAAAATACCCAACCAACCAGATCAGCAACATTGTGATTTATTTTTTCTTATTTAAGTCGAAAATTAATCAGTAGTGGATTCTTCCCATGGTATTCTTATTTATTTTAATTTATTATATCGGTGATGTAATGTCTTCATTTTGATTGGAAAATTATGACGTAATCGAATTGAATTGTTTTAAATTACATTTGTTTAATCTTCCATGATTAAATTATCTTTCTTCTTTTTTAAACCAAACTTTCCTTTTTTTTCAATCAAAATTTCTGCTACATAATATTTAATACTCAATAGCAACCGTTTGAATCATAATAATAATTATATTAAGATGATTTATTAGGCGAACGCTGTTTTTGTGTGAATCACACCTCAAGAGCCCTCTGCAAGCTTGGTCGTTGCAATAGAAAGCGCCAAGGTCCAGTTGCTGTAAGGCTGGATGAACCTTTGGTGATCGATCTTTGATAACTGTATATAAATTTTTCAACCCAGTAAATAGCATATTTGAAAATATAAATGGTATATTTTTTGTGCTCCGTCGGGATTCGAACCCACAACCTTCCATTTACGAGTCCGAAGCGTTACCACTAAACTACGGACCGGTCAATATTTTGGTCATATTTAATGCATGCCCGCAAGCAGGCACATGTATGTTCGCGCTTACATATACCGCATGTCTAATCTAATCTAATCTAAGTTGCAAATATATGTAACATTGGGGATTCACATTATATGCATTATTACAAGCAGACAGTATAAATTCGCGCTTGCACATGCTGCATGTGAACCTACAACATAAAATCCCAAACATGAACATAAAAAAACTAAACCAAACCTCACATTAACACAAACTTTGCAACTCTTGCCGCGTTTTCCTGAAACCAGGGGGGTGGCATTAGCAACAGTAAACCCTGTTTTTCAAGTCTCATCCTGTATTCCTTGACTTATAGGTTGGTATGAGGCTGACCACCCATACTGTAAAAAATGGTTCACTTTGCCAATGTCACCCCTGTTTCAGGGAATGTCGGCAAGAGTTGCAGGGCTTATGTTCATTTGAGGTTTGGATTTTATTTGTAAGTACACAATCAGCATTTGTAAGCGCGAACTACACGTGTTTGTTTGTGGGCATACATCTGAGAGCTTTGAATGAATATATCCTTGCAACTTAGATAATAGATTATAGATCCCAACCTTTTAGTCAAGGAACATAATAAAAATTAAAGATAGTGATTAAAAAAAAAATGACATAGTGAAAGTCCTTTGTATTTTTTTTTAAATACTGCTCAAACACATGTCTTTTAAGGCAAAAATATTTGAGCAAAGAAAAAAATTAAAAGTGAACTACAACTTTGTATTTTTTTTTATAAAAAATTGAACGCAGTAACATCAATTTACACTTTTAAAAACAGCTTCATTTCTATTGCACAACATCGTTAATGAATACAGACAAGTTGGTTCTTTAATTACTCGCTGGTAGTGTTAATGTCTACTGGAATATTTGCCGAACGCCTCTTGGGCTTTAAACAGCTGATGACAAATCACATCAACGGTGGGACAGTGGATCAAGTATTTACAAATGATTAAAGCGAACCGAGACGAGGAAAAAGTGGACCCTGGTTCTATATACAGTACACCTGCCCAGCCAAGCAGTAGGAAGACCAAACACCTTTAAAATAGTTATTGATTGGAATTCACTTTGTATTCTCCATGTTTCGAGAATGATCTAAATCATATCTTTAAATTAAGGACTAAAATCTCCTGTAGAGCAGATATAAATCAACCGTCGTACTGTTCAAATGTTAAAACTCTGTCGTAACCGAAAACGAAGACATTAATTGTCTAAAATAAATGAACGTGGATTGTTTGCAAAATCGGTCGTGGAAAAAAAAATGTTTTATAGTATTATTATTACTCTGAGGTTTTCACCCAAACTATCTTGAAATGAAAAAAAATGCATAATTTTTTTTTCGTGAAGCTTTTTTTTAAAGAAATACTGTGCGGGAGACTCCCTAGATTCTAGAGACTCTATGACACTTGTTGTAGTGTTGCAGAGGTGTACGAGCTTGGTCGTCGCTACAAAGCGCCAATACTCAAGCAAGACCCAGTTGCTGTAAAGCTGGATGGACCTTAGGTTACCGGTCATTGGTAAAGGTTTATGAATTTTTCAACACAGCAACAACCAAGAGCAAATTTGAAAATACAAATGGTATATTTTTTGTGCTCCGCCGGGATTTGAACCCACAACCTTCCCATTCAGAGTCCGCAGTGTTACCACTGAGCTACGGACCGGTCAAAGTGCTTGAATGTTATTTTTACAATACCGGCTTTGACTTTAATTTTGTTAGTTCACTTTGGTCACCTCATTATTGTTTTATCGCGATTGCAGTAAAACAAGCATTATTTTCGAACCGACGGGAGAGTGAATTCCTTAGGCGAAGAAAATCATTTTACATTTGCCGAGGATGTTATAAATTATCCCCACAGCACGCCAGCCTCCCTTCTTCTTCTTCTTTCTCCTCAAAAGTAAGTTAAACACTCAGCTAATTATTCCATACGAAATATTAATTGAGCGCATCCTGTTTTCAGTGGTTTTTTTAACAGGATAAATAAAAATATATGGCAGGATGCATTTCTTTTACCGAATGTAGGTACATCTGGATTTTTGTAAAAAAAACTTAACAAATCACTGAATGAATATCGCTAAGATTGTATTGAAGCAACTACATATTTTGTTAAAAAATTCAAATATCAAGTTTTTTTTTTTTTTTAAGAAATCCTGTGCGGGAGACTCCCTAGATTCTAAAGACTCTAGGGGTCTATGACACTTGTTGTAGTGCCGCAGAGGTGTACGAGCTTGGTCGTCGCTACAAAGCGCCATTACTCAAGCAAGACCCAGTTGCTGTAAGGCTGGATGGACCTTTGGTGACCGGTCATTGGTAAAGGTTTATGAATTTTTCAACCCAGCGAAGAGCGCATTCGAAATATAAATGGTATATTTTTGTACTCCGCCGGGATCCGAATCCACAACCTTCCATTTTACGAGTCCGAAGTGTTGCCACTACGGACTACGGACCGGTCCAAGTTGATTGAATATTCGGATGATTTATTTGGTGAGCGCCGTTTTTGTATGATACACACCTCAACAGCCCTCTGCAAGCTTGATAGTCACTGAAGAAAGCGCCGATTCTCAAGCAAGACTCTATTGCTGTAAGGACCAATATTGGCCGGTCTTTGGTACGGCCAGATTATTTTTTCAGCACAGCGAAGAGCTATATAATAATAATCTATAATCTAAGTTGAAAAGATATATTAACATCAAAAGTTCATATTAAATGCATGCCCACAAACAGACCCTCGTAAGTTCGCGCTTACAAATGCTGCATGTGCTTACAAATTAAAATACAAACCTCATTTAACATAAATCTACCTTCCCTGAAACAGGGGTGACAAGTGAACCATTTTTTATAGTATGGTTGGTCAGTCTCATACCAACCTATAAGTCAAAGAAAGCTCTGTCGGGTAAATTCGAAATGATAACCACTACACTACGGACCGCTCAAAAATCTCGGTTAATTGTAACCTCGGACTAACTAGATTGGAATCACGGAGGCTGTTCTGATTCATATGATGAGAAATATGTATGTTGGGGTATGCTTCATGGTCCGGTCCTCTGCCATCAGCTGCCAGTCAGTCATGGCGTCATCACTGGGTGATGATGAACAGACAGACATGCGGGTGTGATTTCCTTCTCGGAAACGATGATTTACCGCAAAGTAAAGACTGGCGAGGAATTACGAAGATCAGCGTATCATGATGGGACGAGCAGAGTTAGAAATTCGCAACGTATTTGTACAAAACAAAATGAAAAATATTTACTATTATTTCGTTACTCCAGTGATTTATTCCACTTCAACTTAAGTGGTATGCGTAAGGCTGGCCCCCTTAATTGTAAAAATAAAAAAGGCTCTACTCGCCACATACGACTCCTTCGGGGAAAACGCGGCTAGAAGTTAAAATATATGTGTAGCTTAGAAGCGAAGAAAACTCAATGGAGTCTGCACAATTGAAATGTGGAGAGTTGCTTAATGGGATCTGTTGTCATGATCTGTGAGAGCTGGAGTTTCCAAGTTTCCGGACGTTTTGTCTATGCCAATGATGGGCTTCTTCAGGGTGAAGGTAAAGTGAAGGTGATGTTTTTTTTTCTCAATAGACTAAGCCTGGCCATAAACAGGTTTAAAAATTATCAATTAATAATTCAGTGTTAAAATTAATTGTCAAGAAATAATTTTCCAATGATATATGTTGAACCAGGGTCGAAGTTATTGTCGATAGGACATGGCGCAGGCGGGGTTCGAACCGGCGCTAGTGTCAATTACTTAAATTTGAGTGCCAACGCCTTCCCCGTCGACCATCCCAGCGACACGATCATCACAGCAATATGAATTTTAAATTTTGAGCGTGTTTTTAAGGTAAGAGGTTCCGTTTTGAGCCCTGCCCGCTGTGGGAAGTGTGTTTTGACCAAGTGAGAGAAGACGCAGTACGCCGCGGCCGTTCATATTTTTGACATCAGCTCAGTGCAAGTGTGTCATGACGAGGTACAGTATGTATATACATATATATATATATATATATATATATATATATATATATATATGTATGTGCATGTGTGTGTGTGTGTGTGTGTGTGTGTGTGTGTGTGTGCGTGTGTGTGTGAGTGTGTGTGTGTGGGTGTGTGTGTGGGTGTGTGCGTGTGTGTGTGTGTGTGAGTGTGTGTGTGTGTGTGCGTGTGTGTGTGAGTGTGTGTGTGTGTGTGTCTTGCCGAAAGAAAATGCCGCAGATTAAATAAGCACAAATACTGTAAAGTCCACAAAACCATACATTACACAAACAAAAATTAACACTTTGTTTAATCTAAGTTGCATCTATATAATATATAATGTATGTTGCTTAAGATATTAAAGCATTCAAAACTCATATCAAATGCATGCCTACAAACAGACACGTGTGAGTTCACGCTTACAAATGCTGAATGTGTACTAACAAATTACAATCCAAACCTCTAATTAACATAAGCCCTGCAACTTTTGCCGGCATTCCCTGAAACAGGCGTGACATTGGCAAAGTGAACCATTTTTTACAGTATGGGTGGTCAGCCTCATACCAACCTATAAGTCAAGGAATGGTGCATAGATAAATTCATTTCTTAGGTCCACTCTTCCCGCTAATTTCGCTGGTATGGTCGAGCGGATAAGGCGTTGGTACTAGAATTTGCGTTTTTGAAACAATCACAAATTCAAACCCCGCCTGCGCCGTGTCCTACCGACAATAACTTTGCCCATGTTTCAACAGATGTTATTGGAAATGACAAAGATCTATCTATATCCATCTGCAGGATCGAAGAAGTCTGACACAGAATAAGAGAGATTCCAAGGATTTTTTAAATCATTTTTAAGGATATCAAATTATATTCAAATTTTTATCCGTGAATTTGAATATAATTTGTAACTTTTAAATAACTCGAATTAAGCATCCCTTTTTGATTATACGCATTTCCTCAAAATAAATGTTAATTTAATAGATTCATACATTTAAGTCGACTTTTTGACCACCAGGCCCTTCATTATCAAATCAAAATTGAGGTCTTCAGAGGTTCTGGATTAAATCACCATCATCAGACCCACAAAAAGCTGGCAAACTTTCGGGAAAAACAGTTACGAAAATTTGCGGTCAACGTACGAGTTACTTCCATAAAATCTTGGACTTACAATTTCGGTTAGAGAGGAAAAAATACCAAATTATGAACAGTTACGTGGTCCAGATAGTTTTTATTGTTTTTAATGGAAAAAATGTATTACAGATTGTAGCTACTTATCAACTAAAATAAATTACTTGCACATTTGCTTTCTATCACAATATATTTCTTGAGACCAATTGTTGTCTTGGTGTTAACTCACCAGAAGGTCCCTGATTCAAAACTTAAAAGGACCTTCTTTTGCTACAGATCGAGTTTGAAGTGTCGGTCTACAATGGTTTATTCATCCTTACAGTGGCTTTTATTGATATGGTAAAATGAGCTTGTAACCAAGAGTTTTATAATTGTAAAAATATTATTTATTTGCTTAGCACTTTTTTTACCGCAAGAACTCTTTGCAGGCTTTGTCTTTGCCATAGAAAGCGTCAATCCACAAGCAAGACACAGTTACTCTAATGCTGATTGAACCTTTGGTGATCGGTTTTTAGTAAGACATGTGAAGTTTGTAACCCGACACAGAGGATATTTAATTTTTTTTTGTACTGCGCCAAGAATTAAACCTCGCTACTTTCCGACTACGAGTTCACAGCGTTAAGCTCTTGACCACAGACAGGTATTCTTCAGGCTGTAAAACAACATGCCTATAAGCTATTAATGGAAATTTAATATGAATGTGATGCACTGTAAGATAGGGAAGACAGCGAAGTAAATACTGGTACTAACATGTCAGTTGAATGGGAGATGATAGGATCCCCCGTATCGCTCTTCAAGGGAACCCAACCGAAAGACCCCCGGGAAGACCTCCGAAGAGATGGCGTCATAGCTGGCAGTCCAACTCATAGGAGGAAGTAGCGGTTCAAACATATTCTTCGGATTTATGAAAGAAAAAGTAACAAAGAAAAATGTTGGATTCTAACTTAACTTAACCATTATTCCGAAAATTCCCGAAGAGACAAACCCACGCTCCAAAAATATATACACTATAATAATGCCATTCAAAAACTTTAAAACAAACAACTGGTTATAACAATCAAATATCTTACCTTCATTAAGCAAGAAAATGACTCTAAAAATGTTCAATTTGCGGCAATTTCGATGTATCTTTACATAAAAAAAAGTAGCTGCCGTCATTGAAAACGATGTCATCTTGAAAATCGGTAAATAACTAACTGGAGAGTTAAATATTATGAAAAATTATCTGAAATTGCATTTTAGTTAACTTTACTACTATACTTGAAAATACCGGGTCTTAAGTAAGTTTCAAGCTTAAACTCTACAGTATTGAAATAGTAATAACAATAATAATATAATCGTTGCTCCTCTCAAAGGATTGCAACAAAATAGAAAGGTCGAATTCTTCAGGTGTTCGTAATATGGCAACTAGAACCAGACAGAGCGGCAGAATATTATACAAACGATGAAATAATATTTCAAGGTACCTCTGCGAGCCTAAATCAACAACAAATCATACTATTTGCACGGTGAAAAAAAAAACACATGCAAAAATACTCGCTGAGTCATCTCAATTTATTTTGGTACAATTCGCAGTTTTATATTTTACCTGTATGTGAAATCATATAATGTTTGAGGCGTTAAAATTCAAAACCGTCTGTATAGGTTGCACGTTTACCTTTTTAAAGGTTTTTTTTTAAATAGATTTGTGAAGAGCAATGCAATTCACCAACCTATTCTGCCTGGCCAGAAAAAGATATTAATATCATAAATTAATAATTTATTATTGTTTATTTTAATGAATTATTAATTGATAATTACCCAATGACATCTGTTGAGCCAGGATCAAAGTTATGGTCAAATGACCCAAGCGGAGATCGAACCACCGTTATTCTATTCCAAATATGCTAGAAAGATCAGAGCACTTGGCTCCCTCGACCATAACACCGACTAAGGTTTCACAGGTTCATAGTTTTCTTAGGTTTTCATAGATTTAAGATACAGAGCTTTTTACGGTTTCTTTTCTCTTCTTCTTTTAGCGCCAATTTTATCGAAAATCGGTGATTTGTTCTTATTACATGACGGTGATTTTTTTTTGCATACTATTACTTTTGCATAAATTTATTACATAATTTTATTTTGCAAGTCTTGCTGCTTATCTCTAAAACCGGAGTAGTATTGGCAAAAGTGTAACACGTTTGAACAAGAAGGGGAGAGAGCCTCATATTTTGACAACTTATTTGTCAATGATTTTTTATTCATTTAACGTAAAACGATTTTTCCTTGAAGTTTTCATCTTAATTTATAACTACGTATTTTTAAGTTGAACCGTTTATCAGTTTTAGTTCCATACATCATTCTATTATTTTCAATTTTTCGTTAGCCTAAATTTATGAGCCAAGTATTTTAAAATATGCTCTTCGCTGGGTGAAAAATTCATATAGGTACCTTTACCAAAGACCGGTCACTAAAGGTCCATCCAGCAACTGGGTCTTACTTGAGGTTTGGCGCTTTCTACAGTGACGACCAAGCTCGCAGACAACTCTTGAGATGTGATACACACAAAAACAGCGCTCACCAAATAAATCAGTTTTATAATTTTATTATAAGACAAATATTTCTAAATGGACGTTGGTATTTTTGCATCTTAACGCCTTCCCACAATCTGAGATATTTTGATGATTTTCTCTTAACGTCATGATTTCTGTTTTTGTTGCAAGTCATTGAGTTTTCAAGATTACACACAATTATTTTAGTTCATAATTAAATTAATGATACGATACGATATGTCTGCGTTTGTATTTTTAGTTTATTTATTAAATTATCTGGTAATTACTGCATTAAAAATTGGTAAGCGTTGTTTTGAAAATAAAGGTCAAAATTAATGTCATGAACTTATACTAAATCTATTTATTTGTAAAAATATCTTCAAAGTAAATTGATTGTTCCAAAACGATCTAGAAAATCAAAGTAATTGGATCGTGCCTTTTGCATGGTTGGCCATCAGTAATTCTTACCTGTACCGAATATCGGTAATATTTGTATGACTACTAATCAGCTGTTCACTTGCGGCCATCTTGGATTGACAGGTCGTCATACAAATATTACTGATACTCGGTAGGTAAGAATTACCGTGGTGATGAGACTTCCAGCCCTGTGCTGTTGAATGCTCTACCGGCTACCCCATGAGCTAAGAGCCGTAGAGAGTGCAAGCGCGTTTAGGTCAGGATTGAAGACATGTTTGTTTCGGAGATGTTACAGTTGAACAGTGCCCTTGCAGTAATTTATCAGAAAACGGCACTATATTACAAGTACCTACTTATCTATGATTTGTATTTTTTTAAGGAATCCTGTGCGGGAGGCTCCCCAATTCTTGAAAGTCTTGGGTGTCTATGTCACCCTGGAAAGGTGCCGCAGAGGTGCTTAAGTTCTTGCTTCTGTCGTGAGGCGCTGCAAGGAAGTGGTGATTGATGTAGGTTTTGAATGAAACCGGATTATTTACATAGCTACTGTTAATGTTACTGTTTATCGCTGTTACTCTTGAGGTGGCCAGTACCTCCACAGATGGGTTTCCACTTTTTTCTGTCCTTGCATATCTCTTTCAACTCTTCAACATTCATCACTTTCTTCATACATTATCTTCTCTTATTCTCACTTTGCAGGTTACATTATTTTGCAAAATCATCTATTTGGACTAACCATTCCTTTCATAGTGAATTAAAATTGTTAAAATAAGAAAAAACCTGTGTTGAAATCCGAGGCTGTGTGACATAATTTCCTTTTACGGTGTTTTCTTCATATAAATTCCTCAAAATATGGAAAAATCCAGGAGTACGCAGAAGGTCTTGTCCAGGAATGGACTGTTAATGAAAGAAAAAGAATGAAAGTGTATCCAATGTTGATTTTTTTGAAAAAGAAACCGAAAACTCATTGAAAAATTCTGTATGTAAGTAAAAGACATCAACGCATCGACACTTACAAAACCTGCGGAATACATTACTGCGTGTCTTCGTAGAATGAGGTCGGAATATTGAAAAGGGCGCAAAAATTAGCCTCGTCATTTGCCCGGAATCTGATCGCAAGAGGCGCTAGTCTCTCATCCATACAAAGCTTTTTTATCTTTCAAATCTATTAGAGGGGCAATCTTAAATACACCTATTACACGTTGTTTTACCTACTAAATTGAATGAATCTTTGTAAGATTCTCTAATCTAAGTAACAAGATATATTACATTTAAGATTCATATTCAATGCAATCTCACAAGCAGACGCGTATAAGTTCGCGCTCACACATGCCGCATGAGGACTTATAACATAAAAACCCAATCACAAATGAACATAAGCTCTGCAACTCTTGACGACTTTCCCCGAAACAGGGGTGACAGTAGGAAAGTGAACCATTTTGTATAGTATGGGTGGTCAAACTCATACCAAACTATAAGTCAAGGAAACTTCAGCGAAATAATTCGAAGAGTATACAATTTTGCTGGGGTTAAATACAAATAAAAAGATTTTAATAATAATCATTCAAATCGTCCATTTCTATGTCTATGATATACATGACGTATATCCGAGTACATGGTCAGTTATTGACTGTAACTGTAACTCTGCCGCCATTCTGATAGGGGTGGCCAGAACCTCTGCATAACTACCTCCATTTCATCCTATCCTGACATATCTCTTTCAATTCATTCATATCCATCACTTTTTTCATGCATTTTCTTCTTTTACGCTCACTTTGTATATCCCATTCCTTCACAATCTCTTCAATCTGATCACTCCATACTTTTCTCGGCCGTCCCTACCCTCTTTTTCCTTTCACACTTCCTCTGTAAATAAACTTCGTCAGCCTATCATCATTCATTCTTTCCACATGCCCAAACCATCTCATCACATTATTTTGTACCTTAACTTTCACATCCTCTCAACTTCCATTCTTTCTTTACCCATTTATTCCTTACTCTATCCTTCAGGGTTTTCCCTGTCATGCTTCTCAAATGCTTCATTTTCACCGTACATACTTTGCTCATTTCGCTATCATTCACTGTCCATGCTTCACTTCCATACATAAAGTCGGTAACAATATGTCATTGTGTACCGCCATTGAAAGGCACGATTAACTAATACATAGCGTTGTATTCTCCTTAATTGAAATATGTTGTCTAACACACACTGCTAAGTCTAGTAACGACTCTGAATAACGCTGCAACACGCAAATTGAAATTTCACGGAGTTTTTAACGTCAAACATGCAATTAAAATTATTACTAATTAAAACCTCAACACTGGTTGTGAATAGGTACGGGATATCCAATCACAGTACTCAGTAGGTGGGTGCCTGGCAGCATCTGAAAAGAAAGTGTACACGAAAATAATTAACATAAATTCAATCTCATTAATTGCAATCGCCGTTTAACCTTTTACCCTTCTTGATGATAAAAAAAACTTTCTTCCTTTCATGTAATTTTATGCAATTTAGTGTCTAGTTTGTACGTACTTATATTTTCTGCGTTTTTCGCTATAGTGCAAATTTCTAAGGTTTCTAAAATTACTTAAGTTGTGGCAAACATGTCAAGAATAAGATGATAAGCAATGACACCTTATTTGAGAAAATAAATAGGCTAGAAGACGGAAATACATTATGAAGAAAATGCAACAATCAACTTTATGAGCTGTTATAAGGTTTTGATATAATCTTATACTTTCCTTGACTTATAGGTTGGTATGAGGCTGACCACCCATACTGTAAAAGATGGTTCACTTAGCCAATGTCACCCCTGTTTCAGGGAAGGTCGGCAAAAGTGGTGGGGCTTATGTTCATTTGAGGTTTGGATTTTATTTGTAAGTACGCATTCAGCATTTGTAAGCGCAAACTACACGTGTTGGTTTGTGGGCATACATCTGAGAGCTTTAAATCAATATATCTTTGCAACTTAGATTATAGATTATATTATTATACAAATAAATAATAGGATTATAATAGGAAAAAAAATAATAAAATAAAAATAAATAATAGGAAAGTGCCAATGTCAAGAAAGCCCCAGTTATCTTTTGAGCGGTTGACCGGTCTTTGGTAAAATAAAATTTATAATTTAACCTAGCGAAGAGCATATTTTACCAATTTTTTTTTTTTTTTGCTCAGCTGGGAATCAAACGCACAACATTCCGATCACAAGTCCAAAGCGTTGAACACTAGACTACAGATTCGTCATATTCTTTATCTGTTTCGTATTCTCTTCTAATTTAGTATTTTTCAGGTCACTCCTGGATGAAAAGCCTCCTCCAATCTTTTTCATACATTTCTATCGGCTGCTGTGTTCAGCCATCCCCAGTTCCCTTGATGTCGTCCAGCCACCTCAGCTGGGGACTCCTCACTCCCCGCGTGGACATCCTAGGTTGCCATTGAACTATTCATTTTGGCAACGTATCTTTGTATTGTCTTGCGAAGTGACCTGCCTAGCACCACTTTAAGCAATCTATCCGCTGTACGACATCGGTGACCCTAGTCCTTCTACGGATCTTCTGGTTGGGAGCCCTGTCTCTGAGCTCTTCAATAGCTCTTTGGCATGTCTTCAGTCTGTTGGCGATGTTTCATTCTTTATTTCTATAATAATTACCACCAAGTGTTTTTCAATTATCAGCTGACTTTAATTAAAAAATTTTACCAACATTGGTTTAATAATTAATTAAATTTTGAATGTTCAAAAAATCAATTAAACCGCTTATTGAAAGTGCTTATTATTTCAGTTAATAGATAAACGTGACTTGGTGACTCTCTCATTTTCAAATGAAAGAGTAAATATTTTCGATTTCGAACTTTCAAAATGGTGATTCGAATTACTAAAAAAACAAAAAAATGCTTTTTGACAATATTACAAAATGGAATAGTGAATTGCATTCTTCTTCACAGATCTATTTAAAGAAAAAAAAGTCGACGCTATGGTCAAGCGGATAAGGGGTGGCACTCGAACTAATGGTTTATAAATAAGCGAAAGTTCGATCCCCCGTATGTTCTATTGACGGTAACTTTGACCCTGGCTCAACGTAAACTATGTCAATAGGCGGTTATTTATGAATAACTCGATTAATCTATCTCTATAATCTATAATCTAAGCTGCAAGGATATGTAAGCATTTAAGGCTCATATGAAATGCATGCCTACAGACAGGCACATGTAGGTTCGCGCCTACACATTCTGCATGTGTGCATACAAATAAAGAAAACCTCACATGGACATAAACCTTGCAACTCCTGCCGCCGTTCCCTGAACCGGGGTGGCATTGGCAAAAGTGAACCGATTTTTACAGCACGGGTGGTCAGCCTCGTACCAACCTATCAGTCAAGGGGCTTAATTAATGGTGATGATTTTTTTCCTTTGTCGTCATTAAATGGTTCATGACCACCTGAAAGACACTGTTTTTAATGTACAGCATTTTCTTCAATCTTTCTCTAAACGTAAGATTAGGTTGGTCTATTTTCAGGCACGTTTGTTTCAAGAAACTAGCCCAACTACCCCAAAGCTTGAATTGTTATTTTTTATGTTATGTTAATGCCTGTTTCTATCCAGACGCAAATAGGTTGGTGCATTCCATTCTTTTTTAAGAATTCATTTATTTAAAAAGTAGTAGAATAATAATTTCGCCGGTAGTGATGTCCCTACGTGTTTTTCTATAGAAGTCAGTGATACTTACGGTCGCGTTCACACGAGCTGAGGGAGTGTGTCGCGCATGCAAATTGCGCTTCCCGGTACGTGAACCAGTACTCGGTATCACTGCAAGTACAACATTGTGCCACTAAGCAGTGGAAACAGTGAATTCGAAAATACTATTCGAATATTAGACTGCTTAAAACAACGTACAATATCGATATTCTAATTTCATTACACAGGATAAACAGAGCTCAGCAAATTTGTCACATACAAACTACGTGTATTTAGAAAAAAATCAAAAATAAAATAATTTAATAAAAATAATACAAAAACGCATTACTAAACCTTAAAAGTGTATTTTTTCACGTTGTCCTCGAAAAAATCACATGCTGTGAGCGGAATTTATTTATTTACATAGGTAAGGAAGGTGAACTTACGCTAATTACTTACTTCACCTGAATTTGGAGTTACCCAGCTCCTGAGAGAGCTGATTCTCATTGTTTGTGAAGGCTAAGTTAGCCTTGCCGGTATTTAAATCTTGCGTTTGAAATAAACACCGAATCAGGAAACATTTCTGACATGTGGTGATTGAGCTTTAGCTTTCTAACTGACTTCTAACCGAGTCATCGACCTAACCATACTCATTACGAATTTTCTTAATGCAAAACAAAAAAAGATATTTTCGACAATCGAAAATTCGAAAAATTATTCACTGCGCATCACTAAAGAGATGGATCGCTTTCTCGCTAAAGCTTTGCGCTGGGAAAAAATGGCGACATGTAAATATTGCCGATATTAGCGATTCCCCGACAAACTGTGACCAGACCTGACCAGACCAGACCTGACCAGGACTGACCTTGTGTTCGACTTTCTCCATCACAATGTCTGGGTTTTACCTAATTCCCTTTTAGGTTTCAAGTCACGTTGTGTGAACTGAAAAGGGTGATTAATGATAATTTCGTCAAAGTTCCGAAACAGTTTATGAATGACATTCTGCGTGTCAAAAACCGTCTTTAGGGGGCCTGTTGCACCAACCTCCGAGCAATATTTGATTGACACATCAAATTTGATTTTTTAATTCTGTTTAAGATCTCGGTTAAATATTTCTTGGAAGTGGAAGAATAAAATGTTGGAATTTGAACAGGAAATATGATGTACATCAGCTTATTTACGTATAAGCAACCAAACGTTTGATTTGAAAGGGAGAAGTCACACTTCATTTTAATTTTTGCCTGATTGAGGTTTGGTGTCACAGGCCGTAAGTGCATTGTATTTACTGTTTTAAAGTTTTAGTTAGTCCAAAGCGTGCGTATCTAAATCTAAGTTGCAAAGATATATTACATTTGAGATTCATATTAAATGCATTCCCACAAGCAGACACGTATAAGTTCGCACTAACACATGCCGCATGTGGACCTACAATATAAAAGCGTATTGTTTTCCGTAAACGCTACAATGCGATTAATCAAGCACAGTACTAATAGTGCAGTAGCGTTAAGCATGAGATATAATTTGTTCACAATCTTGTATTATTTATTGTTATTGTTTATAATCGTTACGCCATCGGCAGGCAGCGAGGATCTTTTGTCTTTGAAAGGCCAGGCAAGCTGAGAGCTAGGAGCTGCCATTTGAAAACTTAACTTCGACAAATACGAACTATCATTTAAGACGCTTAGATTCTACTGTACTACATAGGCCCGATCGGATATGCGGACTTTGTGGCCAACAAATCTAACTTTGAGGCTTTTTCAAAGTTTTGTGCCAGCTATGGCGAGAACTCGTCGGTCTAATTAGACCGACATTCTTTCTTCTATTCTTTATTCTTTTCCACCTCTATGGTGGTTGGCCACTTAGTCAGGAGAGCACCTCCCGAACAGTCTCAGTAGTAACATCTCGAATTTAGGCCTTAAGTCATATGTTAAAACGCTCAGAATCACTTTGCATTTTTGTTTGTAAATTTAAAATCCTCGAGCCCTTAACCCTCACGGCTATAATCTTTCAGTGATTTCTGAGCCTCCTTTGCTTTGTGTAAACACTTGGGAAAGTGTAGCTTCACGGGAGGGCCTTCTGCCACTCGCATCTCACATAACTTTTGCAAGCGAGTCCTGTGACACATCCCCGGATGGGATGGATATGCAGGGCGTGGGTCAGTGGAGGGGATACTGACCCCTGAGAGAAGGTGTGTACTACATAGATACAAAAATGTAATATGTTTATAAACTTATTTATTAAAATTAATAAATTGACACCTTATAGGTAAAACTGAATAAGTAATGATTCACTGATTTGAGCAACTGTGAACAAAATATTTTATTGGATGCAACTTCTCATAGTAAGTGAACAAATTATAAGGAAGTGCTCATGGCAAACTTCTAAACTTAAAGATTTTCGCACATGTTTAGTGTTTTCTCTCGTAGAAAATAGAAAAAAGGTGCATCTATAATCTAAGCGGCAAAGATATGTTAAGTTTTAAGGCGCATATTATATGCATGCCTACAGATAGGCACGTTCGCGCCTACACATTCTGTACGTGTGCTTGCCACTCCTGCCACCTTTTCCTGAAACCGGGGGGGCATTGGCAAAAAGTAAACCAATTTTTACAGCACAGGGGTTCAGCTTTATGCAAACCTATCAGTCAAGGAGCACAAAAATTATAAATGATTTTAAAAAAATAACTTAAACAAACAACTATTAGGAATCAAATTTAAAATTTGAATTAAAATTAAAATTCAACATGAACTTAAAATTTAATTAAATAAATGTCCTAGCCACCTACATTGCAAATCAACCGCCATTTTTTTCGGTCCTTACACACTTCTTTCATTTCATTCAGAGACATCATCTTTCTCATGCACTCTCTCCTTTTGTTATGACTCTGAATATCCCATTCATTCGCTATTTCAGAAATTAGCATCTATGTGAGAAACCCATGTACGATAAATTTATGACTTATTCAGTTTAACCCGATTTTATAGAACAACTTCTCTCTCGCTTCTAATTTCATAATACATAAATTAATCTGTTTAGTTACGTAAAGTATAGAGATCGTCTTCACTTGTATCATGCAATTATTCTGCTCGTCTAAACGGCTTTCTTCCTCACGATTTTTTCTTCAATATCTCATGTACACTGAGATGATTTCAGCGCACACACACATACATAGTACACCCGCTACACTGCATGTAGGCTCATAAAACTATGCCTCAATATGCAAATCTAAAAACGAGATTTGCAAGATTCAGTGCACCATACGATTGAAATTTCTTGGGATGATGTGACTATTTTTTCCCCTAAATTGTTGTGTTTGTTACTTTTGTCTAAAAAATACTATTTGGCTGGATTTAGCCATTGGTCTGGTCAGGTACTGGTTTTTTTAGTGGATCACTCAAATAATGATTGTAAATCTCGTGGAAGATTGTTTAAAATGTTTATTTAATTAATTAACTCACAATTAGCACAAGATTACATAAATTAAAATGGATGAGAGTAATCCGACATGTTGCTGTTGTGAAGTCTCGAAAGAGAAGACGGAAGTAGCAGCTGTCAAACATTGACATGAAGTTGGTAGCAAAAACCACAATAGACAAAAATACATATTATGTGTCATTGGTAGGTTTGTTAAATTTTTAACACACTTAAACCCATAATTATTATAGTCTAACTTCTTGCGAATCTTCTTGGCATGTGGCGGGTGGAACCTTTTCAATTTTACAGGTAAGGCCGGGTTCCACTGCATGGGGCCGAGCACCACGTCAGTTGAAGTGTGAGCTCCCGAGGGGACTGCGGCTAGGTTTACTCAGCTTTCACAAGAAATGAGAACCGCTTCAAGTGAAATGATATGCGTAGAGCCGCTCCTCTTACCTGGGAAAATAAAAAAGGTTATACTCGCCACCTTTGGAAAGAAAACATGTTGAAAATAGGTGGTTAGGCTTAGGATTTGTTTTCATGGTCTATCGGAGCTGGAGGCTCCTGACGTTTCGTCCATGTCTGTGATGGGCTTCTTCAGCATGAAGATAATGATAATGTTAATAATAATTTCATCAGCATCATCGTCATCACATCAGATCTTCTGGAAGCTTCCGCTCCAATAAGCTACGGCATCAGATCGCGGCAAGCAGCCCTCATATGTTAAAAATATTTTGTATGATTTTTTTTAAATCATGTTCCTTGACTTGTAGGTTTTTATTAGGAGTATTTATTTTGTAAATGCACATGCAGCATGTGTTAACGCAAACTTACCTGATTGTCGGTAAACCATTAAATATTAACACATCTTTGCAAACTGGATTATAGATTGTCCCATTTTTTGTATAATTTATATGCACCCTATCAAGAAGCATCTTCTGAACCTAAATATTATTATAATACGATTACAAGCCCATCCATCCAATTTAAGTCCCTGCTGTACATAAACACAAGGCTCACATTCCCGTAAAGCTCATTTAATTCAAATTCATAGTCGCGGATTAGCGTCGTAGAAACAAATCATTCTTACGGAGAGTACGTGCCGACTAGGATTCGCAACGGTCTGTGCATAATGTGAGCTGCCTAAGTGAAACTTTCTGTGGTCGTAAAGCCTGGCTTAGGAGTTTATTCGCTTAAACCACTTTTCCTTATGAGTCTGTATTAACTGGCAATATTTCAAAATGTATATACACAAAAAGTTAGCACAAAAGCCTTGTTTGTAATTTACACATCAGGTACCTCTGTAAAATTTTCTTACATTACGTATTGTCCCCGAAGCTGGAAGAGCCACTTGTGTAACAGACTTGTTGGCATATATTACAAAGCGAATGTGATATAAGGAAATGTATAAGAAAGGTGATGGATATGCATCAGTTGAAAGACGTATGCAAGGATAGGAAAAAATGGAGGCAAATCTGCATAGGCTCTGCCCCCCACCCCCCCTAGCGGAATGGTGTCAGAGTTACAGTTGCAATCCCAAAAAATAAAGAACAACGAAAAAAAATACAAGTAGGTAAAAATACAACTGGTTTACGTAGGAGATTTTAAATAGGTTAAAAATTCTAACAATAATTTCTAAATGTTATTACTTTTTTAATTTTTTTATTTTTTAATTTTTTTAAAAAAATAGATTTGTGAAGAGGAATGCAATTCACCAACCTATTCTGCCTGGCCAGAAACAGGTATTAATATCATCATTTAATAATTCATTATTGTTTATTATTAATGAATCATTAAATAATAATTACCCAATAACATCTGTTGAACCAGGGTCAAAGTTAAAGTCAAGTGACCCAAGCGGGGATCGAACCAACGTTGTTCCATTCGAAACACGCTAGAAAGATCAGCCCTCTTGGCCCCCGCGGCTATAACCCCGACAAAGATATATTAATAAGTATATTAATAAGTGCACTCAATTCATCTTGACACTTGTTTCATAAGTTAATGTTTTATATGTTAAATACCATAGTTGTCAAACTGAGAAAAATATGAAAATCTACATGGATCATTTTTCCTTCCTTCGTTTTCTTCCTCAAAATTTCTCAGTCCACTCCTGGACGTAGGCCTCCTCCAATCCTCTCCATCCCAGTCTATCGGCTGCTGTGTTCAGCCATCCTCTGCCTGCAGTTCCCTTGACGTCGTCCAGCCCCCTCAGTTGGGATATTTCCGCTCCCCGCTTGGACATCCTGGGTCGCCATTGAACGATCATTTTCGGCCACCTGTCATGACTATGCCTAGTGATGTGACCAGCCCAGCGCCACTTTAAGCAGGCCACCCGCTGTGTGACATTAGTGACACCAGTGCGTCTACGGATCTCATGGTTTGGAACCCTGTCTCTGAGACTGATTCCCAGCATTATCTTTTCAATAGTTCTTTGGCACGTCCTCAGTCTATCGGCGCTTTACTGAGTGAGCCCTTTTGTTTCCAAGCCATAGGTGGATACTGGAAGCACGCATGACTCAAAGACCCTGCGTTTCAGGTTAACAAGGATTTTCGTGTCATTGAGGATGTATCCCAGATTTCCGAAAGCTGGAAACATGGTTCATTACAAATTGATAATTAATAATTAGAAATGATATAATTGCTCACGTGACGTGGCTTGGCTAGCATCTCCCTGCTGCCCACTTTCCTCACCACTTTTCCTCACTGCATAGTTTCCCCACACTGGAGGAGCACTTACAAATTTGACTCGTCGCGTACATAACCGTTTACTATAATTTCAATACGTGAATTAATCTTCACTGCTGTGCTAGAGTGGCGGTCTTCAAACTTTCCATCGCTAGAAGCTTTTAAACGCAACTGAGCTGTGCATACAGTGACACTCCTTATTTCCAAAGAAGCATGTTGAGAAGTCATTCTTATGACAACAAATTATTTATGTAGAAAAAAAAATCCTGTTAACAAAGCGCTCAGGTTCTAATTTTAACTTGCATTCCATGCCGAGAGCTCGGGTTTGAATCCTTCCGAGGGTGTCGGTTAATTTCAAAGCCAAAATAAAACTGACAAGATTTACTCAGCCTTCACAAGAAATGAGTACTAGCACCATCGGAAACTGAGAAACCCCCTTATTTATTGAAACGCCGAAAGAAGTTGCAGTAAATGTATAGCTTGGTAGTGTAGCGTAGACCTAGTCTGAGATCGGACCAATACAAGTGACGGACTGGAAAGCCGCAGCGGTAGACAAGAGGAGTTGGAGGCGATGGCTGATGAAGGCCAAGGGGAGATATGCCATCGAAAAAAAAGAAAATTACCATTTAACGCGTAGCGTTACCAAATCCTTTGGAGCCCTCTAAAATTGGCAAATGTCGCGAAACTGCGCCAATGTAAAAAGACAAGGGATCCATCATAATTGATCGACCCGTAGTCCAGTGGCAACACTTCGGACTCGTAAATGGAAGGTTGTGGGTTCAAATCCCGGCGGACAACAAAAATATACGATTTATATTTTCAACTGTACTCTTCGTTGGGTTGAAAAAATCATAAAACCTTAACCAAAGACCGGTCACTAAAGGTCAATCCAGCCTTACAGCAACTGGGTCTTGCTTGAGTACTGGCGCTTTGTAGCGACGACCAAGCTCCTAAACACCTCTGCGGCCCTACAACAAATGTCATAGATCCCTAGAGTCTCTTAAATCTAGTGAGTCTCCCGAACAGGATTTCTTACAAAAAAAAAACATGATCGTCCATAGCAAATTTTCTTAAGAACATGAAGACTTTGTCTTGATCCAGAAAGCTTTGATTCGGGTCTCAGCTCCCATATTGAGAAGCTGCCACTAGAGAGCAGAGTAGAGTACGACAAAGCGAAGTGTGAGCGTGTAGGTGTCGGGCTGGCTCACGACACTGCGGCGTTAATTGATAACGGTGTATAACACGAGGCAGACTCAACCTGCAGAGACTTACTTTACTATCAATCAGACTATCGTGCACTGCGATACAAGAAGCTTGGTAGCACTTCTCCTTTTTTAAAGAATCATGTGCAAGAGGCTCCCCAATTCTTGAAAGTCTTGGGGGTGTATGTCACCTTGAAAAGGTGCCGCAGAGGTATTGTTTCAATTGTTGCTTCTGTCGTAAGGCGCTGCAATAAAGTGGCGATTGATGTTAGTTTTGAATAAAACCGGATTAAATTAGTAAGGACACACAGACACTGATAGATCATTCCATAAACGGGCGGTTTGGCAAAGGAAAGGCTTTTTACGATTCTCAATAATAAGATGATGAAGAATAACAATGAGATGATGTTGTGGGTACGGTCGAGCGGTCAGGCGTTAGCTAGAACCCCGCCTGCGCCGCGTCCTATCGACAATAACTTTGACCCTAGTTCAATTTTTGTTTTTTTTTGTAAAAAAAATTGGATACATTTCTTTTCATGATTCTAATGCATGATGGATTAATGGTTTCCACGCTATACCTCACCAAAAAGAGACTTAGCTCTTGTGTGTGATGAGGAAATTGTCAAATGAGAGATTTCATCAGGTAATTATTAATTACAAATTCAACAACATATTAAATAATGAATTATGAATTGATACATAATGTTAATATGTGTTTCTAACAAGGCAAAATATGTTGGTTAATTGCATTTCTCTTTACAAATCTATTTAAAAAGAAAAACAACAACAACATTAGGAGTGGTGCCGAATTTCTGGGTGTTTCTGGAACACGTAAAAGCTGTTCAAGATAGTTAACTGGAGAAGAATATAGGTATATAGGTAAAACCAAATAAGTGCTGATTCACTGATTTGAGAAATCATGGACACTTATTCAGTTTTACCTTTCAGTTGGCAATTTGAGATGTAAGTTATCTTTTGTAAGATTTTTGCTTTTCTGACAATTTTTTTTCGTCCATTCGCCAGAACACTCGCATCGTACTGTATTTGAAAAACGTGGAGCCAACTGCACGTTTCCAAAATGCATGGAAACCAATCCCTCCATTGACATGTGACCCACAGAGCGCTCTGCCGCTCCAAATCATCCTGCAGAATACTGGGTGCTCATGGCGCTTAAATCTTTAATCTAAGTTGCAAAGATGTATAAACATTCAATACTCACATCAAATGTATGCCCACAAACAGACACATGTACTAACACTTACAAATTAAAATCCAAACCTCAAATGAACCCAAACACGGCAACTTTTACCGGCCTTCCCTGAAACATGAGTGACATTGGCAAAGTGAAGTATAAGTCAAGGTTGGTATGAGGCTGACCCTCAAGCTATAAAAACTTCTAATCTAATCTAATCTAATCTAAGCTGCAAAGATAATATCATTTAAGATTTATACTAAATGCATTCCCACAAGCAGATATGTATAATTTCGCGCTAACACATGCCGCATGTGGACCTACAATATAAAAACCCAATCTCAAATGAACATAAGCCTTGCAACTCTTGCCGTCCTTCCCTGAAACAGGGGTGACATTGGCAAAGTGAACCAATTTTTATATTATGGGCCCTCCTGGTTTCAAGGAAAGCGGCTGGAGTTGCAAAGTTTATGTTCATGTGAGGCTTGTACAGATACACAAAGCGCCAATTCACAATTTGCGTGCATTTAATATGAGCCTTAAATGAAAATATATCTTTGCGACTGAGATTATAGATTTACAGATAGAGCAGTTTGTGGACCACATATTGCGTGTGACCGAAGTCTCGTTGACCGGAAATTCGTGAGGATGAACTATCGTGTGTCTGAATTGTCCGTGACGTCCATGACCAAAAAGTCGTAGGGACTAAGTATAGTGTGACCGATTTTTTCACGGACGAGCTGTCTGTGCTTGAGTTGTCTGAGACCGATTTCTCGTGAAACCTTACCAGTTACCATACAAATCATTTTTTTTTAATCATGTTTCTATTTTTGGCGGATTGAAAAGCAAACAGTTTAGATCGTGTACAAATTTTGCTGGTGAAAGAATCGTGTTACAGTTTTTATGACGTGTGGTAAAAATAATTTAAATAAGTGCTTACATAATCAAATGTCGAAATAGCGCCTGATCCGTTTTTAAATTTTATAGATTAGCCACGATGAAGATTTGTCTACTTGCAGCCTAAGTTGCAAAAGAATTTAACATCAAAAAATTTCAGCATTAGAGTATCGTACTGCCCATACAAGCAACAAGATTCGAGTTGACTGACTTACATAAGAAAATATGAAATGGAAAAAAAAAATTTTACTAATGCAAAAAAAACCTATGTAGGTATTTTCTTACTTTCTAATATATATATTTCTTATTTATAGATACTTTTTGAAAGCCACGCCACTGTAAAAAAACACTTTTGCTTTTTTTAATCCCAGTCACATAAATTTAATTCTTAGAAACTTAATTTTCCTTGAATAAATTTTATTAAATTATCTGGAATAAACAGTATTAAAATGTAAACAATATTAAGTAAATATTATATTATAAAAAAGACAGCTCGTCTATAGTTACAAATCTGCCAAATTAGATTTCCTTGCAAAAGAAGCACAGCTAATAAAGTTGTAAGGTATAAAAAAAATAGTGGTAGGTAAAAAATAATTTATGGCAAACTGAGCGCAGCCAAAAAGTAAACGCATCCTTTTTGACGCGTGCGCAATTAAAATAGAACACAGTGCTCATGCGCGGCGCAATCATTTTGTGGGCGCCAATTCTTGAAAATGACACAAATCTATATTGCGCCTAGTCTACGACTTTTTGGCACATTTTGTGATTCTTCTTTTTTTCCTTCTTTCAATGCAATTTATTTTGAAGATCAATATTTATTATGGCTATTACAATACTAAATCTAAATCTAAATCTAAGCTGCAAAGATATGTATCATTTGAGATTCATATTAAATGCATTCCCACAAGCAGACATGCATAATTTCGCGCTTACACATGCTGCATGTGGACCTACAATATAAAAACCCCAATCTCAAATGAACATAAGCCCTGCAACTCTTGCCGACCTTCCCTGAAGCAGGGGTGACATTGGCAAAGTGAACCATTTTTTACAGTATGGGTGGTCAGCCGCATACCAACCTATCATTCAAGGAGTATACAATTAGATTATTCTTGGGATGATTTGTAAATCCTCTAATCAGATGATTTTCCGTGGCCCTCCTGATCCAGAAACCGTCAGCCATCTTGCGGATTATTTCTCCTGCCTTTAGAAGCAATTTCTTCTCTTCATGACAACAGGAATATCTATGACAGAGTGTACAGGTTCATACCGGCATACCGCCAACTGCTCGGTTATAAGGAGATCAATAGGTAATACATAATCTATGGGCACCAAATAAATAAGAAAGGAAAGGAAGTGGGAGATACACAATAAGTATTGGAGGTAGGATCACTATTCCTGAACAGACGTGACTGTTCCGGGATCGTAGAATTAGTGTATCTGCCGCTACCGTTTATCCATTCTCAAGTAGGTATTTTATTGTGATTTGTTGGAGAATCGGTGCCCTCGTTGTACGTTTTAAAAATGGAACGTATTATGACTGACATTTTCTCGTGATCAAAATTTTCAAACAATTTTTTACTGAACTCTTCTGGATTTAATTTTGAAAATATCACTGGAATATTAGAGTTGAATTGCAATTTTTATTTTCCTAGTGGTATGTGGACTGGAATATAAAGAAATGGGTAAATTTTATGAACTTTTAAACATAATTTTACTTGTACATACCTCCAGAGTGATCTAAAATAACATGGATCTAAGTAAAAAACAAATTTATTTTCTTTTGATCGGTGCTACCATCACTCAAAAACAATGTTTTTGAGCATTATTAATTTTTGTAAATTATTATTCTTTTATATTTTAATAATTATAGGGTTGTGAAAAATCCAATCGGCCATCACATAAGGTGTTTCGAATCACAGGAATACCATATTTTGTGGGTTGCGTTAGGAAAGCGATATGTTTATTTTCATATTCAAATGTTTGGTGATGCCGCGAATGCCGAACACGAATACCGGCGGGTAGGAGACTTCACGCTGATCGTTACGAAATGTGAAGCTTTAACGTTCACTCATCCAACAAGGCTTCGGACAATCCCGGAAATCGAATACCAGGTTGATGCATACAATCAATCAATTTTACTTTTCCGTTGAATTATCGAACTTTAAAGTGTATTCACCTCTTTAATCATTTTCCTTGATTTAAAGGTTAGTATGAAGGTAAACACACAAACTGTAAATAATTTTTAACCTTACCAATGTCATCCCAGTTTTAGAGAATGTCCACAAAAGTTGCCGGGTTCATTTAAGATTTGGGTTACTTGATATCCTAAATGTAACTATTTTTGCAATATGATAATAGATTACGCAGTTGGCTTCTATATGACAAGGTAAATATCCGAAATGTGGTTCCTAAAAATTTTGAATGTATTAAAAACTAACGATGTTATTCACACACAAAAAAATCCATGGTTCAACCGCCACCTTACGTGAATTTTCCACACAAAAAAACAATTACCCATGGATTAACGTTAGTATGAGTTGTATTTCGGAAATTAACAAAATAAAAACACTGAGTATCACATAATGCTAGCGAATGTTTCTACTAAAATGTATGAGAAAAATGAAAACATCGTGTAACGCAACTAAGCTACACATATAGTGTAACTTCTTACCTGCGTTAACAACAAAATGAATTTTTCATCCCAGCGAAGAGCATATTTGAAAATATAAATGGTAGTTTTTTGTGCTTTGCTGAGATTGGAACCCAAAACCTTATATTTACGAGTCCAAAGTGTTACCACTGGACTATGGACCGGTTTTTTCAGTGGCAAAGAAGTTACTCTTTAGATTTTTGTTCAAAAATTTAATAAATATTTTTAATATTTTCAATAATATTTCCCTCGTTTCTCAATTTAGTGCATGTGTTTAATCAATCATTCAAATGTTCATGATATCTTAAAGAATCTCGTACATTTATAAAAATAAAAATAAAATAACGACTTTGGAAACTTATTTTCACTTTTTTTTTAGTTTCTTAGAAAATGTATAAATTTCCAGAGTTAATATACAAATAATTTAACAATAAAACTGTTATTTGTTGCTCGGTAAAACTGAATACCGGTTTTTGAGTCCCTTTCACCAAGCCGTTCCA
Organism: Agapetus fuscipes; assembly: GCA_951799405.1. Classification (NCBI taxonomy): domain Eukaryota; kingdom Metazoa; phylum Arthropoda; class Insecta; order Trichoptera; family Glossosomatidae; genus Agapetus; species Agapetus fuscipes. The sequence continues at coordinate 2,053,685 of OX637364.1, read as the reverse complement.
CACTTCAGTCGAGATCTGCATTACAAATGTATGCACTACAAAGCACTGCCTCCACTCGCCTGTAATTTATTCCCATTTTGAAATTTGACTCGCCTCCCTTTACGGATTCTCACTTTAACGATAAGACACGTTGTATACCGGTAATGCTCACTCTCATTGTGATCTCTGCATACATCTTCTTGCTGAGCACAAATCTTTCAACACGATTCTCACATGTATTATGTAAGGCATTGTAGTCAGAAATAAACCGGTATTCAAAACAGCCTACCGCTTCCGAAATATCGCATTCTTTAAACATACAGAAGCTGCCTCATGTAATGCCTCATCTTACTTAGTAATGTTTTGTGAAGAAGGGAATATGCCGGTATTGAAAACAACTGTTTTTTTTCTATTGAATTTATTCGTACTTGGGTTTTAGCTTACACAGTGCAGCAATTAGGTACATGTTACATGAGGGAGAGCGTTCTACCTGTTTTGAGAGCAACGTTGCAAAATCTATCTAACCTTAGATTAGGTATATTAATTTATTACCATTTATATATTTTGTAAAACTAAATATGTTCAACTCGCCACATGCGACCCTTTCGGGGATAACGCGGCAAAAAGTTACACTATATGTGTGGCTTAATTGCGTTGCGTTTTTGCGTTTTATATCTAAGAAAACATCGCAACGTATGTATTTAAGTCAATCCTAAAGTATAATTTTCATTTTAAAAATAGATTTGTTTTATCATTATTATTTTGCAACCCATAGTATGAACTGATTTAAATGGTGAGTTTTGATCATGTTTTGACAAGTCCGCAGTCTAGTGGTTAGTGCATCGGATTCGTAAATGAAAGGTCGTGGGTTGGAATCCCGGCGTAACACAAAAATTATGCTATTTATATTTTCAAATATGCTCTTCGATTGCTTGGAAACTGATTGTAACAAAACCTCGATTGTATGAAGATGACGCCCTAGAGTGCACTCTTTTTGGCACACAAAACGGCTGAGATGTTACATTTTTTGTTGAAATTATAATTTTCTTTAATTTTTGCTTAAATATTGTTTTCTGTTGCTAATTGTATATTTTTTAAACATCAAATATTTTTATATAAAAAAAAACTAATGATGTAAATCGCCCTTGAGGTGATTTTTCACCAACGGCGATAAAGATAATATTTTCCAATAAATAAATCTATATTTTTCATGTTGATCGATGATACAGCCCACCATTTTGATGAGAACTAGCAATCTTCTACTATTAAAAACGCAACTAAGCTACACATATAGTGTAACTTCTTGCCTGTGTTATCCCCGAAGGGGTCGCATGTGGCGATCCGCGACCATTTATTTTTACGGGCCGGCTTCACACCAACCACTTTTAGTTGAAGTGGGGGTTTCCCAGCTCCCTTGGAATTATAATTTTTGCTAATTTGGTAAGATTTTTTTTGGATAAAAAATGATAAACATGTTTTTCTAAATATGAAAATACAAGATTAACGAAGCAACGGTTCATTTTTCAGGTTGTTATCATTAAGCCGCATTCACAATGTCTCCTCTGGTTAACATCATCACTGCAGTGCAGACCAGAGAGATCATTACTGAGAGTAATTTATTCAATCAGGCAGCATTATCTGGGACGCGGGTCATTACTGACGTCTGTCATACTCGGCATAATGCACATAATGGGAAGGTCCACAATTTATAAATTGCCAATGCGGCTTAATTTCTCCACGAATCTAGATCATTTTCGAAAAATATATTTTTACAAATGTTCGAGCTTATGTATGTGTATGTTTTCTTATGATTGTGTATTTGTATGATTTTACTTAGTTGTATATATTATGTGTTGTTTAATGATCGTATTTGTCCGAAACTTCTTTTCTGGTATGGCCTAAGGCCAGCCCCCTCATCTGTAAAAATAATTAGGTTCCACTCATGAATGTCAGGAGGAAACAAATGGAGGAAATTTTGTAGAGGTTTTGGCCAACCCTAGCTTGATGAAATTGAACACAAGCATTCTTACAACTAGGGTAGGTATAAACAAAAATAGAAAAACACATTTTACAAGACGAAAGAAAAATAATGTCCAAAGCAGATTTTAAAGACAAAAAATCTGAAAATTAAATTCATATTTTACAGTCGCAATGTTTTAAATGAGATCTTAAATGTTGTGTGTAGGATTTAGAATTGATCAATATTGTTGTGTACCCGGATTAGATCCTAGATCATGATCCACAGATCCATAAACATCTCAGATGATTAATATATCGTCCGCAGTTTATCATCTGTATTCCGTCTCTTGCGCAATGCTTTATCTTGTAGATTGCGATCTCAATTTGACTCATCGATGGGCCGTTTGCAGTTTGTACCAAGTCTATAAAAGCTGCTTTGGACATCTGGTTAGTGGCAAATAGAAGTGGTAAGTAATAAATTGAAAAATTATTAGTGGAAAATGGAAAGCGGTAAGTAAAAATTGAAAAGTAGTAGTGTTGAATGGGAAGCGGTTAGTATGGTAAACGGTAAGTGGAAAATGGTAAGCGGTAAGTAGAAATTGGAAAAAAAGGAATATTAAATTGTAAACGGTTAGTATAATATGGTAAGGGTTGTTTAGAAAATGGTAAGCGGTAAGTATAAAATGGTAAACGGTAAGTGGAAAATAGTAATCGGTGAGAGGAAATTGGAAAAAAGGAGTTTTAAATGGTAAGCGGTAAGTAGGAAATGGTAAACGGTGTGTAGAAAATGGTAAGCGGTAAGTAGAAAATGGTAAACGGTAAGTGGAAAATGGTAAACGGTGAGTGGAAATTGGAAAAAAGTGTGTTAAATAGTAAACGGTAAGTAGAAAATGGTAAACGGTGAGAGGAAATTGGAAAAAGGAGTCCTCAATGGTAAGCGGTAAGTAGGAAATGGTAAACGGTAAGTGAAAATGGTAAGCGGTAATTGGAAAAAGAGAGTGTTAAATAGTAAGCGGTAAGGATAAAATGGTAAAAGGTAAATGGAAAATGCTAATTGGTAAGTAAAAAATGGTAAACGGCAAGTGGAAATTAAAAAGTAGTAGTGTAATATGGTAAGCGGTAAGTACAAAATGGTAAGCGGTTAATGGCAAATGGAAAGCGGTAAGGGGACAATGCTGAGTAAATAATTGTGTAAAATGGTAAATGGTAAGTAGAAAATTTCTGGTGATTTTTGTAAATGCACATGCAGCAGGTGTAAGCACGGCATTGCACGTGTCTGCTTGTGCATTTGCAACTTAGATTATAAACACCTGACAGTGTAGCGTCAAAACATTTTTATCTTTAAATTAATGTGTACTCCATTTTATCATGTCTTATTTTCCATATACAGGACAATGCCATATTCACACAAACACAGTAAAGTGAGCAGGTATATTTTATTTAGTTCTTCATCTGCATCCGCTTCGGCCGGTGTTTTCCTTCTAGGCTATATATTTATATATAAAGTACTCCAACAGCTGAAACCTAACACGTAGTCTCCCTTCTAATCGCCGAGCAATTTACCTGATTCTCAGTGTAAATGCAACGTATCTTAAACCAGGGTTTTTCATTCTGTGAGTCGCGAAGTTGTAGAGCCCGTTCCCGTATATTCATCGGAGGTTCCAGTTGCAGAACATTTCGTACAAAATCGGTTTCCGACAAGTGTGAATAGCTCCATACATAATGTTCTGCCACTGGAACCTCTGATTAATATACGGATCCGACACCCGACAAGTGGGAACGGGCTCTAAGGTTTATTTCCAACACAATGCATTTAGCCGAGGTTGTCTATGGCTTACCACAAAAACTGTCTGAAAGCTTTCTACGATCAGCACATATTTTGTGATTGGCACGAAGTAATAAAAAGCGCATCTCGATGGCATTGCACCGAGTCATTAACTTCGTTTTTTTTCTGTTTTCTCTAGTGGACGAACAGGAGTATCAGTAATCATTTTTGAGTTTTCTTGGTTGTTGTTTTTGATATCCTTATTTTATTTTCGTCCTAAACAAGCAGTTTTTTTAATTTATTTTTTGTCTGTCTATGGTCCAAGGGACTCAAAAATTTTCAACCTCTAAAGGGGTCGCTTATACAAAAAGATTGGGAATCTTTGTTTTAAGCCAAAGCGTGTGATTTAAGATTATCGTACAAATAATAAGAACAATAATAATCAAAATCGGATTTACTTATCTGAGATATAAAAGTACACACACGGAAAATATACCAAAGAACAAAAAAATGTGACGTCACACGGCTGGGTTGCGACCTCAGAAACGAAATGTCGAAAGGAGCATCTGATTTTCGATGCCTATCGATATTTTTGTTTACATAGTTTTTTGTACTTTTTCATACACAAGTAACCCATAAAAAGCTTTAATATCGCTTTGTGTCCCATCGATAGCTCAGTTGGTAGAGTACTTGCATTCCATGCCAGAGCTCGTGTTCGAATCCCACCGAGGCGAGGGAGTCAGAAATGATTTCCCGTTTCGGAGTTTATTTCAAAATCCAAAATAAAATACCGGCAACGTTTACTCAGCCTTCTCAAAAAATTAATACCAACACCCTCGCAAGCTGTGAAACCCCACTTCAAAATGAAGCGGTTGGCGCAAGGCCGGCCGCCTTACCTGGAAAAATAAATACGTTCCACTCGCCACATGCGAACCCTTCGGGGATATCGCGCCAAGATGTCACACTATATGTATAGCTGAGTTGCTTTGCGTGTTGTTACTCACAAAACGGAAGGTTTTTATTTTTATTTTGCAATTATTGAGTCTATTATTTCGCAACTTCGCTTAACCAATCAAACCATACTTTTCTCGCTTTTCCGCACTTAACATTAATCTATTTACTATAATTACGTTTTCTTCACCTGTTTACCAGTAATTCCCCGAGTGACAAATAAATCAATTGCGTTTCGCAATTTAGCATTATTTATTAATTTATCTGGAATTGTATCGCCGTGTTAAACAGAGACGCTGGTTGGGACTCGAGCTCAGTACCCGCTGCTAAGAAGGCCGGGACAGAACACGGTGTGAATTTTAAATCAGCTTGTTCTATGTTAAAATATTAACTTTGTAATAATTCAGCGAGAAACACTCTAAGCTGTTTTAGAAAATTGATTTTAAAGTAAATGGGATTTTAGTAGTCTTTCGCTACACCGTCATTACTATCTATTAACATTTAAGATTCGTAATTAATGCATGCCCATAAACAGACAGGTGTACCTACATACTATATGCATGCGTACTTATGAACCAAAAAAAAGTAAGCTAAATTTTACAGTATTCTAGAGTCTAGACTTTCGGCAGTAACTTGGTGAAAGTTAATTTTTATAGATTTAAAATAAAACTCAATTTTGTTAAAATTCCCTATTTGAATTAATTTTGTACACAAACAGTTTCTATTTACACCTACAGATGGAAGGTTTGCTTTCTTTGTCTGTGACTTTAATCACTAAACCATAAACACTGGATAGTTAAAAGCTGACATTGTTGCCAACTAGTATTCACCAGTTAATTAATGATCTTCTCTATAAAGTTTCCGTACAGCTTCAGGTATACACTTACCATAGTGCACGAGGACGCAGATGTATTTACATATTGTTATGCACAGGTATGGCAGCTCAGACACGATCCTGCTCTCTCGGGAACAGTTAGGCAGATGAAGAAGACATATTGATTCTAGGTTGGACCCTAAAGATGGCATCGATTATTCTTTAGAAAACTTGTGATAGCTACTTTAACTAAGGGATTTTTCGTTTTCAATGAACGCTTTATATTAGCTAGGTAGTAATTAGTCCGGTCGATAGCTCAGTTGGTAGAGTGCTCGCATTCTACCCCGTGAGCTCGGGTTCGAATCCCACCGAGGAGGGTGTCAGAAATGATTTCCTATTTCGGTGTTTATTTCAAACCTCATAATAAAAATACCGGCAAGGTTTACTCAGCCTTCACAATAAATGAGTACCAGCCCCTTTGGGAGCTGGGAAACCCCCACTTCAACTGAAGTGGTTGGCGTAAGGCCGGCCCCCTTACCTGTAAAAATAAATAGGTTCAACTCGCCACATGCATGGGGATAACGCGGCAAGAAGTTTACACTATATGTGTAGCTTAGTTGCGTTTTTTAGTTGCGTTTGCTTGCTTGAAATGGAGTCGAAACGTTTTTTGCACTTTTTGTTCTTCTTCTTCATGTGCCTCTTCAGTGAAGACTGGCGATCATCATAGCGATTTGCACCTTTGATACTGCGGCACGAAAGAGGGATCTTGTGCTTCTGCCAAACCACAATCTCAGGTTCTTTAACCAAGGTGTTCTCCTTCGACCTGGAGCTCGTCTATCGTCAATTCTGGCCCTGTGTATGAAGAGTGTCCAAAAAAAAGTGGTGTTTACCTTTTTATGGACATCACTCGGCCTTTGTGACTCGATCCATCTAGGAAACCTTAGACGGTAGACACATGTTTTCTGCACGGATGTACCAAATTTAAATTTGTGTCGGCGAGCAAACGCCTTAGCAACTAATAATAAATTATAAGTTAGCCTTTGCCCCAGCATCCCAGTCTTGTGATGCCACAATTTAAAAAAAAAACAGATGTGCGGATATTTAGATAGACGTCAGATTCAGCTTTAAAATAAAACGAAATGTTTCAGAATAAATAAAAGGGTGCCCATTGTCCTTGCTATGGTATTGTCCTTGCTATGGTGCCCATTGTCCTTGCTATGGTATGTAAGTAACTACTAACACTAGGTGACTAACTACTAACCAGCTGTCCTAAACTACTGATTCGCTGTGGCGTGATATATAGGGACGACTTGCACAGAGGACAAGTGAGTTGCCTTGGAAACAATCACGACCTGCCTCTAATGGGGCAGTCACCAACACACAGTGGTAAGCACGTAACTAAATAAAGACAGATAAAGTAATCTATTGATAATTCTTAATCACATAAAATGTAAATAAAACAATGCTCTATCAAAGTGCTATACATAATGTCGATTTGTACGGGTTTTTAGTTTAGTTTACTAACTATTAAGTATTTAAAAATTGGATGAAAATTGGATGAGACCTCAACGACTTGCCGTGCAAAACTTGATAAAAAAAACTCAAAATTGTACTAGGAGTTATAAGGGTTGGCTTTAGTTATTTGATTTAAGTACAGAACTTTCATTGTGAACTAACTTCAATTACAAAATTTTAGTAATTTTGAATAATTTTGCTTTCCGAGATCAGGGATAGAAGTTACGACCACCGTCGATAGATATTACCGCATGTATTTGAAAATAGGATGGAATAAAATATATCAACAGATGATCCATTTTATATGGATCGTCTGTTGTTTATTTTTAGATAGGACAGGTTAAGTTATTGTCGATAAGACACGGATCAGGCAGAGTTTGAACTAGCGCTTGTTTCAACTACGCAAATTCGAGTGCCAACGCCTTATCAACTCGACTATATCAGAGACAATTTAGAGGCTGATAAAGTGAAAGAGACTTGAGAATTGGCGCTTTCTACAGCGGCAACTGAACTGTGGTGACGACCAAGCTGGCAGAGGGTTCTTGGGATGGGATTTACACAAAATAGTGCTCACCAAATAAATCATCGTAATATTTTCACAAGAAAGATAAGTAAATATGGCATTGTGTGCCATTAAGATGTGTTTTCAGTTCTTTGTGCCATCAATTGGCGAGTTGTTAATTGCGTCATCACGAGCAGCTCTCCTAAATGAGAACTGATAATTACATTTCACTTCACTAAAGTGCTAAGTGAGCTCACTTGCATGTGAAACTCTGTGTGAACGTGCCTTCGTTTCTGTAACTGTGAATGTAGCTCTGTTGCCGTTACACTAGAGGTGGTCACTTCCCGAAATCACCCATATCTTTGTTTCACAACAAGGAGTAATGTCTCATTTACCGCTAATAATAATAATATTAGGATGATTTATTTGGTGAGCGCTGTTTTTGTGTAAATCACACCTCAAGAGTTGCTGGACCTTTGGTGACCGGTCATTGGTAAAGGTATCCCGGCGGAGCACAAAAAAATACCATTCATATTTTCAAATATGCTTTTCGCTGGGTTGAAAAATTCATACGCCTTTACCAAGCACCCGTCACCAAAGTTCCATTCAGCT